>OX456986.1:70026512-70274012 GCA_949752695.1 Melanostoma scalare | reverse complement strand
AACAACAACAACAACAACAACAACAACAACAACAACAACAACAACAACAACAACAACAACAACAATAACAACAACAAAAATCGTTGACTGGTGTGTATTTTGTGAGAGAAGACACAACATGATATGTCCCCAAGGGAATAGTCGGATTGTCTTTAGCAGCAGCATTAGATTTGCTGCAGTTGCTTCAAATGTACGAGTCTATAATTCTGAATGGTTGTACGGAAGGAGATAAGGAAGGCCACTAAACTTTCATCGGAGGTCAAGGTAAATCCGTAATCGGCTTTTGTGCCGTAAACTACGACTGGATTGAACGGATCAATAAATTTGAAGTGGAATGTAAAAACTTTTCAGATCACATGCCTATTGTTGTGGAGCTCTCGTGTAAATCATTACCAACAGAAATAAATCTTCCCCTATTACCTCGTCTTTGTTGGAAAAATTAACAAAAAATTTCCTACCAGCGTAAGGGTTAGGTTAGGTAAAATGGGCTGACGGTTGATCTTATTTCCGTCACACTTAGATCAATGTAGATCCCTTGTGATACCCTGGCGTATTGTAACGTCCTAGAAACCTATGATTTTATGTCTGTTCAGTATTTAACCATTTTGTGGCCTTGGTGAAGTTTAACAGGCTGCTTTTTGGAGCGCCTGATAGTTCTTCTAGTTCATTTAAAAAGTAATTTCCTAGAAATTTTTTCCTGGTATGGCAGAGTGCTGGGCATTGACAAAGGAAGTGACTTGTGTCTTCATGTTCATCTTCGTCATTGCATCCTCTTCATATGTCATCGGTGCAAAGACCCATTTTCTTTTTGTGATAACCTAGTAGGTTATGTCCAGTTATGATACTGATAAGCATTCGCAATGAGGGTCTATTCAATGATAGCAGCTTTTCAGATTCTTTTTTATCGTATTTCGGCCATAGTTTCCTGGAAGTAACACAGGAGTCTAAGCATTCCCATCTTTCATTGGATTTTAGCTTTATTTTGTTACCAATGATTTGTTTCATTTCACATGGTGGAATCCTGATTGATTTATCAATGAGAGAAGGGTCAAGTGTTGATCCTTTTCTCGCTAGTTCGTCCGCTTTTTCGTTTCCCGGTATACCACTATGACCGGGAACCCAGCAGAGTCTAACGTTATGCTGCGTGCCAAGAACCCTTAGCTCTTCGCGACAGCAAGAAACAAGCTTTGATTTGATAAGAGTGGCAGAAATCGTTTTTATTGCTGCTTGGCTATCAATGAAAAAAGTGATATCAGCATGTGATAGCGCCATCATGGACACCTGTTTAGCAGCGTTTGTAACTGCCAAGATCTCGGCTTGGAAGACGCTGCTGTGATTTGGAAGTCTGAATGAACTGGCAAGATTTAGGCTTTCTGAAAAGAAGCCTGCTCCTGTTCCAGCTTCCATTTTTGAACCGTCGGTATAGATTGATATAGACGTATCGTTCAAGTGAGGTGTTTCATTCTCCCAATCCTGTCTATTGGGGAAGCTAGTTGTGAAGGATTTTTTAAAGTCCAGGTATGGAGTTATGTAATCCGTGCAGATGTTGTTTTCTGCGTATCGCGATAAGATCTGTGTGTGTCCTGTTTGGCTAGTTTTCCAGACATTACACTGGTTTAGTCTAAGTGCACTGTTTGCTGCCGCTTCCTGAACATAAAGATCAAGAGGTGTGAGATCGAGGATTACTTCCAAACTCGTGGTTGGTGTAGTTCTCATTGCACCAGTTACGCAAATACAGGCCGATCTTTGTACTTTGGTTAGGGTTTTTAAATGCGTGGATTTTTCCAACGCCTTCCACCAGACCAAATTGCCATATGAAAGTATAGGTCTTACAATGGCAGTATACATCCACAGGATGATTTTGGGATTTGGTCCCCATTTTTTGCCAAAAATCCTGTTACACGAATACAGTGCTATCATAGATTTTTTGTATCTTTCTTGTATATTGGGACCCCAATTTAGTTTTTTGTCTAAGATCACTCCAAGGTATCTGGCTTGATCAGAGATCTTAAGAGGGATCCCATTTAGTCTTGGTAACTCAAAAGTAGGTATTTTTCTTCTATTTGTAAAGAGTACCAGCTCCGTTTTCAGGGGGTTAACTGCAAGGCCGCATCTTTTTGTCCAGGCGCTTACCTTGGTTAGTGTATAGTTCAATTGTGCGCTAATAGTGGAAGGGAATTTTCCTGTTGCCAGAATAGCTAAATCATCGGCATAGGCAACCACTTTCACGCCGTCATGCTTGAGAGCTACGAGGATCTCATTCATGACCAGGGTCCAGAGCAGGGGTGAGAGAATACCTCCTTGTGGGGTTCCCCTTGACAAACACTTTTTCAAGTTTGCACCTCCCAGTTCACTGTGGATCTGACGTTTTGTTAGCATGCACATGATCCAATTTGTTATTGTTTCTTCAACTTCTAGATCATTTAGGGCCTTCTTAATTGCACTGTTTTGTACATTGTTGAAGGCTCCTTCAATGTCCAGGAAAGCTGCCAGAGTGTATTCCTTATCTAGCAGCGTTTTTTCTATGGTCCTTACTACACAGTGAAGTGCTGTTTCCACACTTCGTCCTTTTGTGTAGGCATGTTGAAAGGTAGATATTACTTCCGGTTTCAGGAAGCTACGGATGTGTAAATCAAGTAGCCTTTCGAACGTTTTCAGTATAAAAGAGGTCAGACTTATAGGTCTGAAGTCTTTTGCTTCTATATGGCTGGGTTTGCCGGCTTTCGGTATGAAGACGACTTTAACTTCCCGCCATATTTTGGGAATGTAGCCCCATATGAGGCTATTCTCAAAAATGTTCTTTAGATGTGGGATGACTTTCCTGCTGCTTTTTTGTAGCATCATAGGGAAAATGCCGTCGTGACCCGGAGATTTAAAAGATGAAAAGGAGTTGATAGCCCATTCCAACTTCTCTTCCGTTACAATATCTGCCGGGATTTCGTGTCTAAAAAACCTAGTGTTTTCTATTTCATTGTTCTCTATAGGGCTGCATCCAGGGAAGTGCGAATCGAACAGATGTTCTAGACTCTCGACCGGGGATTCAGTCCAGCGGTTATCCGGTTTTCTCAGAGAACCAAGTGGTATGGTCTCTTTGGAGAGGATTTTCCGCAGTCTGGCCGATTTGTTCGTACACTCGATTTCACTGCAAAAATTTCTCCATGAGCAGCGTTTTGCTCGTTGAGTTTCATTTTTGAATTTCCTTTGGCTGGATTTGTAATGCTCCCAGTCAATTTCGGAGTCGGTCCGTTTGGCAGCATTGAAAAGTCTTCTAGTTTCTTTCCTAATGCTGCTCAGTTCGTTATTCCACCAAATTGGTTTCTTGTTCTTTTTTACCGTTGTGATCAGAGGACAGCTTTTATCCAGGGCATTTCTCAAAATCCCTGTGAGTTCTGCCGTCAACTTATCAAGGCTTTGCGGTTCAAGGTTCCTATTCGTATTAAGGGAATCTATGTTATCGTCCACCTCCTTACTAAAGGTAGCCCAATCTGTACGTCTATTATTACGAAATGGTTTGATTGGGCGATCTGTAGTGGGAATGATAAAATTTATCAGACGATGGTCTGAGAAAGAGAGTTCTTCTAGTACTTTCCACTGCTCTACTGGACAAGTGTCCGAGTTATTTGTGAGGGTAATGTCAAGTACTTCTTTACGGTTTTTTGTAACAAAGGTAGGTGTGTTACCTCTATTGATAACCAAAAGATTGTTTCTTAAAATAAATTCAAATAAGAGTTCCCCCCTAGAATTTGTGTCGGTGCTTCCCCATTGCACATGGTGTGCGTTGGCGTCACAGCCCATAATAATATCTAGTCTACTCTTACTTGTGTATTCTACCAGTTGGTAAGTAATATTCGCTGGTTGTCCTTCAATTCCATCATGTGGCATGTAGATGGAAGCTAAAATTAGAGGTGGGAGTCCCTCACGTTCCATCTTTACTACGGTCTGGTTTATTGTGCTATAAGTAGTTAGAAGAAAGAGATTTAACTGTTTTCTAGCTACTATGCAAGTTCTATGGTTACTGTCTGGGCTGACAAAATTGGATTTGTACAGCGTGAGTTCTTTGGAGTGTAGGCCCTTAATTTTTCCTCTTGCGACCCAAGGTTCTTGTATAAGGGCTACATCAATTTGTCTACTCTCCATGAGGTAGACCAGGTTGGCGGAGGCGGCTTTACTATGTTGGAGATTTATTTGTATTACCTTCAAATCCATGACATATTTTGTTTTATATACAACGCCTTACTAACCTGTTTATTGCTTCTAGCTATCAGCTTGAGCTTGCATCGGGTAATGCCAACGCGAACTTTAAAGCTGACTCGTCTTAGAAGTGGTATGGAGTTGTGGTTCAATCTCACAATCACTTCAGTTCCCGTCTTCGTTTTCTCCACCTTCATGATCTTCTATTGGTCGCTCAGAAGTTCGGCATTTAATGAAAGGATGTACCTTTCCAGCCGATCGCGGGGAATAGCGGGGCCTCTGACCAACAGTTTACCCATTGGTCGGTTTAGATCTTTTATCTCACCAGCAGTCAGCTGCCGTCTTTTCCACGAACTCCTGGAGCCATTGAAGGGTCCATTCATTCTCGCAGTTCATCATCTTGAAACCATGGACGGTAGTGAGGTCCCCGAAGAGTGGCGGTTGCCTACTCTTGACGATCGCCTCATTTACCTCTTCCAGGATTCTTAGTTCAAGTAACTGCCATTCGTCTTCACTCAGTTTGCGGTCAGGTTTCCCAAAGTCGGCGATAGCGACTTGGTGGCCCTTTGTAGCAGGGACTGAGGAGGTCTTCATCCTCTTTGATATCTTGTTGGGTGAGGAGTTATTTGGGGAGGAGCTGGCATTTCTTGCCCTTTTCGAGCAGCTCGGCATACCGGTGTTGACAAGGGGCAGGGAGGCCACCTCGCCAGTTCCTGTATTTGCTCCGCAGCCAGCTTGTTTTTTGTCTGTTGGGTCTAGTCCAGTTCGTTTTGTTATGTCTGTTGGTGTCACTGTCCGTAGTCTTTGTTGCGATCTGACCAGAGCCCTTTTTGCCTTTATCGTTAACGATTCAGGGCTCTTTTTCGAAAGGCGTCTGACGGTCTTCTCTGCGTTGCGTCTTTGTCTCAGTAGTCGTTCGTTATTGCTGAGGACCCTAGCTCGTCGTTGTCCGGTATTTCTGTCGATGACAGTTGCCAGACTGTCCGTTGTCTTGTTTAGTGCCGGAATTTCGGGGTTGGATTCTCCGGTCACGTTCAGGTCTTGCGGAGGGCTATGGCCTTCTACACTACCTTCCCGCTTCCGCTCTTCCTTCCCCTCCACGAAGACTTCGTTTCCCATTTCTGGGTTAGAAGTTCCGCTGTGTTTCCGCACCTTAGGGTCTGTCTGTTTGTCCTTCGTGTTATGTCCTGTAAGCGTATTAGTCTCCGCACCAGCCGTCGATGGGGTTAGCCTTTTCTTCGACTGAATTTTATCAGTGTAGGGAGCAGGCGGACCCATCGAAGTCTTTACACTCTTACCCAGAAGGGAGAGAGAGTTCGTGTTGGAATATTTTTGTGCACCATTGTAACTTAAGCTGTAAATCAACACAATACTCTCTCTTAAGTATTAACAGTATCTATATGCATTACATACTCTAGCCCGCATGTTTTACTTTCTCTAATCTCTAATGCCCAACGTATCAAATAAGAAGCACAGTTGCTTCTATACATTTATCGAATAAACATCTCTTTTTGTTAAATCTTAAGTTGAGTCGCTTTTTATTTCTGCAACAGGTTATGTGCCCAGATTGCAATAGTACAAAAAGATTAAGTTTAGTTTTGCAATTTTTTTTTTTTCGTCAGTCGAAGACTAAGCAGTTAGAGTCAGAAGAAATTGCGGGGTTTTTTTTTACAATCCAATTATTAGCCTTTTTTTTTTTTTGTAATTTATTGTTAAAAAAAAAAGGGGGGATTAAACATGAAAATGAGTTCTTTATACCAAATTGAAAAACTTAATGGAGAAAATTATTCGACGTGGACAATCCAAATGAAAAGTGTCCTGGTGCATGCGGATTTGTGGCCGTTTGTAGATGGGTCGAATGTGTTACCAGAAGAGCCAAAAGAAGAAGATGAAGTAGCAGGTTGGAACACACAATTAGCAGCATGGAAAATTTGATGGTAAAGCGCTCGCAACAATTTTACTTAGCGTAAAATCATCTGAGCTTTTACATGTGAAGCACTGCCAGAGTTCTAAGGAAGCGTGGGATAAATTATCTGAAATATATCAACCGAAAGGTCCAGCTCGAATGGTGAGTCTGTTCAAACAGTTAATGCATGCCAAGATGACAGATGGTCAGTCCATGTCAGCTCATCTTAATGATTTTTATGAAGTAGTGGAAAAATTGCATGAAATTCAGGTTCTAATACCAGATGAGTTACTCAGTATAATTTTATTATGTAGCCTGCCTGATTCATATGAAAACTTTATTGTTGCAATTGAGAGTAGAGATAATTTACCATCGCTAGTTAGTTTAAAAATTAAGCTGCTGGAGGAAGAACAGAGGCGACATGAGAAGGGAAATGAAAGCTCAGAGAATCACCAAATTTTTTCAATAAAATCTAACCATAAAAATAGTTTTCATAAAAATAAGACAAACGGTATGAGGAGCAAAGGGAAATGCTATGCATGTGGACAAAGAGGGCATTTTGCTGCAAACTGTCGTCAAAAGAAGAGCAGTTTGTCAAATCCAATGCCGACGGCATCCTTTGGACTTTTTTCGAAATTTGAAAATAATGACTCCAGTGTGCTGAATCCAAACGAATGGTGTCTAGATAGCGGGGCCACTAGTCACATGTGTTGCATGAAACAATATTTTAACAGTTTTAACACTAATAGTTCAGAAGTAGTACATCTAGCAAATGACAAAACTGTTTTATCTAGCGGAATAGGAACAGTTAACCTTACATCGTCACATGGAAACGTTACGTTGAATAATGTACGTTCCTGAGCTACGTGGAAATTTTGTGTCGGTTAGCAAAATTACTCAGCATAATTGTGCCGTTGAATTTAATCAGAATGTAGCCATTATAAAAAATGAAGACAATCAACCTGTATTAAAAGCTAGTCGAAAAAGGAATTTATTTATTATTGATCAACTGAAAGAAGCTTTGAGTTATGGTTCCTGTAGCGAGAATATTGATAGTTTTAGTAAATGGCATCAGCGTTTTGGCCACCTTAATGGCCAAAGTCTAAGGCATTTAAAAAAGCATGATATGGTTGTTGGTTTAAATTTCAACTCACCGCAAGCTGTCGACAAAATGGATTGCCTTATTTGCGCTAAGGGAAAAATTAATGTCAAACCTTTTCCGAAACAGTCCTTGTATCGAAGCAAGGAATTGCTAGAGATGGTACACACGGACATTTGCGGTCCTATGCGGGTGACTTCAGCTGGGGGAGCTAGATTTTTCGTTACATTTATAGATGACCATTCCAGAAATATTTTTGTCTATTTCATTAAAAGCAAAGATGAGGTTTTTGGTGTTTTTAAAGAGTTTAAGGCGATGGCAGAATTACAGACAGGCCGCAAGATAAAATCAATTCGGAGTGATAATGGAACGGAGTATACCAATAATCGTTTTAAAGATTTTTTAAATGCATGCGGGATAAAAAGACAGCTATCCGTAGAATACACTCCTCAGCAGAATGGAGTTGCAGAGAGAGCTAATCGTACGTTAGTAGAGATGGCCAGATGCATGCTTATTGGCTCTGAACTTCCCGAGTATTTGTGGGCAGAAGGCATAAATACTGCAGCTTATTTAAGAAATAGATCACCGACAAATATTGCTGGAAACTCAACACCTCACGAGATTTGGTCAGGTCGTAAGCCCATAATTTCCCATTTGAAACTTTTTGGATCTAAAGCGGTTGTGTTAGAGAAGAAACCAGGCCGTTCAAAGTTTTCTGAAAAAGGAAAAGAGTATTACATGGTCGGATACTCAGAGGAGTCAAAGGCTTATCGGTTGTTTGACCCCAGAACAAGAAGGGTTGAGAAAAGCAGGGATGTAAGATTTTTCGAGAAGTTTCAAACGAATTTTGATGGAGATGTTAATGCAAACGATTTCTTAGTAACAGAAGTGGAGTATCAATCTCAAGCAATGACACAGCAGCACCAACAACAAGAGCAAAATGATAAAGAAGAACCAGTTGAAGCTAAGGATCTCATTCGAGGACCAGGTCGTCCAAAAATAATCCGTACTGGGAGACCAGGTCGCCCAGCAAAGCAGTTCAACTATATAGAAGCAGTTAACGCCTTAGAAGTTCCGGCTGCTCCATTGACAATTGCAGAAGCAATGTCAAGCGTAGATGCTTCGAGATGGAGAAATGCAATGGAAGTCGAAATGAATTCGCTTATGAAGAACCACACCTGGGATTTAGTTGATCTTCCAGAGAATACTCCAAAGATAGGATGCAAATGGGTTTTCAGTGTGAAGCGGAATTGTGATGGATCAGTCGATAGATTTAAAGGCAGGTTAGTGGCAAAAGGTTGTGCCCAAAAGTTTTTAGTAAACTATAATGAGACCTTTTCACCGGTCGCGCGCTTTTCAACAATTCGGTTAGTAATCGCTATAGCTGTTGAACGAGAACTGTTGCTGGACCATATAGATGTTACTTCAGCATTTTTGAATGGGAATTTAGATGAAGCAGTTTACATGTCACAACCGGAAGGATTCATAGATGATCGGCACCCAAATAAAGTATGCAAGCTTCGAAAGTCCTTATATGGCCTCAAACAAGCAGGTCGAGAATGGAATAAAAGACTTCACAGTGTTTTGCTTGCTATTGGCCTTACGAAATGTAATGGCGATAATTGCCTTTATGTTACAAACAAAGGTGGATGTCTTAACATAATAGCGATTTATGTAGATGACATTATGATCGCTTGTTCTAATGAAGTGTCTATGAATGAAATAAAGCGTAAGCTCTGTGAAGAGTTCGATTGTGTAGATAAAGGCCCGCTCACATATTTTTTGGGCATTCAGGTTGAGCGTAAAGGATTAAGGGGACCAATTAGTATACATCAAAAGCAGTATATTAACGATGTGCTTAAACGTGAAGGAATGGAATCGTGTAAGACACAGTTCACACCATTGGACCCTGGCATAAAACTGCAAAAATGTTCTGATTCAACATGTAAAAGGGATAACCCTTGTTCTTACCAATCGGTAGTTGGAGCTCTCTTGTATTTGGCTGTATGTACGCAACCAGATATTGTGCACACAATAAGTAAGCTCTCACAATTCAACAGCGATCCGCACACCGAGCATTCTGTAGCTCTGAAGCACTTGCTGCGATATCTCAATACGACTTGTAATATGAAGCTAACATACCAAAAAAAATCCGAAGATATTAAAGGTTACGTCGATGCAGATTGGGCGGGAAATATTGACGATAGAAAATCGTACACGGGATTTGTATTTATGCTAGCAGGCGCTGCCATTTCATGGGAATCGAAAAAACAGACATCGGTTGCTCTCAGCAGTACAGAGGCTGAGTATATGGCTTTGTCTCAAGCCAGTAAAGAGGCAGTTTACTTTAAAAATTTGTTAATTGAAATGGGTATCAAATTACAAAATAATTATATTGTTCTTTTTAATGACAATATAGGTGCCCAACAACTTGCGAGGAATCCAGTTCATCACCCTAGAACGAAGCACATTGATATACGGTATCACTTTGTCCGAGACTTGCTTCAAGATGGCATCATCCAGTTGAACTACCAATGCACAGGAGACATGATGGCTGATGTACTCACTAAGAATTTGGCTAAGGTTAAACATTTAAAATTTGTCAACTTAATGGGCTTATTAGATTAAATTTTTTATTTGAATTCTTTAATCGTATTGCGTTGTGGGGGAGTGTTGGAATATTTTTGTGCACCATTGTAACTTAAGCTGTAAATCAACACAATACTCTCTCTTAAGTATTAACAGTATCTATATGCATTACATACTCTAGCCCGCATGTTTTACTTTCTCTAATCTCTAATGCCCAACGTATCAAATAAGAAGCACAGTTGCTTCTATACATTTATCGAATAAACATCTCTTTTTGTTAAATCTTAAGTTGAGTCGCTTTTTATTTCTACAACAGTTCGGTGCTGGATTAGCAGTAGGCCCATCCTTTCCCAATCCCTCCCTATCCAAAAAGGCTCGTGTGTCGTGCGTTTTGTTTTGGTCAGTCTTGTCAGTTTTGTCAGTTTTGTCAGTCATACCTTGCAGGGGGCTTGGTGCTAGACTAGCAGTAGGCCCGTCTTTTCCCAAGTTCTCCCTGTCTAAAAAGGCTCGTGCGTTGTGGAGTCTTTTCCGGTCAATGTCAGTCATATCGTTCCAGTCAACTTTTCCCAGCCTTTTGACCGTGCGTTTACAGTTGGAGATTTTACTCCGCCTGGACACGCACGATAGGTTTGAGGTATCGGAGTCCGCTATGGAGCTGGCATCGCTGATATCATCAACAATGATTGCCTCACCGCTGGCTCCATCTTCCATACCTAAGCTGGAGAATGGGTCAAGGAGGAGATTTTCCTCTTCCTCGGTCATCTTGGAAACATTATTGTTCTTCAGGGTGGTATTCATTTTTAAATCAGATTTTTCTTTTCTGTTATATAGAGCCTCGATTACTTTGTAAGTTGGATCTGTGAAAAAATGTGAGAAGAAAAAGAAAAAGAAAAAGAAAAAGAAAAAGAAAAGAACGAAAAAAGAAAAAGAAAAAAGAAAAAGATCCAAAATTATAAGTAAGGTCGTCAAACAAACCAAAGAAAAAATGAAAAAAGAAAAGTCAGTCACTGGCGACTTCTCCTTACGATATTGAGATCGTAAGGCAAAGCCCGAGCCAGCAGCCGTGACATCTGCTGACATTTTAGCGTATATCCCCGCTATTTTTTTGTTGCTGTTTTGTGTTCTTTTCATAAATTTTCATAGGGGTGGGTCTCACTTAGTTTACCCGAAACCTTCGCTGGTAGCTGATTTTCCGCTCAGGAGCATCTAACCGTAGCTGTCCTGCTTGAGGTTTCTAGCGTAGGCCTCCTCACCACGGCAAGGTGGAGACCCGTTGAGGAGGCCTACCAGCGTAAACTGGACGATTTATTCTCTAAAAACGAGTTGATCACTGAACCCACAGAAGTACTTTCCAATCAGTTAACGGAACATATTCGAAATTCTGCACCAAACAAAATAATTATAACTCATATCACATCAAAATCTTTTGCTCTTCTTCGTGCCATGCGTACTTCGAACAATCACCAACTAAAAAATTGGTACATAGAAGCTAACACATATTATAAGAACCTTTGTCTTCAAAAGAAAATTGAATTTGAAAATCAACAAGCAATAACACTAGGTCAAACTAGAAACTCAAAGGATTTCTGGAAGATCGCGAGGGAGATCAATGGGATGAACTTTAAAATTGGTGTAGGCGTATCTGCTGCAGATCTGTCAGCTCATTTTAGAATGCTTCTTTCCAACAATTCTAATTTAATGTTTTCCTACGCTGAACCCTCAACTTTTGATGACTCATTAGATGGCAATATATCGATTGATGAGATACAAGCTGTGATTTCAAATGCGAAAAATGGAAAAGCTCCAGGTGAAGATAGAATTCCATACGAGTTTTTTAAAAATGCAACACCTAAATTTTTTAACAACCTTCAAATTCTGTTCAACAAAATTTACTGCACAGCTGAAATCCCATCTTCTTTTAAAAAATCTGTAATTTTTCCTATACACAAAAAGGACCTTTTGATGTTGTTGAAAATTACAGAGGAGTTTCGGTTATGAATGTAATAGCGAAAATATTCTGCGGTGTTCTTGCTGAGAGACTTGAAAAGTGGGTTCAACAGAAAAATATTCTTTCTTATCTTCAAGCTGGCTTCAGAAAGAATTATTCAACCACTGATCAGATATTTTCTCTCTCATCCATTGTCAAAGCGATTCATGTCAGGAACAAAAAAGTTGTTGACTTCAAAACTGCGTTCGACCTAGTTAACAGAAATGCGCTCTTCTATAAACTCTCTCAAATCGGCGTATCCTCAAAATTCATAAGAGTAATCAAGGAAATGTACACTAATACAAACGCAGCAGTTTGGGATGGCACATCCTATTCAGATTGGTTTGAGACGAATGCTGGTGTGAAACAAGGTTGTCTTCTCAGTGCATTGTTGTTTTCATTGTTTATTAACGATATAGTGGATGATCTTCCCGGAGGAGTAAGCATTGCAAATTCTACCATTAATGTGTTGCTGTACGCGGATGACCTTGTCATACTCTCCGAATCGCCAGAACATATGCAATTAATGATAAATCGCTTATCGTGTTATTGCAAGAGATGGGGACTAACAATTAATACAGAGAAGTCAAAAATTATGGTTTTTGCGCGATATCAAAGAGCTCATAATGAAAGACAATGGACATACGATAGTCATGTTTTAGAAACCGCTAAGGAGGTTAAATATCTGGGAGTTAAACTAAATCCAACTTTAAATTTCAACAAACACCTAATAGAAAAAACCAATAGTTCTCAAAACTTGCTTAACCTTTCATGGAAAAATGTGTTTTCAAACAAGAGAATAATTTTATCTGCAAAATATAAAATATTCAATGCAGTTGTCAAATCCACTCTTTGCTATGCTTCTCAAGTTTGGGGATCATATGAGTACGAAGAAATTGAGAAATTCCATAGGAACTTCATAAAAAAGCTCTTTCATCTACCCCAAAATACACCTAGTTACGCTATATACTTGGAAACCGGTCTACCAAAACTCTTCACGAGTACACTCAAGACACAGGCTGACTACGTAATAAAGGTATGCTGCCAATATGAGGAATCAAGACTTTCAAAAAAACTATTGTTGTACGAGTTGAGAAATAAGGACTGGTGGTATGAAAGAAAGCTCTCTTTTGGGAACGCTCATGGAGAAAACTTACAAATTGATGTGAACAACCCATGTGATTTGAAAAACCAACTCTACCGTATTATTCAGAAAAACGAAGACACTATTCGAGATGCGTTCATCGTAAAGGCACAGGAGTCTGAAAGCAGAATTTTATACAGTCAGCTTAATTTTAATCTAAATATGAACAACTACTTTCATGACTCACTTAGTTATGATGAAATATCCTTGATATTAAAAGCACGATGTGAGCTCCTTTCTTTAAATGGCAACCCCTATAATGGAAGCTTTAGTCAATTTTGTACGCTCTGCAACTTAAAATCGAAAGAAGATTGCTTCCATATTATAAGCCCAATATTCGCACCGCAAAGACAAGTTTTCTTTTGTAAACAGCCATTAACTATGCAGGAAACTATCCAGATTCTAAACGAGTGTGATTGGAAAACCCTTAGTGATTTCTTAAAAACAGTTTACAAGTATAGAATGTTATTGATATTAGAATACGTTTGAAACTTTATGTTAAAGAATATAAAAAGTAAGATTAATTATAAAATAATATAACATGCTAAAATTTACTCTAGCCTTGAACGTACACTTCATTCTGTTTAACTTCATGCTTTCTTACTTTCTCTTTGCATTCATATTCTCATGTACATGTACACGGACACTTCATTCTGTTTAACTTCATGCTTTCTTACTTTCTCTTTGCATTCATATTCTCATGTACATAGATCATGTTTCAAGTTTAGGTTAAGAAAAATTCAACTCATTACTTATTGTACCTTCGAAATATTAAGTTGGCATTTGGCAATCAATAAAATTTGAAATTATTGTAAAAATAAAACTTTCGTTCTTTTGTTTCCCAACATAAATTTGGTAGCAGAACGTAGTAATCGTATAATTTAAATTGTGTTGTAGAGTAATAAAAAAGATTAGTAAAGTAATTCAATATTCAAGTAATTTTCTTTAAAAGTTGATTGTACGACATATTTTCACATATTTCGGTGATTTATGAGGTTAGAGTAATCCTCGTGCTACCACATCATAATTGGCACGTGATTTGATTTGGATACTAATTGCAAGATTTTTTCTCTTGCCCTTAAGGAGGTAAGGGACAATAAAATATATTATTTGAATAACCACCGCCGCCAATCTATCTTTTCATCCCTTTTTATGTCGCTTGAGTGAACATTCTTTGACGTAGAAAGAAGGCGAAGGTGGTCTGAAAGTTTCAGATGCTGCAGCGGGTTTTAAGACAGACAGAATCATGGAAATGAAAAAAGCTAAGAAGATACGTGCTTCAATACTTGGCCTTTTAACCAAACAGCGAAATAGTTTTAATGAGCAAGCAAGTTCTATTAATAATTCGGCTATGAGCATTATGTTGCAGCTCATTGATGATTATCATAAACGACATAATGCGATCACAGAACATATTCTGGAATTGAGTGTGGATGAGAAGGAAGATGATGATGCTTGTGAGAAGGAGGCTGCTTTTACTACAGCGTATATTGAGCTCAAGACCAAATTAATGGATTTAATTGAGGAGAAAAAGGCCGATTTGAATTCAACCTTCAACTCAAGTTCACCAGCAAACCAACCTGTCCGTGCAGTGAGATTACCGAAACTAGAACTTCCCAGATTTTCTGGCAAATATTGCGATTGGATGGATTTTAAGAATGAATTCGAATCCATGATAATAAATGATTCGAGTTTGAATGATGTTGATCGTTTCAGATTCTTAAAATCTGCATTGAGTGATGGGCCTAAGCGCATTATTAGTAACATGGAAGTAACAGCATCTAACTTTTCAAAGGCGTGGCAAGCTTTAAAGGACCGCTTTGACCACGAGGCCCTCATATTTGGGTCCCATATCAATGAAATTATTTCCATGCAAGGGGTATCGGGCGGAGGTCCACAAGCCTATAGAGACCTCATCGACTAGGTTCAGGCACACTATAGGTCGCTGCTATCGTTGGGGTCTGCTGAAGCGGTTGCGGAGAATTTAATGATTAGTCTTATTCTCGGAAAGATTGATATCAAGGCTCAATCCAAGTGGGAGGAACATACAAACGAGAATATCGCAACGTGGACAAGTTTTACCAGTTTCTTTGAGAAGTATGCAGCAGCACAAGAGCGTGTGGATCAGACCAGAAAGCAAGGAGGCAAATCACAGGTTGTGGATAAACGCCCGCAATATGGTAAGAAGAGCCATACTACTTTGGTTGCTAGTTTGCATGATAGTAAATGTGTGAGAAATGCTCAAGGAAGCACCACACTTTATTGCATTTTGAAAGCACGCAACCTGTTGTTGAATTATTAAGTAGTACGTCACAAAGATCATTTTTTGCATCACAATCATTTGAAGATGAGCAGGTTCTATTAGCGTCAGTTATTGTGAATGTATTTGATGGAAATGGCTCCGCCACCCCTTGTCACGCCTTGCTAGATTGTGGTTCTACAGATCATTACATATCGGAGAGATTAGCCAAAATTATAAATGCTAAGCGATTCAAGTGTAACACTCTTATAGGCGGCATTGGAAGCATTGGTGTTTCATTGACTCTGTAAATTAACTTTCGGTTCTGTAATAAACGACTCTGAGCGATTTGTTATTCATGCATCTATTTTACAGAAAATTACAGAGTCGTACCCCCCACTTGCCTTCAGTATTTCGGAATGGAAAATTCCATCTCACGTTAAATTAGCAGATCCGAACTTTAACAGACCTAAGCATGTTGTTCTGTTGATAGGTGGAGGTTTATTTTGGAAATTATTAACTGGTGAGCAATATCCATTAGGCCCCGATCTCCCTTATCTTTGTAATACGAAGCTTGGATATATTGTCGTTGGGTTTATCACTTCATCCCCAACTCCTCTTCATAGAGCACTTTACTCATCTAGAGCTGCAATCGACAATCTAGAATCATTGAAACAGCTAGTAGAACGAGCATTTGAAGTTGAGTTTTGCACAAAGTATAAGGTTGGCTCGTTTCTTAGTCCCAAAGACAAGGCTGTTGAGGAGCATTATGAACTTACGACTCGACGAGGCAACTTTGGACGATACAACGTACGACTCCCTTTCTGTGGCAACCAAATCTTACTTGGAGATTCATTGGACATTGCAACCCGTCGCTTCCAAGCTCTCGAACGCAAACTTGAAAAACATCCTCTTATGAAACAAATGTATTCAGAATTTATTGATGAATATGAGCGCCTTGGTCACTTAGAGGTGGTTCCTAATTTTGATGCATCTACGACGCATAAGAGTGGTGTTTGATGCCACACCACATGTAAGACATCAAATGGAGTCTCCTTGAACGATTTATTATACACTGGGCCAAAGCTGCAGGACGATTTGATGATAATACTCTTGAGGTTTCGCTTATTTCCGTACGTTATAACTGCGGATATACAACAGATGTATAGACAGGTACTGGTTGATCAAGCTGACACTAATTTTCAATTAATTTTATGGCGAAAAGAAAAGAAAGACCCATTGAAAGTTCTTCGACTCACAGTTACCTACGGTACCGCTCCTGGAGCTTATTTAGCTATCAAGACTTTACACAAACTAGGAATGGATGAAGCTGAGCACTTTCCTGTGGGTGCCAAATTATTGAAAGAAAATTTTTATGTAGATGATGCGATGCTTGGGGCAAATAGCATTGAAGAACTCATTGAAGGTCGACGTCAGCTCGTTGAAATTTTAGAGAGAGGTGGATTCAAACTGACCAAATTTTGTTCAAATGTAGAATCTACGATAGCTGACATTCCTTTGGAATCTCGAGAAAAGTTTGTGCAAATTGGGGACCACAATACTATAAAGACATTTGGTTTAACTTGGCAACCTGGTGCAGATATATTTTGGTGTACTTACAATGAAATTGAAACGACATCTATTATTACGAAACGTGTTGTGTTGTCAGAGGTTGCTAGACTGTTTGACCCTATTGGATTTATTTGTCCCGTGGTCACCTTAGCAAAGATATTTTTCCAAGACTTATGGCGCAGGAAGTTTGATTGGGATACCCCACTACCAGATGATCTCGCTACAAAGTGGAATGGCTTTCGTAGTGACCTAACAGCATTAAATAATATTTCATTACCACGCTATGTCCTTGGTAACAATAATTACGACTTGCTCCATTTACATGGATTTTGTGACGCTAGTCAGAAAGGCTATTGTGCCTATGAATATACATGGTGTCTTAATTCTACTGGAGAAGTCACGGTTCGATTTTTGGTAGCTAAATCCCGGCTCGCACCTACTAAAACCCTTACAATAGCAAGACTTGAATTATGTGCTGCGAGACTTTTAGTAGACATGATAGAAAGGTTAAGAGTTGAAGTCTTTCGAGACATTACAATCGGCGAGATAAAGTACTGGACTGATTCAACTATCGTTCTTATCTGGTTACATGAAGAACCCTATAAATGGAGCACTTTTGTAGCTCATAGAGTAGCACATATACAGGAAGTCACAAAGTTTGATCAGTGGAAGCATATTCCAGGTGAGTTGAATCCGGCAGATTTTATTTCACGTGGCATGTTGCCAACGGAAATGACAGAATCCTCACTGTGGTGGAATGGCCTTGCTTTTTTACGCCAGTCAATTACTGAATGGCCAGAAGAATTTAAATTGCCAAAATCAAATACTACCGAATTAGAAGAATTACGTCCTTCAAAATATGTTTTAGCAGCTTTTATCAAAGTGGATATTACTGAGTCTATGCTTTATTCTCGTAATTTTCGAGGAACTCGTCGAGCTTTTGCGTATGCACTACGTTTTGTTGAGAGGTGTCACAAGCGCAATCGAATTCCAGGCATAAGGCAGTGGCAAATCTTATCAAGACCAAATATAAGAAATTTTATTAAGCATCCGTCATTAGAAGAAGAAGTGCATGCAGAGGAAGTTTTTATCAAAACTATTCAGCAATCGTCCTTCGCATTAGAATATTCGCTACTCGAAAAAGAAGAGTCAGTAAATAAAGGCAGCGCATTAGAAGCTTTGGCTCCATTTACAGATGAAAAAGGCATTATTAGAGTAGGTAGACGAATAAAGAAAGCTGAGATAGCCTTTGATGCAAAGCACCAGATTCTATTGCCGAAGACTCATCGCTTTACGTCCTCAGTCATCTCATATTTTCATCATTATAGAGTTTGTCACGCAGGACCACAAATGGTGTTGGCAGCTGTTCGAAATCGTTATTGGCCTATTGGTGGATTACAACTGACAAGAACCATCGTAAGCAAATGTATTTGGTGTTTTCGCATGCATCCTAAACTCATCTCTCAATTTATGGGCAGCTTGCCCGTAGACCGTGTATTACCACTGCAACATAAAGCGTTCATGGTAACCGGAGTTGATTTTGCCGGCCCAATAAGTGTTCGTCATCATATTCGCTGCAAGCAAAACAAGGAGGTGCATTTGGCTCTATTTGTTTGTTTCACTACAAAAGCCGCCCACACAGAGCTCGTTCCTGATCGCTCTACTGAAGCTTTTTTACGTGCGCTGAAAAGATTTATATCAGATAGAGGCAGAGTTTCTAAGATGTATTCTGACAACGCTACTAATTTTGTAGGCGCATCCAACTATTTCAAAGAACTAAAGGCTAACATGGAAAAAGATAGCGAAATAATTGAACGAGAATTTAGCAAAGAATTTATCGAATGGTCTTTTATTCCACCACGAGCTGCCCATCACGGAGGTTTATGGGAGTCATCGATAAAAATCATGAAGCGTTTAATTCACAATATCGTAGGATGCATGGAATTAACGGAAGACGAACTTCGTACAGTAGCAAAACAAGCGGGAGCAATTATGAATTCGAGGCCTATAACCCCCATGTCAGCAGATCCTAATGATTTGGAACCTCTCACGCCTGGCCATTTCTTGTGCGGTGGACCTCCTACTGCAATACCTGAGCTTCCTGTGTTGCCTAAAAATCCAAACTCTCTTCACTTAGCCCAACGAATGCGATATTCCGAGCAGCAGCTGTGGGACCGCTTCTACAAAGAATACCTTCAAACTCTTCAACCAAGGTCCAAATGGCGATTTAAAAATAATAATGTCGAAATAGGTGATATGGTCTTAATGAAATTGGATAACTTAGATCCCTTGCGATGGCCGTTGGGCGGAATAATTGAAGCTATGCCAGACTCAGAAGGTATTGTTCGCGTCGTCAAGGTCAGAACCAAAAAGGGCGACTACAAACGTGGCATTACACAACTTGCTCTTCTTCCTTATCAAGATTGCAGCTTGAGCTTAACAGCTCAATAGGGGGGAGTATGTTAAAGAATATAAAAAGTAAGATTAATTATAAAATAATATAACATGCTAAAATTTACTCTAGCCTTGAACGTACACTTCATTCTGTTTAACTTCATGCTTTCTTACTTTCTCTTTGCATTCATATTCTCATGTACCTACATGTACACGTACACTTCATTCTGTTTAACTACATGCTTTCTTACTTTCTCTTTGCATTCATATTCTCATGTACATAGATAATGTTTCAAGTTTAGGTTAAGAAAAATTCAACTCATTACTTATTGTACCTTCGAAATATTAAGTTGGCATTTGGCAATCAATAAAATTTGAAATTATTGTAAAAATTAAACTTTCGTTCTTTTGTTTCCCAACACTTTAATTATTTTTTTTTTTTTTCTCTCTTTTTGTTAATTATTGAAAACCTACTAAAATAACTACAAAATAAATATTTATAAATTTGACAACCAGGCTGACGGCTTAGCCATAGCTCTTAAACTCATTTTTGTATTCTATTTTTTATATTGAAGTGTAAATAAATGAATTTACTTACTTACTTACTTACTTACTCTTTAGCAGCAATTACATATGTACTGCTCCCTACTCGTTTGATTATAAGATACGGTTCATCTCGTCGTGGAACGAACTATGATGTCAGCTTTTTGGATGCTTGGCTTATATCGTTTTTCATTGACGAAAAGAGTTACTCCTTTTGTGAAAAGATCTACTCTTTTTCCATTTTTAATGTTTCATTGAAAAAAAGAGTAGTTCTGGAGTTACTCTAAACGCCAAAGGTCTACTCCCAATCGGTTGGGAGATCTACTCTGAAAATTACACACACATGCAAAAACATCTGTTGTATCAAACGTCAAATGGAAAAAAATTGTTGTGAAATTTGTTTGGTGATTATTAAAATTGAAAAGAAAAAAGAAAGTAATTGAATATGAGTGCAGAAATATGTAAATAATTTAGAATTTGTTAGTTCGCTGCATTATTTGTTGTCGTCTTCTTCGTCGTCATCCCTTTCCAATCCATCCATCATCTACATGGAGTGTAAAAAAAAGATTGAAAAGAGGGCGCATTCACTGCTTTAGTAACTACGTAATCAAGTCATTAGAAACAACTGCGAAGTGAGTTGAAAATTTTTCACCCCACGTAATGTAAAAATTTCAGATATAAAGTTAATTTAGAATCATTTCGACGTTTCAAAATCGACTGTTCGGGAAAAAAAATACGAAAGATTACAAACAAAAAAGGATTTACTGCGTTTGTATTTAAATTTTGCATTCACAAAACTAATTGAATTTTGACTACATAGTGACTACAGTAGTGAATGCACCCAATGCTATTCCTGACAATTGTCACCAATACTACGACAAAACTGTTGAAAAATGTTTCATTGAAAAGAGTAGTTCTGCATTTGAGAGTAGTTCTTTCGGATTTCAATGAAAAACGCTATTAGTACATGGGAGTTGACAAATACCAAGTCTCCTACTTTTAACTTAGCTTGCGGTCGTCGTTTTCTATCGGCATATTTTTTATTTATTTAATTTATTTTATGATAAAAATAGCTGCAATCTATAGCTCGTAAGGAACTAGAAGCGAAAGTAGGCTAACTTAGATTTATAATATAGGATAATACAATTTTACAATAGGTAGTGTGATGGGGTCACGACAAGTATGTAACAATTTGTACTATGTATACGATACTTATAATACAGGATTTTTTTTTGTTTGTTTATACATGGTAATTCAAACACTCATAAGGTAACATGTAGTAGATCATTAATGTCTTTATAGCTCAGATGTAGAAGCCAAGACTTTTCTGAGAAACATCGATTTAATTCTCATGGTTCTTAGACAATGAGGTAGACAATTAAATAATCTTGGTGCAGTAGGCAGTAGCCGTATAAAAATTAAAGTATATGTATTTGTAAATTGTGATGAGGCACTAAGGAGAGGTTTCGGTTGTTAATTCTAAGGTAGTGGCTAGTTGAGGATCGGTACAATTTAGATAACCAGATCTTGCCAAAAATAACTTAAGTATTTTATAATAATACAAATGTTTTAAAGGTAATATTTTGAGGTTTCGGAAAAGTATTAAGCTTTCATTACGACGGTTTTTATTACAAATCACTCAAATAATAACTTTTTGAGAGATAAGCAGTGGATTCAATTTATTGAGGTGTGTGCCTCCCCATGAAACTGTTCCATATTCTAGCTTTGAATGAACTAGTCCATAATAAATGCACTTGATCAGTTCAAGTGAGCAATATTGCTTTTAGAAAAAGAATGGTCTTGAAGCAGGTATCAAATACTTCTTAAGGGCATCGGTATGGGCAGACCAACTCATTTTCCAGTCTAATAATACACCAAGTTGCCTGGCAAAAATCCTCGATCGAACCCTCCAAGTGGGTGACGGGCGGGCAATGTTCACTACATATACTTTATCAGTGTCTGTACGATGTCAGACGGTGACAGCCAAGGTTAGGTTGGATCGTTGGGTGGTTGTGCCTTCTCAATAGCACAATCCTTAGAAATCCAATCTCACCATAGATACGAGGTTCCTCGTTTCAGTGGTGGTGTGAGCATTTATAATCCGTGCCGAAGAATTAAAGGTTGGGGGATAAACCAATCAATAACGAGCTCTTCTGGATGCTTGGCAGGGTCCAGAATAGACAAGCCTTACACCGGTACACGGCTCTCCCGGCGCTGACCTTTTCCTTCCGTAGTTACTCGTGGGACTTTCAATGTAATTTTTAAAAATTAACAAACAAACAGAAAAACAAACGAACGAAAAGGCAAAAAAGAAAACTGGGGGAAGCAACGAAAGTTGTACACATTCTCCGATTCGGCTGCAAAGTCGAAGCAGGAATGTGAGCCAACGGATAAACCTTCCACCAGTGGGTTGCAAGGTTCGCACACAGGCTCTGAACCAGCTGCAAAGCCAGTTCAGGTCTGTGCAGTGTGAACCAAGAACCCCGACTCTGGCGAGCAGCACAGCTCGCTGGAAAATGGTCAAGAGCAGGCTGCAAAGCTAGTTCTAGCCAGTGAATCGGAGGGCAAACGGACCACCACTGCTAATAGAGGGTGAGAAAGTTTCTAACGTCGTAGAGATCTTGAAGGGCAAAGAGCAGAAAACGACGTTGAACACTTTCGATCCTTGAGATATGAACCGCTTGATATGGAGCACTTGCGATGCATACTCTGGGAGAGGGCGAACATAGGCAATATAGAGGGATTTCGTTACAAGGGAGTTGTGGAACTCTTTGGACCATCTCTTGATAAAGCCAAGGGCGAAGGGAACTCCTAAATCTCGGATAAGCTGCACACGGTTTATAGGAAGGTTTTGAAGATGATAGGATCTGGGGGGAGGTTTATTACTTAGAAAAAGTTATTTCCTCGCATTTGGCAATTCAAAGAAGTTTTCGGAACACCAAAAGACCAATGAATCGAGGTCGTTTTGAAGCTGGAGAGAATCTCGATCGGAGGTGATGACTTCGAAAACTTTAGCGTCATCCGCGTAAAGTAGTAGTAGTAGTAGAAGTAGTAGTAGTAGTAGTAGTAGTAGTAGCAGTAGTAGTTGTTGTAGTAGTAGTAGTAATATTTTTATTCTTTCGTATTACTTAAGACTACATAACAATATTATAAATAAAATAAATAGAATAATAGTCTTCATTCTTTAACTTAAACTTAGTGGCGAATGACACATCAAAAATTAAACAATTCGATTGATAACCGATGTGGGGTGACAATCCGTGATAATACAGAGGAAAGGAAGATAAATATAAAAGCGTTCATAACATAATACATATTAGCAAACTTTTATTGAAAAAAATAAAGTAAGCTTACGTTACATTACATCTGCTGATGGAAATGTTTTACATAAAAGTTTCGATAATATCATAGTTGAAAGTGAATAACCAGTGTTTGACTTTACTATTAAATGAAGAAAAACACATTGTTTGTCTAGTATTTAAAGGTAATTAATTGAAAATGTTAGGAGCTGTAAATGAGTAAAAATGCGAAAAATGAGTTTTGTGTGGAAAAGGAACATTAACTGTGCTCATATTATTAATACGAAGGTATTGCATTTGAGTATTCCTGATTGGTAAATTGCCACTTTTTTATAAAACTCTCTCAATACTTTAAAAGCATATAAGTGTCTCATTGGAATTATTCGCAATTCCTTAAATAATTTCCAACTTTTAGCAAACCGATTTTTTTTTTGCAAATAATTTGTATTAAATGTTTCTGAGCTATTCATAAATGCTTAAAAGTGGTATTATACGAACCTCCCCAGCTAGTAATACCATATTGTAACTTGGAGTGAGCAAACCATAATAAATTGTAGTTAAAAACTTTTGAGAACAAAAAGGTTTTATTAAATACATTTTGCGTGAACATGTTGGTTTTTATCATTTGAATGTGATGTTTCCAATTCAGGTTGAAATCAATTACAACACCTAAACACTTAAAATGCTCAACTGAGTCAATTTTGAAGCAGGAATCACTGCATTGCATATTTATTACAAAATTACTTCTACCACATTTATGAATGGGTTGTGGGGAACAGCCTAAGACCCAGCACAGCACACATAAATAATAACACATAACATATCTAACTTATAACCAAATATAACATGACACAACATATAATACCTGACCTCTATAATACTTACCTTTTATAATACCTACTTACCTTTTTATAATGCTAAACCCTATAATATAATACCCTATAATTCAAAATATCTACTTTTATAATATGTACTTACCTTATAATATTTATCTATAATTCTCACCAAAGATAATACAATCAATATTTTAATAATACTTACCTGTTATAATGACATTTTTCATAATACCATCCCTTATAATTTCCTGAAAACCCTATAAACAATAACACACATAATACTTACCCCCTATAATACTAAATCATCATAATACTTACCTGTAAAAATACTGCTATAACTTACCTTACATAATACTTACCTTCATAATCTAACTAAACCTAATAATAATACTTACCCCATAACAAACTCCACACACATAACATTCACCAAAAATAATAATAATAATAACCTAATATAACCTTGTAACACAGACTGTATGTCCATAATAGATCAAAACTTAAAATAATGCATTAAACTCATAATAATACCCACATAATATAACTTCATAATAAACGATAACAACATGCATAAAATAATACCGCTGCCCACGCACATAATAAATAAGTCCCACTATCATCGTTCGATGATCTGCTGAGGATGGCCTGACGCACAATTCGCACTGATTTTGCTACAGGTGGCCGTTAGCCAGATGGTGTGACGTGCTATGTACTTGCTAATCCAATGCAAGTCATAGGTACAGCAACGGTTCAACTGGTTGACATAAGCCTACCCGTTGACCATCGTAGGTATCGTTATCGGTAGCGAGTTGTGTGTGAGGGCATTCAATGTGCAATCATTATAAAGTGCGGGCGACCTAGTAAACAGTAGAAAGCAATCAGAAAGTAATAATTAAAGAAAGTAAAGTGTTGAGAAGAATCTTCGCGACATATGAACTGAAACTTAAGATTTATATTTCGCGAAATGATCTGTGTTTCATAGCGTGGGTGTAAAAGGAAAAAAATAAGTAAAGAAAAATAAATTGTGAAAAGCTGTGCTGTGGTGCGGGCAAGAGAGTCCCGGAAAACACATAATAAAAGGAGTGTACTAAGAAAAAAAAAGATAATATATAAAAACAACAAAAAAAAAAAAAACTACTTTCCCCTGGTCCCTGCAATAATTGCCCCTTTTTGCTTCATATACCTAAATTGGTGTCGCTGAAAGAAAAGTATAGATTCAAAAAGTAAAATAAAAGAATTCTTAATTGGGGAAGTTCATAGTATTTCGCCCCTAAAAAAAAAAAAAAAAAATAAAAAAAGGTGAATTTAGTGGAATCCCACGAACCCAGACAGTTACGGTCAGAAAAGTAAATATACAAGGGAGGATAACGAAGTCAAACCCAAAAAAAAAAAAAAAGAGTTTACAAGTATCCTGAGAGTTGCTGGTTGCAGTTTTTTTATTGGCGTGTCTTTCTCTGGTGGTCATCGTTCCCCTTTAATTGTGCAAGTGTCCCGCGTGCCCAAATCCCCCCCTTCCCTTATATCCGAGTGTAATATTGGTGTTACCCCGCCCGACCATTGTATTCCGAAGTACCGCGTTGTGTTTTGGTGTATAAAAAATTTTGTAAACAAAAGGAAGAAAAAAGTAAAAATTTTTTATTGAAGTGGTTAAAGAAAGAAAAAAAGTATTGTGTGAATTTTTTAAGAAGAAAGAAAAAAGAGAAAGAAAGTGAAGAATACAAATAATCGAAAGTAATAACAAAATAAAAGAATAAGATAGTGTAATATAACCCATTCCCTACCCAAAGAAAAAAATATTTTTTTGTTTAAATCTTATTTCAGTGGATCGTGGTTTTGTTTGGAACCAAGGTGGTGCACTACATTGGGAAGAAAACAGCATGAAATCAGAGTAAGTGATCCCATATATTTCCTTTTAATTTTTTTATTGTCGTGCTGGCGGACCAGCGCCAATACTAGGAAAAATATTTGTTTATTTGGGGTTATTGGGGACGAGGTTTGGAAAAACAGGGTTGCCAGATACCCGAAGAAAATTTTTTTTTAGAAAAAAAAAACGAATTATCGGATTAAGTTACACTTTCTTTTTTTTGTTTTTTTTGATTTTTTTTTAGTAAATTACTAGAACTTTTTATGAAAGAAAAAAAAAAATAACTGGAACGGTTTTTTAAAAAAAAAAAAAAAAAAAATTATAGTTGTATTTATTTTTTTTTATTTGTTTTTTTTTTTCTCGAAGTATAAACATAATAAAAGTTGGATTCTTATTGTAATATGGTAAACTGGGTTTTTTTATTGTCATCCCGGTGACAACGATTTATTTCGAGTTGGAATTTGTTTCTTGGTACTTCAGTTTGAGACTTTTGGGAAGGGTTCCTTATAGCCATGATGGCCTAATATAAATTTTAGGTCAACGGTGGAGATGGACCATCTGAGAGTGAGTTGGTGATGACAGGGTAAGCAATAGGAGAATTGTTGATATACGATTAGGGGCTGCTGCGCAAAATCGGAGGTCGCAGTAGCCATTGGGTATCCTAAGCGGATACATGGGTGGGCTAAACCTCCAAGGGTCACTACCATCATAGACCCTCCCCTTCGGATGTGCACCCTCTTACCCTTCAGGGATTCAATTCGGCCCTTCTTCGAGTAGAATATATTGGCATGAAATTTTTTTTTCGTAACACTGTTCAGCGCTGTGGTTGCAAGAACCCCCCCCGCCGACGAGCTATCGCCTATGGCTAAGCAAGCATGCCAGCGGCCACAGCCTGGACACCCCTCTCTCTCCTGCTGCCCGGATCAGCCTCATATGCCTGTACATATGGGGTTGTAAGGGTGGTCTACTAGGAGCGGGAGGGGAAAACATCGGTTTCGTTACAGGGTAAGGAAAACTGTTTACAGTTATGAGCATGGAACCATAAATTATAATCGTATAGGCTGTTACCAGATAATTTTAGAGACATCAGTTTCGTTTTTTACTTATAACTAATCTATGAAAATTAAACCATACTCTTAGTTTTTCAAGATCTTCCTGTATCCTAGCGATGCATTCAAATGTAGTTTCAAACTCGTAAAAAAAGACGATATCAACTGCAAATGCAGTTGAAACACCATTTAATCTAATTTTGAAAATTGAATTAATATATATTATGAAACACAAACGGGCGAGTGCAGATCCTTGAGAAACTCCGTTTTTTAAATCTATCTGTTCACTCAACACTCTTTTCACGTTGACTCTGTTTCCTATTTTTTAAGTATGATTGAAGCCTTTTAAAAATATTTCCACGAAAACCAGCATTATTTATTTATTTATTTATTTATTTATTTACCATCTATCAAGTTCATAACTCTTCTAGACTTAACAATATTTACATAAACTATATTGAGAAAAGTAAGAGCAAATATTAAACAATAAGTAGCAAAAAGAATTATTTTACATATGTACATATATATACAAACACGCTGCGATACTAGACTCAAAACAATAGTTTTGAAAACATCTCTGCTTAAACATAAGTCTATATTTTGATAAACGCAATTAAATTCATGACTAGAACGTGAGATCGGATTTGATCTACCGTAGTTTGTATAAGATCGGGGAACAAAAAACAAAATCGGCCTCGTCCTCAGCTGTCTTGAATTAGCATATAAAGAAAAATAAGAGAGAAGTTTAGGACAATCAATTCGATTACAGAGAACATCTCTAGCAAGCATGACTAAATAATAATTCCTCCTAGCTTCGAGAGTCTTTAAATCTATTAACAGACATCTTACATTGTAGCTAGGTAAAATATTATCAACCCAATTTAGTTTACGCAAAGCATACCTCGAAACTTTTTTTTGAACGGATTCAATACGATTTATACCCACCCTATACAATGGACACCATATACAACATGCATACTCAAGAAGTGATCGTACAAGTGAGATATATAAAGATTTAATCGTGTAAGGACCCAGAAATTGTTTTGAGTTTCGCATGATGAATCCAACTAATTTATTAGAATTAGAAAAAACGTAGTCTAGATGCAAATTAAAGGATAGCTTTGAATCGAAAATAACGCCTAGGTCTTTTTGTCTATCCACTGATTCAAGTTGAATGTCAGAAATGACGTATGAATGATTTATAGCATTAGGCGACCTGGTAAATGTAATGCTCTTACACTTCGCTATATTCAAAAATAATCGATTTTCAAAACACCCAGCTGACACTTCATCTATATCACGTTGAAGTCGATAACAATCCAATTCACACTTAATTGGCCTAAAAAGCTTAAGATCATCTGCAAAAAGCAAACATTCAGAATATCGAATTCTTGGTGGTAGATCGTTTATAAATAATATGAAGAGGAGAGGTCCTAAATGACTCCCTTGAGGGACACCTGAGTGATTAAAAATTTCTTTTGAAACAACCGTTCCATTTTTTACATATTGTTTGCGATTGGTCAAGTAATTTTCAAACCATATAAGTAGGCTAGAGTGAAAAGCTAACAATTTCAGTTTTTTTAGCAGAATATCGTGTTGAACTCTATGAAACGCTTTGGAGAAATCTGTAAAGATAGCGTCAACCTGATTTCCACGTTCGATACCTCTAATGCAGAAATTAGAAAACAAAGCTAGATTAGTCACTGTTGACCTACCACTGACAAAACCATGTTGATCTGCTGATATACTGGAACTAACCTCATCATAAAGACATTTCTTCACAATCGCTTCAAAAACTTTCGGTATCAACTTCAGTTTTGAAATGGGCCTGTAATTAGTAACCTCTTGTTTTGAACCTGATTTATAAATTGGACTTATCATCGACAATTTCCAGTCATCTAAAAAGTTGCCAGTGGAAAGCGATAAGTTGAAAATTTTAGCAAGTGGAGCTGCAAGACTTAAAGAACTTAAGTAAAACCGAGCAAAAATTATCAGGTGTTAGTTTGAAATCAGACTTCAAGGATGAAAGCTGAGTCAAAACCTGGTCCACTGACAAAGTTAAACTTCCAAGATTAGTTAGTGTTTCACCACTTCGAATTTCATGCGAATGAGGAACGGAATCTAGAACAAAGTTAGACTGAAAATAAGACGCTAACATATCACATATAATGTCCTCACTATTGGATGACTGACCAAGGTAATTCATGCTAGTTGGAATCCCATATGATTTACGTTTTGAATTCACAAATTTCCAAAAGGCTCGAGAGTCACTTTTAATATTATTCTCAATATTACGCATATAGCTTTTATAAACAGATTTTTTCGCAGACTCATATTCTTTTCTACATCGTATATATCGAAGGTGCAGGCTAGGATCTTTTCTGTAATTTTTATGTGCCTTAGAAAGTTTATTTTTAAGGTTACGTAATCTATTATTAAACCAGACAGGCTTATTTTTATGTTTTCTCTCTTCAAATGGAATAAACAAATTATATGCTTCCTCAATTACAGCAGTGAATGAATCGTAACACTCCTTTAAGTTACGAGAGCGAAGAGCTTCATCCCAATCGATGGCGTTAAAAAAATTATTCAATTCATCATAATTAGCTTTGCTGAGATCCCGATATGAGATTTATGCAACCGAAGTAAATTCAATTGACTGGTGGATTGATAATGGAGCAACAAGGCATGTTACCAACTGTACCGACTGGTTTGTGGATTTTGAGGAGTTTGAATGTCCTTGCAGGATTCAAGCAGCAGGAAAAGAAACATTGAGCGCTATTGGCAAAGGAACAATAATAGTGGAATCAACTTACAATAGAAAGCAAGTGACACTTAATGATATTTGGTATGTTCCAACAATTTCGAGAAATCTTTTTTCTGTTTTGGCTGCTCAGGATAGAAACCGAAATAGTATTTTCAAGTCCTCAGCAACAAAGTGCTGGTTAAGAATAAAAAACGAAACGGTTATATGCGGAAGTCGACAAATAAACAGATCGCTATACAAGGCAGCAATAAAACCAATCGTTTCGAAAGTGAAGCCTCGCATGGAATTCAATGTAGCTGTTGGAGATGAAACAACGCTGCAGCTTTATCATGAACGATGGGGTCACCAAGATAAAGCACATGTTAAGCAGAAGCTGGAAAAAGAGTTGGACATAAAAGTTAAAATGAACAACAACTTGTGTGAACCGTGTATCTATGGCAAAGCTCACAGATTACCGTTCGGAACAAGAAGAAAAGTGACAACGCCAGGAGAGTTGATGTCAACGGACGTTTGTGGTCCATTTAGCAACTCTTTTAAGAACAAAAAGTATCTGGTTGTGTTCAAGGATAGCTTCTCTAAGTTTCGTTACGGGTTTGCAATAGAACACAAATCAGATGTCAAGAATGTATTGAAGGAAGTTATTGCACACGCGAAGATATGTGGTCACTCCATCAAAGAGCTACTGAGTGACAATGGTGGTGAATTTGACAACGCAGAAGTCAAACAGATTCTTCGAACAAATGGTATCACACAGAGACTTACAGCGCCTTATACAACTGAACAGAATGGCGGTAGTGAACGTGAAAACCGAACTCTTGTAGAGATGGCAAGAACTGTGAAGTATTCAAGCACCACCGGCTTACATACTTAACCGTAGACCTACGTTTAAAAAAAACGACTAATCTTACGTTGGTGGGTCGTTTTCTACCCTCACATTTTTCTTAGGAAAATATTAACAAAACTGAATATTTAAAACAAAAACAGATAGTTTATATTTATTAATTCAATTGCCCTGGAAACAACAGAGAAAAAAACACATGTATAAACATTTAAATGTTTTCAAAGCTTTTACACATATATTCCGGTTATGTATGTTCTTGCAAAAAATTTTATCGCAGAAGACGCAGACCAACTCTGTTTTGTTGTCTTTGGATTTTGTTTTTTCTTCTGTGTATAAAGCACATCTTTTCGCTGTCGTAAATTGATCTTGAGCCGCTTAGCTGCAGGACTGAAATCTCTTTGATTACAAGTTAGTGTGGGGGATGATGAGCCAACTAGTGTCGCATGAAGGGTAAGTGAGGATGATGCTCTAGGGTCTAGGTGCTCTTGATCGGTTAGACTTATACAGTCGTATTTATAAAATTTTCTTAGAACATCCTTAGACAGCTGTCCAGCTAGACGGTGTCTAAAGAGTTGGACAAGCCTTAGCCAACTTCGTATTTATAAATGCATTCCAACAGTTGTCTAAACAACCCCTCAAACTGTCAACTTCGAATGAAAAACTAAATGGTGGCGTTCATGATGTATCCGTGGAGTACCATTGTTTGTGTTTTGATATACGAGTACAACAACTGAAAGGCTTTGAAAGTGTGTGGCAGAGGGCTTGAACTAGACCAAAAAACAGCTGATTTGACTTTGGGTTACAACTTTTCCAAGTCTCATAAAATAAATAATAAAGGCGTTCAATGCTGAAATGTCTATCATATTGGCAAAGACGCACATTGGCCAACGGTTTGTTTTGCGTCCTAGAGACAAACTGAGAATCACAACCCGCCGAAACGACGGGTGATTCTTCACCTTCGTTCTCGGATTCAGCCGAATCAAACTCGTCAGTGCTACCAACTTCAGGGTTATAATTTTCATCACTTCCCGCGGAAAAATCATTGTTACTTTATGAAAAACTTGACATTTTATCAAAACAATGTGTTTTTATTTATTGAAATAAGAAAACACAACGATTCTCAAACGAATTATCAATACAAAATGATTTTTCATATAATGGGTTGAAATCGACCCAATCTGACAGAAAAAACTCAAAATCGAAAAAATCATACCCAACTATGTTTTAAATCGTAAAACAGTTTGAATTCAATGCATAAAGGTGCATGGAACAAAGTCATAAAAAACCAGCAAAATCCACAAACCAGTTATCATATTATTTTCGATATACCAAAGCGAATGGGTAGAAAACGACCCAAACGTAGGTCTACGGTTAATAGAACTGGAAAGTCTTCAGTAGATGGTGTAAGCCCGTACGAATTGTGGATTGGTAAAAAACCTAGAATCAAGCATTTGAAAATAATTGGATCAACTTGCTTCACTCATATTCCAATCCAGAAGAGGAAGAAAATGGATAGAAAAGCAATTAAAGGCTACCTCGTTGGATATGATGGTGATGAACGGTACAGAATATTCATCCAAGAAGAAAATAAAGTTATCGTTTCAAGAGACGTTAAGTTTCAGGAAAGTTCAATTGCATGTGAAAAACCTGTTAAACTACCTCTTCGCGACATTGAATCCACAAGAACAGAACAAGAGAATTCAGAAGGTACCATGCATTTGGATGAGTACGAAGCAGAGGAAGATGTGAACTATGAAAATGAAGAAACCGAAATTCCGCTACAAGAACGAAAAGAATTAAGAGATCGGTCAACATTGAACAAACCTCAGCGTCTTGAGGATTATGTAATGGCAGCGATAGCAGATTTTGAAAACTCTTCATCGAAACCTGGATCTTTTCAAGAGGCAATAAATAGTAAAGAAAATACAGAGTGGAGAAAAGCCATGGAAAAAGAAGTCGCTTCATTGAAAGAAAATAAAACTTGGAAATTGACATTTTAACCAAGAGGAGCGAAAGCAATTCCTTGCAAATGGGTTTATTGCTTGAAAAAGAATCCAGATGGCAGTATCGATAAATATAAAGCAAGACTTGTGGCCAAAAGATTCAGTCAACGTGAAGGTATTGATTATAGCCAAACATTTAGTCCAGTAGCAAAATTAGGAACAATTAGATCAGTGCTTAGTATTGCTGCAAGCGAGCAAATGCATCTGATACAATTTGATGTTTCTACAGCATTTTTATATGGTGATTTGGAAGAAATTATCTATATGAAGCAGCCTGAAGGATATGACGATGGTACAGATAAAGTGTGTCAGCTGAAGAAAAGTTTGTATGGACTTAAGCAATCATCTAGATGTTGGTTCAAGCGTTTCGGGAGTTTCATTTCCAAACTAGGATTTCGAGCTAGTGATGCTGATCCTTGTTTATATATGAGGGAAAGAAATGGAAAGAAAGTCGTACTTGTTCTGTATGTTGATGATGGATTAGTAGGATCCACTGACCGTTACGAGTTAGATCAATTTATAGCGGAACTGAGAAAAGAGTTCAAGATTGTTTCAAAAGAAGCGTCGTTCTTTTTGGGAATAGAGATAGAACGAAAAGAAAACGGAATCAAAATATGTGAACAAGCTCATGCAAGAAAAATTCTTGAACGTTTTCAATTTGCAGAATGCAAACCAATCTCAACTCCTATGATAAGGAATGGTGAAACTCCAAGACAAGGGAAAGAAGAAATCCAGAGTCATAACTTCTCATATAGACAGGCTGTAGGTGCAATTATGTATTTGATGCTAGGAACAAGACTAGACCTGGCTTACAACATAGGATTTCTATCAAGATCTTTGGAGAATCCAACTACCGAAGATGTCACTCGAGTCAAGAGGGTATTTCGGTATATTGCTGGTACTATAAACATTGGAATCGAATATCGACGAAATATCAAAAGAGGTATTTTAGAATGTTTTAGTGATGCAGATTTCGGTGGATGTAAAAGCACTGGGCGATCCACTTCTGGTGTAGTCATCACTTATGCAGGTGGAGCTATTTCTCGGCTAAGTCAAAGACAAGCGATGGTTGCAACTTCGACAACTGAAGCTGAGATTGTAGCAGCTAATGAAGCAGCTAAGGAAATAATTGGGTTGTGCAGATTATTTGAGGGAATTATTCCAATGAAACAAACTCCCATTCTTCAAGTGGATAATTCTGCAGCAATTAGGCTCGCACAAAACCCGGAATTTCACAAAAGAACAAAACATATTTCAACAAAACATTTCTTCATCAGAGAGAAAGTTACGGAAGGAAGACTTGAAATACAACAAGTTTCAACTGAAAAGCAAGTGGCTGATATAATGACGAAACCACTTCCTTGTCCAAGATTAAAACTTTTGTCCAGAGAAATGGGGCTTACTTAAATATGGAAAGAACCAATTAACAAGGGAAAGTGTTGAAAATATTATCATTTTATGTTAATTTACTTTGCATTTTATTTAAGCAGTTTTAATTTTGATCAGGTGTTTTGTTTGTTTTGATGTTTTTATACTCAGCTTAATATTTTTTGTTTTTCTTTTTATTCTAATCAAATGTTTTCTCATTATTAGTTGCATCAAATAAACTTTAATCAATTAACTTCTTTAATATAAAATTAATAAAACCTGCTCTGAACCCAAACTGGTTGTCACAAAAAAGTTAAACTTTTTAAGGAATGAAACAAAGCGGACTTTGATAAGCTTTTCAAAAATTTTTGCAAAAGCTGAAAGAAGTGAAATTGGCCTATAGTCAGAAACATTTTTTCTACTACCTTTCTTAAAAAGTGGTATAACTTCTGCACATTTAAGGTGTTTGGGAAAACAACCCACTTCAACACTTCTGTTGAATATAAAGGTAAACATCAACGATATACCAGGCAACTTTTTTCAGTAAAATACTCGAAACACCATGACTGCTGCATGAATTTTTACTTTTTAATGATAAAATAACATTGTAAACTTCTCTTGGTTTGATCGCATACAAAACAAAAGTGCTTGGTTGAATATCTTCAACAAATATATCCGAAGACTGTAAACAATTGCAGTTTGAACATTGTTCTACATCTGGTTTCAGTTTTTCTGAGATTTCAGTAAAGTACCTATTAAATCATGTATCGGAAATACGACTTGAATCATTTTCCATAACTCACTCGATTTCAATAGCCTCAATTTCAACACTATTCCTACTTTTCCTAAAATGTTGTCCACCACCCTCCATTCTTCTTTAACATTGCCTTGAGCTTCTGTAAACAAACCAATGTAGTAGTTGTTACGAGTATCATCGATTTCCTTTTTGACTTTTTTACATAATGTATCGTAATATTTTTTTAGGCTAGTATTGTTAACATGTTTTTTTAGCTTTTTACTTAACTCATTCTTTTTTCGAATTTAATTAAGAAGATTATTATTAGTCATCCAAGGTTTCAAATGTTTATTGATACTTCTTAGCCGTCGTTTGTATGTAAAGTGAGATAGAAGAATATTGGATGATCTTTTCGACATCACCAATGGCAAGAATGAAAAAGAGGGGTCCAATATGGTTGCCTTGGGGCACACCGGCGGTTGCCACAAATGGAACTGAAAGAATAGAACGGAATCGAACTTGGCGGTTACCCAAATATGAAGATATCCATTTGAGAAGGATAGGGCTGAATCCGAGGAAGGAAAGTTTAAAGAGGATTAAAGTATGAGAGATTTTGTCGAAAGCCTTACTTAAATCTGTGGTAATGACGTCTACTTCGTTTCTTTTTTCCATCGCAGAAAGAGAGAAGGAAACAAACTCAACTAAATTAGTGGTTGTAGCCCTTCCCTTACAGAAACCGTGCTGCTTGGAGGATATCATTGATTTGTACTGGAAAGAAAGTATTTCATACAGAATGCTTTCGAAAAGCTTAGGGATATGGGAGCGTTTAGCTATGGGTCTATAGTTGGAAACTAGGTTTTTTGGGCCTTTTTTATGGATAGGTGAAATAACGCATATTTTCCATAAGTCCGGGAAGACTCCACTTGAAAGGAATAGTTTGAGCAGGTTAGTGATGGGAAGGGCTAAACTGGAACAACTTTTCTTGAGCAAAATGGCAGGAATGCCATATTGGAAAATTTATAAAATACTCCAAAGTAATCAGAGTAATCGAAAAGTGAACGGGAGCGTAGAAATTTATTCCAGAGCTTATTTCTCTTGTTTCGCAGCCCACGTAGTTTATGATTTTACCAGGGAGGGGATTTTGAGTAGGACTTATAACAAGAAAGGGGAACATAAGGATTTATGCAGTGCAACAATTTCCCGTAAAACAGGCAAGTTGCATCACTCATTGAAAGATTTTTAAAATCGAATGAGGTATTAGAGAACATTTCATTGATTTTCTTGAAGTTATCTTTACGAAATTTGAACGAATACCTACATTTGCTAGATAGAAGAAAAGGTAAGGTTATAAAGAAAGAGAGAGCGAGAGGCGGGTGAAAGTTGTCAATAGTAGTGAATTTACGAATTTTTTTTTTTGACTTAAGAATCACTTAAGAATCCAATAACCAAAAAAAAACTTAAAAAAAAAAAAATTTAAAAAAGTTCTCAAAAAGAAACAGGTTATTTTGAAATCCGGTTTCTTGTGTTTGATCAAAAATAAGTAAGAGCATTGAAAATAAGCCAGAAAAGTACTACTTAATTACGGAAAATTTTGAAAAATGGCTTGAAAAAAAATTTTGAATTTGAAAACTAATATTTCAAACACTATTCATTTGAACAACTTATTTTTAAATTTTAATTAATGTTTAGGTTTTTGGCTTTTCAAAATGCTATAGCACGACTCTGTAGGTGTTACCGTTATTTTTAAATGATTTTTTTTCCATTTTTAGTGATTTTTTTTTCTTAAATTGCCCCTCCCGCCTAAACGGGGAAAAATGGACCCCCCCCCCCTCCCATACGATTCTTTGCTTGTCTAAGTCCAACCTACACACCCTATCTTTTTGTCACACCTTATGCAAATCACCCTGTATAACAACTGAGTGATTCTCCACTATTTCAATCAAAAGTTTTTCTTTTATTTATCTATTAACAAACTGAAATAATGATCTTAATAGATAAAATAAAATAATAAATAAATAAAATAGTTACCAATCAAGGAGGAAAGGTGTGAATAATACTTTGGTATTAACTGTCTCATACAAAAGACTCATTATGTTGTAAAAAATCTTTACCACGTGCCACATTAATTTTTCAGAGAATCTTTCTGTCAGATTGTTAACAAGTGGTACTTCATGATTTAATTTGCAACATCATTAGAGTTCCTCACTCTGTGCTTTCTAGGCATGTATTCTTGTATCTCATTTGTGTTGTTCCTGCACATGTTGCGATTATTACAATTGAATTTCCCTCGCTTAAACGCTGCTACAATACAAAGACTACAAACCGTTCATTTTTCCAAATCAGTAAGGAGTTGCGGTTTTCAATTTCAATTACTCGTTGTGTAAAGGAAAATGACAAAGGAATTAGTACTACATAAATGTCATTTCAATAACGCCTATATTATTATTGTGTATTTGGTGGTAGGTTATGCTGCTTTAATTGATATCACGTAGTTGAAATCTGAGTTCTGTTTATTATTTATAATACTTAAATATTATAAGAACACATGGAGTTTTCTTGTCCCCAAGTTAAAAATGTGGAAAGGTTTTGTCCGGTTTCGAATATAGGGTGATTTCCTTGAGTGCATAAAATCGGTAGGTAGAGAGTAGGATTGAAATGTGCGGAGGGGTTGGATTCGAAATCCCAGTTTTTATATTCCCGCTTGTAAAAATCCCGGTTTCGAAATCCCGCTTGCAAGAATAGCGTTTTTAAAAATCGCTTTTTTTAAATACCGCCTCTAATAATCCCGTTTTTTAAAATCCCGTTTGTTAAAATCCCGCTTTTGTAATCAAAACTAGTTGTTTTATTCAAAATAAAGGAAGCAGTGATTTGATTGGAATCCATTTATTCTAGCACTAAGCGAATAACAAAAATTCGAATTTTATCAAAATAGATTATTAGAATATCAAATGGTACACTAAAAAAAAACATAGGAATGGAACTAATAATCATCAACAGTATTTCTTATAGTCTTAAGTTAGTTCATACAATTATATGCTATGAGCAATGCGACGTAATAAACAGGTTTAACTAATTTTTGTTTTTTTTTTTTTCATAGTTTGTAAAATATTAAAATGGATAAAAACGGTAGATATTGGCGGGATCTTAAAAAGCGGGATTTGAATAAATAAGGATTTTGATCGAGTGGAATCTTAGAAGTCTAGATTATAAAAAAACCAGTTTTTTAGTAGACGTTATTTTAAAACGTTTTTTTTTTTCGGAATTTTTGAAAAATGGGATTCTGAAAAGCGAGATTCCGATACGCTCCCGTTGCAGAGTATGGTTTTGTTTTTCCTTAATGAAAACAACTAAATTTGAATTTTTTTAAAGTTTTCAGGACTATTGCTTTAGAATATGAATCTAGTGATGAATGTTGGACGAGTTAAACTCTATTTTGGCAAACTTATTGTGACTTTAGTTTTTATCTTTACGTTTAAATAGCGATATTAAATGAATTGTGTTCGAAATCCCAGTTTTTATATTTCCGTTTATAAGAATCCCGGTTTCTGCTTTTGCAATCAACTAGTTTTGATCGCAAAAGCGGGATAAGGAAGTCAAAATAAAGGAAGCAACAAGTGATTTGTTTGGAAAACATTTATTGTAGCGCTAAGCAAATAACAAAAATTCAAATTATCAAAATAGATTACATATTAGCATATCTAATACTTACTTACTTACTTAAGGTGGCGCTACAGTCCGGGTCGGACTAGGGCCTCAACCAACATGCTTCTCCAGCCAGCTCGGTCCCTAGCTAGCTGCCTCCAGTTTTGCACGCCAAGTTGGTTGAGGTCCTCTCCTATTTGCGTGCGCCACCTGAGTCGCGGTCTTCCTCTACTGCGCCGTCCCTCGGGATTGGATTCGAAGACTTTCCGGGCCGGAGCGTTGGTGTCCATTCGCTCTACATGACCCAGCCATCTAAGCCGCTGGACCATGACTCGTTTGACAAGGTCAGTGTCGCTGTACAGCCCGTACAGTTCGTCGTTAAATCTTCTTCTCCACTCTCCATCTATGCAGACGGGACCAAAAATCACCCGAAGAATTTTTCTCTCAAAGCATCCTAAAGCGTTCTCGTCTGCCTTTGACAAGGTCCATGCCTCTGCGCCATATATAAGAACCGGGATGATAAGTGTCTTATACAGGGACACTTTAGTTGCTCGAGAGAGGACTTTACTACTCAATTGCCTTCTTAGTCCGAAGAAACAGCGATTGGCAAGAGTTATTCTTCGCTTGATTTCAGCGCTGGTGTCGTTGTCTGAATTAATAGCGGCGCCTAGGTAGACAAAGTCCTTAACTACCTCAAAGTTATAGCTGTCAATCGTGACGTTTTGTCCAAGACGTCGGTGTTGGGTGTCCTTTCTTGATGACAGCATATACTTGGTCTTGCCCTCATTTACCACTGAACCCATCTTCTTCGCCTCCGTCTCAATGCTCATAAACGCGCCATTGACATCACGCTGCGTTCTTCCAATTATGTCAATATCGTCGGCATATCCGAGCAATTGAACGGATTTTTGAAAGATTGTGCCTCTTGTGTTGACGTGGGAGTTTTGCACTATTCTTTCAAGAACGATGTTGAAGAAGTCGCATGACAGTGCATCGCCTTGCCTAAAACCTTTTTTGACATCGAATGTATCGGTGAGATCTTTTCCGACCCTGATGGAGCAGCGTGCGTTCTCCATCGTCATCCTACACAATCGGACAAGTTTGGTAGGGATGCCAAGACTAGACATGGCTCTATATAACTCCTCTCTATAGATGCTGTCATACGCGGCCTTAAAATCGATGAAAAGGTGGTGGGTATCGATTTGAAGCTCCTGGGTTTTTTCCAAGATCTGCCGTAGTGTGAAGATTTGGTCTATGGTGGACTTTCCTGGTCTAAAGCCGCACTGATAAGGACCTATCAGGTTGTTGACGAATGGCTTCAGACGCTCACACAATACGGCAGAGAGGATCTTATATGCGATGCTAAGAAGACTGATACCTCTGTAGTTGGCGCAGTTCAGAGGGTCTCCTTTCTTGAGGACCGGGGAAACAATGCTAAGGTTCCATTCATCGGGCATGCTTTCTTCCGACCATATTTTGCAAATGAGCTGGTGCATACTCCTGACCAGGTCATTGCCTGCCGCTTTAAACAATTCGGCAGTGAGGCCATCAGCTCCAGCAGCTTTGTTGGACTTTAGCTTGGATACTGCTGTCTTCACTTCGTTCAGGTCGGGTTGGCGGAATTGTTGGTCTACGTCGCCTAAATCGAATGGTTCTATCTCTCTAACAGCGGAATTGGGTTCATCATCGCCGTTATAGAGCTTGGAAAAGTGGTCTTTCCATATCCTCAGCATTGACTGCGGTTCCACCACGATGTTCCCTTGGTCGTCTTTGCAGGCTTCGGCTCGGAGCTTATAGCCCGAGGCTGTTGTTTTTACCTTTTGGTAAAACTTCCGAACCTCATTCCTGTTGTGGCACCCTTCTATCTCCTCGATCGCGCGCTTCTCATGCTCTCTCTTTTTCCGTCTGAGAAGCCGGTGTTCGTCTCTCCTCTTCTGCTTGTAGAGCTCGTAAGCAGTTCTAGTCTTTTTGTGCAGCGCCGCTTTGTATGCTTCCTGTTTAGCTGCATGTGCTTGCCGGCATTCGTCGTCAAACCAGGGGTTTCGTTGTGGTGGCCGTGTGAAACCCAGCACTTCAGAGGCGGCATCTCTGATGGCTGATTGGCAGTGCTGCCACTGGTTCTCTATACTTGATGCTGGCGGCAAAGGACTCCTTAAGAGGTTGTAAGAGACTCGATCGGAAAAGGACTTGGCAATCTCTTGCGATTGTAGTCGTCCAACGTCGAATTTTCTCACAGTATTTCCTTGTGCTGGCTTGGATCGGGATATCCGCAGTCGTACCTTGGCTACAACAAGGTAGTGGTCCGAGTCAATGCTGGCCCCTCGGAATGTTCGGACATCCTCTATACTGGAGAAGTGTCGTGCGTCGATCGCAATGTGGTCAATCTGGTTGATGGTTGATTGATCAGGAGATTTCCATGTCCCTTTGTGGATATTGAGGTGCTGGAACCGCGTACTAGCTACCAGAACATCTCGCCCCGCAGCGAAATCGATCAGCCTGAATCCGTTATCGGAGGTGTTGTCGTGCAGGCGGTATCTTCCGATTATTCCACCAAAGATATCCTCTCTTCCTAGCTTGGCATTAAAATCTCCTAGAACAATCTTAATGTCATAGCCAGGGCACTGCTCATATGTTTTGTCCAGGAGCTCGTAGAATACGTCTTTGGTGTCTTCATCCTTTTCCTCTGTGGGGGCGTGTGCGCAAATGAGGCTTATGTTGACGAATTTAGCCTTGATGCGGATTGTTGCTATGCGCTCGTTCACATAGTTGAAACTCAAGACTTTTTGCCTGAGTCTAGTTCCAACAACAAATCCACATCCAAACAATCGCTGCTTTTGCTCTCGGTAGCAATCGCCGTAGTAGATATCGCAGTCTTTTAATTTGCGTCTACCTGGTCCATCCCATCGCATTTCTTGGATAGCGGTAATATCTGCTTTGTAGCAGTTTAGGGCTTCCGCTAGTTGGTCGGCTGCACGTGGTCTATTAAGGGACCTAACATTCCACGTACAGATTCGAAGTTCGTTGTCCGTTTTTCGTTTGCTTGGTTCGTCATCAGTAAATCCGTCCGTATCCGAGGCTTGTTGGTGCTTCGCAACTAACAATTTCTTTACGTGGCCGGGAAGTCACCCCGACAGCACGACCCCCAACCTGGAGGGCCAGATCCTTTTATAACTCCAAAGATGGGGAGCCGGATAAACCGTTCCTTATAGGCCTGAGCTCCAAATATGTTGTAGTAGCCCTATAAGGTGTTCACTAAGTAGTTCAACCTGACTGGAACTGTAGACGCCACTGTTGATTCCATCTAGGGAATTCCTCCGCTGCCGTCTGGATGAAAGAAGAGGTGCCTTAGTGGGAACACCTCTCCCCCCCTCTCTCGTTTGCTGCCACCAACAACCTTCCACTGGGGTTGAGACCCAATCTCCAGTTGAGGTACTAGGCACCCGATGTTCAGCACGTGGAGGTGAGAGTAGGAGTTGATAGACAGAGGTGGGTTTTAAGAAAAACCTATGAACGCTAGGGTCCTCTTGGGTGCACGTGTCTACCATTTAAACATAAACATAGCATATCAAATGGTACACTAAAAAAAAGAACATAGGAAAGGAACTAATAATCATCAACAATATTTCTTATAATTTTATGTAAGTGTAATTGTGTGCTATGACGCTTCGAGCATTGCGACGTAAAAAACTTGTTTTACTCATTTTTTGTCTTTTTTTTCGTAGTTTGTAAAATATTAAAATGGAAAAAAAAATGGGATTGGCGGGATCTTAAAAAGTGGGATTAGAATAAATAAGGATTTTGATTTTACAAATCCACTTGGTTGAGGTTGAATTGAGTTGACTGATGGTTCCACGAGTTCTGTCTTCTGTCTCTCAATTCGTCTGCCGGAAAATGCGTTAATTAATCATGGCCGTCTCGCCTTCTCCTACATTATTTGACGAACCTACTTAGTAGTAGATAAGGGGCGTTGCCAACACTCCCGTCCGTCTAAGGTCGAATTTCATGGGAAGGCTGGACGTCCAGAACCGCTAGCTTAGCTACGGGTCTCTGGTATACGCCCGTTTGATTATGAACAAACGCGCTTCGTACTTGTCCATCTTGTGAGTTTTAGATACCTACTACTCGCCCTTTTGGTCAGCAGTTTCTGGGGCTGTTTGGGTCCACTATCAGCACTATGTTGCCCTTTGCTATAGGCTCATACCCAAAAGATCTCCGACCAATAAGTCTATCATCTTTCCTTCTTAAAACTTTAGAACGACTGATTGATATCCACCTGCGTACAGCTATAGATCCAAAATTGTTATCTACAGCACAACACGCTTACTGCAAGGGAAAATCTGTAGAAACGGCCCTACACAACCTGGTACGTACTATAGAATATTCCCTCCACCACAAAGAATTCACTCTGGCCGCCTTCCTCGACATAGAGGGCGCCTTCAACAACGTCAGCAACTCTGCAATTACAAAGGCACTGACGAAGCTCAAAGTAGATGATTCCATAGTGGAGTTGATAAATCTAATGCTAAAAAGCAGGAGAATCAACTCTACTCTAGGAAACTTCTCTGCAAAGAGATCTGTCAGTAGAGGAACACCGCAAGGCGGAGTCCTATCCCCTCTTCTTTGGAATATAGTCGTCAATGAACTTCTAGTTGACTTAGAAGCTGAGGGATTCAAAGTGATTGCATATGCAGATGACGTCTCCATTGCGGTGTCCGGCAAACATGCTCACGTCCTTACGGACCTGATGCAGACCGCTCTAAATAAACTTGTAAATTGGGCGGGAAAATGTGATCTAGGGGTCAACCCTCTGAAAACTGAACTCGTTCTCTTCACCAGGAAATATAAAATTCCTCAACTAATAACTCCATCAATAAATGGAATCTCACTTGTACTTTCAAACGAAGCCAAATATCTAGGTATAATCCTAGACAAAAAGCTAAATTGGAAAGCCAATATACAGGAAAGAATCAGGAAATCCACCGTGGCCTTATTTTCCTGCAAAAAAGCCATTGGTAACAAATGGGGTTTCTCCCCCCAAATCACCCACTGGCTCTACACCGCGGTCATCAGACCAATACTCACATACGGAGTAGTGGTATGGTGGACCGCTCTTGATAAAAGGACCTACTGCGACAATTTAAGCAAGGTCCAACGAACAGCCTGTCTGTGTATAAGCGGTGCACTGAGATCAACACCCTCAGCTGCACTAAATACACTCCTTAACCTCACACCACTAGATATCTTCAGCAAACAAATGGCCGCCAGTGCAGCCACTCGTATGAGAGCTATCTCCCAATGGACCGATAACAACATCGGTCACGTTGCAATCCTGAATTTATTCGGATCAATCCCCTGTCACTCCGACTACACCATCCCCCAATTGGTTTTTGATAATAAGTTCCAAGTCACAATCCCACCGAGAACGACCTGGGACGACGAAGAATTTTTGAGAGATGATTCAATTCATTTCTATACAGATGGTTCAAAAACCGAAGAAGGGGTAGGCTGTGGGGTGTACTCAAACCGACTTAACGTAAGTCTCTCGTTCCGCCTTCCAAACCATTGTAGCGTGTTCCAAGCGGAAATTCTGGCGATCAAAGAGGTCCTATCATGGCTAAGAGAAAACGTGATATCCTCAACGAATATCCGGATTTTCTCAGATAGTCAAGCAGCCCTCAAATCACTCGGCGCTGTTTCTACGAACTCAGTAACCGCCCTTAACTGTCGCCTATCTCTTAGGGAGATGGCTGAACAGTTCAATATTCACCTTATTTGGGTGCCGGGGCACAGAGATTTCGTGGGTAACTGCAAAGCCGATGAACTCGCCAGAGAAGGAACCGTTCTACCGATCTCAACCAGCAGGTTGAATATTGGTATACCAAGCGCTACATGTAAACTTATGCTAAAGCAAGAGGCAATGGACAGAACAAATGACAGGTGGAACAATATCACCACGTGCGTGGCAACAAAACGTATATGGCCAGGACTAGATCCAAAACGCACAAGACATTTGTTATCCATTACCAGATTGCAAGTTAGCTCCTTAATCAATGTCATTACCGGACATTGTCTGATAGGAAGACACGCCATAAGACTTGGCGTTCCCTCTTATGACTTCTGCAGAAGTTGCTTAGATGAGGAGGAGGAGGAGACAATCCCACACCTCCTCTGCTCATGTCCTGCACTCTCTTCTAAAAGAAAGAGGCATCTGGGGAAATATTTTCTCGATGATCCAAGCGATCTGGCGCACACAGATCCCCTGCATCTCCTTCGCTTTATTGTAAGCTCCAAATGGTTTTGTTAAGCGAGGTACTCCCTCGCATAATTTTTATGGTATCACAATGGACCTAATATTGGTCTAAGTGTGTCGGGTGTATTCCTGGCAGCCATTGTAACCTAACCTAACCTACTACTCGCCCTTTTGGTCAGCAGTTTCTGGGGCTGTTTGGGTCCACTATCAGCACTATGTTGCCCTTTGCTATAGGCTCAAACCATTTGGACCGTCGAGTAATCGTGGGAAGGTATTCCCGTACCCAGCGTTTCCAGAAACGCTCCACGTACTGTTGGGACGTTTGCCAATTTATTTTTAAAAACCTAATGTCTTCGTTAAATACTACTAGTGGTTTAGAACCATTCGAAGACCCTAAATGAAAATGATTGGGTGTGAGTGCCTCCTCGTTCTCGTTATCCTAAGGAATGTAGGTCAGTGGTCTTGAATTAAAAATATTTTCTACCTCGATTAGTATGCTTCTTAAGAGTTCTTCTGATGGGTTTCAAGTCGGAGCTATCGCATACAGCGTATACATATCTTGACGGAGCGTACCAACCGCTCCCAACTGCCGCCCATGTGTGGTGATAATGGAGGGATAAACTTCCACTTGGTGCGGACGGACGTGAAGGCCTCTATTATCTTATCCTGGTTGAATTTCGTGAAGGCTTCGCTTAGTTCTCTCTCAGCTCCCCGGAAGTTCGTTCCATTGTCGCTGTATATTTCGATTGGTGTACCGCGACGTCCAATGAAGTTACGGATTGCCATGATACAGGAGTCTGAAGATAACGTGTGTGCGATCTCGAGGTGCACAGCACGTATTGTCAGGCTCGTTATCAGAACGCCCCACCTTTCCTCAGTTCCTCGACGTATGCTCACGTTCAGTGGACCGAAATAGTCTTCCCCCGCAAATGAAAACGGTCGACAAAATGACGCTGGTCGTGCTGGCGTTAGTTGTCCAATTATAGGGTGTAGTGGCTTAGCTCTCTTATTTTTGCAAGTCTGAAATTGGCGTCTGACGGCTCTCAGAACAGCTCTTAGTTGCGAAATGTGATATTTTTGACGAAGTTCATTTACAACCGTCTCGTGGTTTTGATGATTGAATCGTGAATGGACGTTTTCTATGATTAGGTGTGTTACTCTATGGTTTCTTAGTAGAATAATTTCTTCTTTCACTCTCTCTGCTAACTGTATTCTGCCGTTTGCTCGAACAATGCTGTTCTCATCTAAGCCTGGACAGAGATTATAAAGTACGCTGGATGTATCTACAAAGCGGTTGGCCTCCAAATCCGCAATCTCTTCGGCATATCCGCTGGCTTGTGCTTCCTTCACAATTGCTTGTTCGGCGGACTGAAATTCTTGTTGTGTCAGAGGTCCTTTGATCCTTTCATACTTGTGCTTCATGCTTTTTGTGTTGTAGATAAAACGAAGTGCGAATGCTGTGCTTCTAAACAATCGGTTCCATATGGAGATTTCTCGATACCGTAACACATTTTGATGTATTTGCCCGTGAACGTTGATATAGCAGGTTTTGAGTTCTTCTTTTTCTTCTATGTCCTTTTGTTGGCCTTCCTTAGGACAGTTATCAGGGTGTTGTTTGAGGAAGTCTGGTCCAAGAAACCTTGAGGCATTAAAGTATGGAAGTCCTACCCACTTCGTGCCTTCGTTCGCCACATTCAACTTGGTGGGAATCCACTGCCAGTCTTCTATTTCCGTAAGATCCAGTATTTCCCTGACTCTAAAGGCTACAAATTGCCGATACCTTCGGTGATCAGATCGGATCCAACTTAGCACGTTTCTTGAGTCCGACCAGAAGAAAGTTTTGTAGAACTCGAGTTTGTGTGAGTCTTTAATGCACTTAGCGAACCTCACTGCTGCTTGTAACTCCAATCTCGGTATGGAGAGATTTTTCAGCAGCGCCACTCGCGTTTTTGCCCCGATAAGTACGCAATCCACTGTGTATTCAGTTTTGCTTCAAATGCAGGCCACTGCTGCGAATCCACTCTCGCTGGCATCAACAAAAACGTGAAGCTGCCGATCAGAGTTGCGGGTGGTTTTCACGTACCATCGAGGGATCTTTATTTTATCCATCATCGGGAGGTACCTGGCCAATTTCAGCCATTTAGTGTACTCGGAGTTTCCAATCTCGTCATCCCAGTCTATTTTCGAACGCCATATGTCCTGAAGTAGCACCTTGATATACATTAAGAAGTGTGCCAGTAAGCCCAACGGATCGAAAATGGTCATAAGAATTCGAAGTACGTCACGCTTCGTAGGACGGCGCCCACCAAAAAGTTTTTCCGTCTGACTCGAGTTGGTTGTCAGCTTGAAAGTGAAGCTTTCCGATGGTGTACTCCACCACATTCCTGGGACCTTTTCTGAAGTCAGTTCTGGTGTTACCTCGAAGTTTTTGCTATCTTTGGAGTCGCTCTTTAAAGCTTTGAGAACTGTCGTAGAATTCGAGATTCAATTTCTAATTAAAAAAACTCCCTGTTGGTGCACAAACCTTATCTCTTTGGCCAATTGGATTGCTTCTTCCTCCTTTTCTACGCTGTCCATCAGGTCATCAACATAATGATTTTCTTTTTTGGATTGGACCGCTCGTGGGAAGATCTGGCTATATGCGTCGGCATTTTTGTTTCTTACGTATTGCGCACAACAAGGTGAGCAGGTTGCCCCGAATGTCATGACATTCATCACGTAAACTTCTGGTTCATATTTTTCACTTTTGCTCCACAAAAACCTCTGGTAGTCGCGATCTTCTTTCCTTATCCTTACTTGATGGAACATTTCCCTTATGTCTCCGCATATTTATGGCTATAGGACTCTCTCTGGATCTGTAGATGACTGACGTTAGCGTTGGTAGCTGATCCGGACCTTTCAATAACCTTGAGTTCAAAGACACACCACTGCACTAACCATAGCTGCTGCATCCCAAACTATTCTTCGTTACTTTCATTTAGGCGTGCAGTAGCAGACAGCTTTGAAGCATAGCCCTTGGAGACATATTCCTCTATTTTTTGTTGCAATGCTTCAGCTAGCGCTGGCTCACGCATCATTCGTTTATGCAGACATCCTAATCTTTTTTCGCCATGTGGAGGCTGTCTGGGGGCTCGATTTTATCGGATTTCCACAGAAGTGCTGTCTCATAACGTCCGTCTCTTTTGATTGTAAATTTGTTCAAAAGCTCTAATTCGCATCTACCCTCTGTTGGTAGTAACATTTTGTCGACGTTGGCAGTTCCGAAGTTGTCACCACTAAGAAACTCCTTTACTAAACGTTGCAGCTCTGCTGTATTGCATTCGCAGGTGTGGAAGCTGAGGTGTTTTATGAAGTTCGTAGCAGTAAATCCTTCGTAGCGCCCATGCACCACCCATCCCAAGCGCGTCTTTGTCGCAACTGGATCCTTCGATCCTCCTTCTTTGGTTCTTAAAGGGAGACTCAGTTGCTCATCTTGATTGATTACACCAAGTTTGCGCCCGAAGATGGACTAAGTCCGAAACGCGTCGCCATAATTATAACCTTTCTCATTTGTGAAAATTATTATTTCAAATATAAAACTACAATCCAAAAATTATTGTGTATGTATTTAATTGTGAAAAATTATTTATGGAAAAAATCATTGTATTAAAATGCTCCGAACAGCCTATAGTGCTTTTCCCTTTAGAGCCCTTTGTGGCCTTACAAGGTTTTCCCCATCCTTAAACGCACAGGGCTCCGATCTTCTATAGAAATTAGAAATGAATAGTGGCCATTCATCTGGGCTCCCTGCAAAGGATTGAAGTTGAAGGTCTCTGGATATTAATTGACGTGCCGTAGGATTAGCTCTTGATAGTCCGTAACTGACCAAGCCGGATGTATGTAGCCCATATGAGGGTGGCGGTTGAGATGACTGATGATGATGATGAGTGTCATCGAGCCTTTAAATAAATCTTTGCTTGTCCCATTGACAAGAAAATGTATTTAAATTCATAGCATGTTTCGATCACCCTGTTCTGACTTCTTTGAAATGTCAAAGAAGTGAAAGAGTAGATGGTAAAGATAGTTAAGAAAAATGATTAGAAAAGAAAGTTGTAATAAATAAGAAAGTCAAATTGAATTAAAGTACATAAAGAACAAAGAGTTGAATCCGAATAGAACAAAGAATTGAAATTTGCTGGAAAGAAAGAGTTAAATTAAAATTACAATTAAAGTCGAAATAGACGAAGAAAAAGTTGAACGATTTTAAGATCTAGTTTGTTAGTAGAGTAAGTAGATTTTATTGTTAATGCAAGTAAGAAAACATAAAGAAAACTGTTAATTTTTAGGAAATAAAATTGGTTTGTACAGATGTACATAAGTGTTCCCCAATCTTTATAACTACAGCGCAAACTGGGTAAGTGTCGTCTCAACATAATTTTATTTCTCTAAGGAGTGTTTTTGATTTGCTTTCGAAAACCATTGCTTGATTTTGTTGGAAGTTTGCAATTGCAAAGATATTCTGAGCGAGATGGTGGGTGAAAAGCACAGTTGCAGTTTGGCCAGGTGTCGGAAGCCTGATGATGATGACATGGTGCAATGTGAAAGGTGCAAGAGATGGTGGCATTACGCATGTGCTAAGTTCAACCCGGAGTTGTACGAAACCACAACTCCTTGGTTCTGTAGTGAGGTTGGTTGTGAACCGCGCGATGAGGTTACGGAACTCGAAGAGCCAGGTCCATCAGGTGAAAAGGAGGTAAGCGAATCTGTGAATATGTTGATTGAAGCTGCCGCTGTAGCTCAGGCTGCCGTTCTACAAAAGGACAGCGAGCTTATTGCTCTACGCAAGGAAGTAGAGGATTTAAAGTTAAAATTAATTAAATTACCACCGAATGATCAGCATGCAGTACGGGCAGAAAGCGTGCGCTCGTCAACCCCAAATAAAGTAGACGAAAGGCTAGAAATGATAAAGAAAATCCAGTCAAACCATCTATCGTTGATGGGAAATTTAAGGTTAGAGCAAAGTAAGCCAGCGCAGGATAGCGAGAATAATAATGACCGACAACAAAGTTTCCATCAGTCATCTTTACGTGATGGTGACATGTCAAGTTTGCTCACAATACTCAATAGGAGTAATGTTCAGGAGTTGCCAACATTTTTAGGTGACGACAAACGTGAATGGCCTTATTTTGTTGAAGTTTTCAATAACACTACAGTGGAAGGGCGGTACAGTGGTAAAGAAAATGTGGCACGGCTTCGTAAAGCATTAAAGGGCGAAGCATACCAGTTAGTGAGTGAACGTTTGAAATACTCTTCTGATGCTGATGCTATCATGGAGTCGCTCCGTGTTATTTTTGGTAGATATATGTTCTGGTCCATGATTTGACGTGATGTTCTGGTCCATGATTTGACTGCTGATCTATTGTGTCTTCCTGGGCTATCATCGAAATGCGATCCCAAATTACGATTATGGGCGGTAAAACTTAATGGCTTCGTGGCAGACATCACGTCTATGAAAAGAGAGGAGGACTTAAGCAACGGATTTGTGTTAACGTCTTTAGCAAGCAGACTAGGTCCAGGTTTATATCAGGATTGGACTAACCACAAACATGGAAAGATGAATTCGAATTTAAAAGACTTTGCAGACTTCGTTACTGAGAAGGTTACTAAAATTCCACCGGAGCTAGTCAGGCCGAATCGTTTTTGTGATATGAAAGGTTCACAAAGGGTTCAAAAGATGTCAGGACGCGTTTTGACTCATCAACCAGTTTCTACAGTCGCTGTTGAAGATGACTGTATAAAGTGTGGTCGTAGGAAACATAGTTTAGATCAATGCTTGGAGTTCAAGAACTTGACGGTTGAGGAGAGGTTGGCTTTTGCTAAAAATCGGCAGGTATGTTTTTCTTGTTTAAATCCCACAAAGCACGATTGGAAGATGTGTAGGAAGAACTCGGGTTGCGGGGTTGGTGGTTGCGATCGTCGACATCATCCCATGTTACACGCTCAGCTGGGAAGTACATCTGTTGGTCTTAATGTTGCGGCTGCCCCGTTCGTGGGACAACCTCAAATTCATTCTTCACACGTTGGAGTCAACACGTCGGTCCTGTTCAAGATTATTCCGGTAAGAATTCATGGTGCAGGTAGTAGATTTGTGGACACATTCGCCTTCCTCGACGACGGCTCGTCATTATCGATGGTAGAAAAGGAGATTTTTGATGAACTCGGGCTCGAGGGTAAGTCCGAAAACCTAACGCTTCAATGGACAAAGGGTGTCTCACGTCAGGAAGATTCGATGGGAACTTCATTATCAGTATCTGGGGTAAATAACCGAAAGCAGCATATATTGAAGAATGTGTACACAGTGAAGAATTTGGAGTTACCTATCCAAAACCTAAACGTCGCCAAACTACAGAGTCAATATCCACACTTACGAGGACTACCTCTGTCAGATTTGAAAGGGGCCAAACCTAAGTTGCTTGTTGGTTTGGATCAAGCAAAATTTTTGTGGGGTACGGGTCAGCGGCATGGAAAAGACGATCAGCCGTGTGCGATAAAGACACTTTTAGGTTGGATAGTGTACGGAAGTGCTTCACCTTCTGTTGGCGTTACCTGCCTTAGCAAAGTCGAAAGGCCCTTAATGCATTTTATGTTCCACGATGCTGTTAAGAAGGAAGAACAGCTGCTTGAGCTAGTCAAACAGCACTTTACCACAGAAGACTTCGGTGTAATGGCTCCCAAAGGTGACTTGATTGGTCGGGATGAAAGTATAGCGATAGACATCATGGAACGTACTCTGAGACGGGTTGGCGAAAGTTATGAAATCGGTTTGCTGTGGTGCAAGGATGACATAGAGTTACCAGATAGCTACCCAATGGCGTTAAGAAGACAGATAAGTTTGGAAAAGTCTTTACAAAAAAAACCTGAGTTGATGGAATGGAAGAACAATCACATGAAGGAACTTTTAGCAAAAGGATACGCAAGGATTGCGTCAGCAGAGGAATTGAGTAAGGAATGGCCGAGAGTTTGGTATGCACCAACTTTTGTGGTGGTAAATCCCAACAAGTTTCCCTTGAAGCCAAGAGATGTAGCTGATGTCGCAGCCAAGGTAGGTCAGGTGTCTTTGAACTCTTTCTTACTTAAAGGCCCAGATAACCTTATACCACTGCATGCTGGTCTCTTCAGGTTCCGCGAACGAGCTGTTGCCATCAACGCTGATGTGAAGGAGATGTTTCACCGCATAAGGATTAAAGAAGAAGATCAGCAATGCCAACGAATTCTGTGGAGGGATGGGGACAGTTCAAGACAGCCGACTACTTACATAATGCAAGTTATGATGTTTGGACCTAAGTGCTCACCAACCTGCGCGCAATTTGTAAAGAATCGTCATGCGGAATTGTTCAAAAAAGACTATCCTGATGCAGTAGAAGGTCTAACAAGGTGCACTTATGTAGACGATTATTTTAACAGTCACGATTCAGTAGAAAAGGCAGTCACAGTAACTCGAGAGGCTATTCACATTTGTAGGACGATGAACTTCAGCTTGGTGGGGGTCCAATCCAACAACTTAGAAGTACTTCGTGAGATTCCAGAAAGCCATGTAAGAGCGAGCTTGGTTAAAATAGATCCAAATGAATGCGAGTCCACAGTTTCAAAAATTCTGGGCATGTATTGGAATCCAGCATCTGACTACTTCACGTACAGGTTGGCAAATTTTGAGTCCGTTGAAGAGATGCTGACTCCACTGTCTAATATTACGAAACGCAAGATGCTAAGAACGATAATGAGATTCTTTGACCCACTGGGTCTCATGTCATATTTCATAATCCGTGAACGCATTGTTCTGCAAGATGTTTGGAGAGAGGGATTTGAGTGGGATGAAGACATTTCGAAGGATTTGAAGACCAGCTGGTTGCAGTTTATCAAGGAGTTGAAAGAAGTTGAGCGCATCAAAGTTCCCAGAAGGTACGTGTCGTATAACCCAGATCATTCTTACACAAGGTTGGTGATTTTCGTTGACGCTTCGGAGAAGGCTTTCGCCGCGGTAGCATATTTGAGGTTTGAGAAGGACGGACGCGTGGAAGTTTCTCAGGTGATGGCTAAAGCCAAGGTTGCACCGGTCAAAAGTCTGTCGATTCCAAGATTAGAAAACTGGTTATTTCGCAGAATACAGTGGGATTCTTTCGAAGAAGAGATATGTGCACTGCAGAAACACGGCAAGGTAAAATCATCAAGTTCCATCATTTCGTTTTTTCCGTTTCTGGATCAAGAAAGCACTCTTCGGATGAGTTCCAGAGCCCAGAAAGCAGCCATTACCTATGCGGCACGAAATCCTGCAATATTACCAAAAAACCACGCTTTGGTTGACTTGCTCATTGAACACCATCACCTACATGGCAGAGGGACGATAAAACGTTATGGAATGATCTTCACTTGTTTAACCTTCCGAGCAGTGCAGATTGAAATGTTGAACGACCTCAGTCTAGACCAATGTACTATGGCCGTACGGCGTTTTATTATCAATCGTGTGGTTACGCGCTTTATCTATAGTGACAATGGACTCAATTTCGTTGGCACCAGTAATCAGACCGAAAAGGATGTTAAAGAGATGGAGAATGGATTGAGCGAGTATGCTGCAAAATATGAGGGCGTTTGTTGGAGACTTATCCCTGCTTATTCACCTTGGTTTGGAGGCGCATGGGAACGACTTATTAAGTCAGTGAAGAATAGTATCGAGTTTGTGCTCAGAGGTGTTGTTCCACGAGAAGATGTTTTGCGCAACGCTTTAATCGAAGCACAGGGTCAAATAAATCGTCGACCGCCTACGCATGTTCCTGTCGATCCAGAAGACCCGAAACCTCTTACGCCTAACCTAATGCTCTTCGGCGAGGATGACAGAGATGTGACTGCTCCAGGAGTTTTTTCAAATTGTGATCTGTACAGCAAATTGTATAGCAGGCGTTCCCAGCATTTGATGGCGCAGGTAATTAAAAGGTGGTACACAGAGTATCTCCCAGAGATAACACGCAGGTCAAAATGGTATGTCGAAACGAAGGCAGTCGAGGTAGGCAGCATTGTAATTCTGGTCGATCCTAATGAACTGCGTTCTGCTTGGCAGCTAGGACGCGTAGAGAAAACATATCCAGGGCCAGATGATGTGGTTCGAACCGCGGATGTTCGCTTGGCAAGTGGCAATCTTAAGCTGAAGAGGTCAGTCGGCAGGCTCGCTGTTTTAGACGTGCAGTCTTCACCAGACGTTCAGACGGGTCCCGGGATGTCATCGAGCCTTTAAATAAATCTTTGCTTGTCCCATTGACAAGAAAATGTATTTAAATTCATAGCATGTTTCGATCACCCTGTTCTGACTTCTTTGAAATGTCAGAGAAGTGAAAGAGTAGATGGTAAAGATAGTTAAGAAAAATGATTAGAAAAGAAAGTTGTAATAAATAAGAAAGTCAAATTGAATTAAAGTACATAAAGAACAAAGAGTTGAATCCGAATAGAACAAAGAATTGAAATTTGCTGGAAAGAAAGAGTTAAATTAAAATTACAATTAAAGTCGAAATAGACGAAGAAAAAGTTGAACGATTTTAAGATCTAGTTTGTTAGTAGAGTAAGTAGATTTTATTGTTAATGCAAGTAAGAAACATAAAGAAAATTGTTAATTTTTAGGAAATAAAATTGGTTTGTACAGATGTACATAAGTGTTCCCCAATCTTTATAACTACAGCGCAAACTGGGTAAGTATCGTCTCAACATGAGCATATCGTTTGTGGATGCGGTGGATAATCTTCTCTTGTAGTATGTTGATGTGTTAGCTGTAGTTGTGACTACTGCTGTTGTTGTTGCTGTTGCTAGTTGCTGTCGCGGTTGCTGTTGCATGTGTTGTTGCTGTTGCTGTTGCTGTTGCTGTTGCTGTTGCTGTTGCTGTTGCTGTTGCTGTTGCTGTTGCTGTTGCTGTTGCTGTTGCTGTTGCTGTTGCTGTTGCTGTTGCTGTTGCTGTTGCTGTTGCTGTTGCTGTTGCTGTTGCTGTTGCTGTTGCTGTTGCTGTTGCTGTTGCTGTTGCTGTTGCTGTTGCTGTTGCTGTTGCTGTTGCTGTTGCTGTTGCTGTTGCTGTTGCTGTTGCTGTTGCTGTTGCTGTTGCTGTTGCTGTTGCTGTTGCTGTTGCTGTTGCTGTTGCTGTTGCTGTTGCTGTTGCTGTTGCTGTTGCTGTTGCTGTTGCTGTTGCTGTTGCTGTTGCTGTTGCTGTTGCTGTTGCTGTTGCTGTTGCTGTTGCTGTTGCTGTTGCTGTTGCTGTTGCTGTTGCTGTTGCTGTTGCTGTTGCTGTTGCTGTTGCTGTTGCTGTTGCTGTTGCTGTTGCTGTTGCTGTTGCTGTTGCTGTTGCTGTTGCTGTTGCTGTTGCTGTTGCTGTTGCTGTTGCTGTTGCTGTTGCTGTTGCTGTTGCTGTTGCTGTTGCTGTTGCTGTTGCTGTTGCTGTTGCTGTTGCTGTTGCTGTTGCTGTTGCTGTTGCTGTTGCTGTTGCTGTTGCTGTTGCTGTTGCTGTTGCTGTTGCTGTTGCTGTTGCTGTTGCTGTTGCTGTTGCTGTTGCTGTTGCTGTTGCTGTTGCTGTTGCTGTTGCTGTTGCTGTTGCTGTTGCTGTTGCTGTTGCTGTTGCTGTTGCTGTTGCTGTTGCTGTTGCTGTTGCTGTTGCTGTTGCTGTTGCTGTTGCTGTTGCTGTTGCTGTTGCTGTTGCTGTTGCTGTTGCTGTTGCTGTTGCTGTTGCTGTTGCTGTTGCTGTTGCTGTTGCTGTTGCTGTTGCTGTTGCTGTTGCTGTTGCTGTTGCTGTTGCTGTTGCTGTTGCTGTTGCTGTTGCTGTTGCTGTTGCTGTTGCTGTTGCTGTTGCTGTTGCTGTTGCTGTTGCTGTTGCTGTTGCTGCTGCTGTTGCTGTTGCTGTTGCTGTTGCTGTTGCTGTTGCTGTTGCTGTTGCTGTTGCTGTTGCTGTTGCTGTTGCTGTTGCTGTTGCTGTTGCTGTTGCTGTTGCTGTTGCTGTTGCTGTTGCTGTTGCTGTTGCTGTTGCTGTTGCTGTTGCTGTTGCTGTTGCTGTTGCTGTTGCTGTTGCTGTTGCTGTTGCTGTTGCTGTTGCTGTTGCTGTTGCTGTTGCTGTTGCTGTTGCTGTTGCTGTTGCTGTTGCTGTTGCTGTTGCTGTTGCTGTTGCTGTTGCTGTTGCTGTTGCTGTTGCTGTTGCTGTTGCTGTTGCTGTTGCTGTTGCTATTGCTGTTGCTGTTGCTGTTGCGGTTGCATAGGCAGAAGCGGTTTCAATTGCGGTTGCAGCAGCGGCAGCGGTTGCGGGCGGTTGCGGTTGCAGCAGTGATTGCGGTTGCATACGCAGTAGGAGTTGCGGTTGCGGATGCATAGGCAGCAGCGGTTGCGGTTGCATAGGCAGTAGCGGTTGCGGTTGCATAGGCTGCAGCAGTTGCGGCTGCGTAGGCTTCAGCAATTGTGGTTGCGTTTGCGTTTGCATAGTCTGCGGCAGTTGCGGTTGCATAAACTGCATAGGCTGCAGCAGTTGCGGCTGCGTAGGCTTCATGGACTGCAGCAGCTGCAGTTGCGTTTGCGTAGGCTACGGCAGTTGCGGTTGAATAAGCTGCATAGGCTGCAGCAGCTGCGGTTGCAGTTGTCCAGATGTCTTCGGCTTCAATTGAGCTTGTGGCGTTCGTAATGGCGGCTCTTAATGCGGATGAGGTGGCAGTGGCAGAAGCGATTGCTGTTGCAGTTGCGTATGCAGTAGCAGTTCCGGTGTCGACGAAAGTAGCGATTGCTGATGCAGTTGCATATGCGATAGCTGTTGCGATGGCGACGGCAGTAGCGATTGCTGTTGCAGTTGCGTATGCGATAGCTGTTGCGATGGCGACGACAGTAGCGATTGCTGTTGCAGTTGTAATCCGGTGATCACACCTCTTACCCTTTCACTCACCATCGTTGTATTATCTTCCGTCCCCGACGAGTCGTCAATCATTCTCATGATCTGATATTTTTTCTCCAGATAGGCATTGTCCCGTTTTGCTGTTATCTCTCGTTCCTCATCTAGGCGCTGTAGCTCCAGCCTCAGGTTTCTGCTTAAGGATGCCTCGGAACTTCTTGAGCTGGTGGATGTTCTACGTCGTGCATGACCGGTGGCGATGGTGCTCGAGTAACTCGCATCTTCTTAAGTTACATTAGAACTAAGAGGTGCACCAGAACTAAGAGGTGCACTGATTTATTGATCTGCTACCCTCGTAATACGACATAAGCCCTGAGTCCGTACCTACACCCCATGTTGAATTCAATTATAAATAAGACTTTGTACCCTTTTCATCACTGTTAAACGCTGCGACGTTCTCTTCTTCTTCCGTCGATACAACAGGAACCGTACCTATACCGCTATTAGGATTTAAAACACCTGCTGGTGTACCTTTTAGAATTTCATTATGTATAATGTATAATTTTTTAACAAGGAGGCACTCGCATTTCTTTTATTTGTTTCAGATATTATATTAAAATAGGTTTTCTTATTTGAAATGGCTAAGCGACCAACAGCCGCGGAAACGAATCTAGTGCTACAAGGTATGGGACTTACCTGGTTTGATATGCACTCTGGGCATAAATATTCTTGACTTTCGACAGACGCATCTACTCCCGTGCAGTAGAAATGTTGCCAGGACTAGCATTTGTCACACTGCAACAGGTCGTCTGCAGAGTCTTGCTCGGAACATGCTTTGCAGTGGTACTCTTCAGGGCTGTCGTCCTCACGCTGCATTTAACTGATATCCACTCACAAATTTTTGTTTAATTCACTTGTTGAGCACGATGAAAATGTTGATGGCTTGGTAAATTTATTCCACTGATGAACTCGACGAAATTGCCGATGGCTTGTTGAAATCGATATATTCCACTTGTTGAAAGCACGTTAATGTTGTAATATGTTGGCGCTCCGGCCAACAGGTGAAAAACTCGTCGTCAACAAAAAGTCTTTTTTGTAGCTTTGTTTAGGTTACAACCTTTATTAAATAATATATACATAGGTTATATGTCTTCTGTCTCTCAATTCGTCCGCGGGAAAATGCGTTTATTAATCATGGCCGTCTCGCCTTCTACTACATTATTTGACGAACCTACTTAGTAGTAGATTCGTGTGATTTCGATACGCTCCCAATCGACCTTTACTCCATTTCATAAAAAGTATTTAGTAGTTATGTATTGTAGTATTAATTGTATGGTAGAGGGTAGAATTATTTAGGATAAATTTTGCCACGACAACAACCACTCTTATTATTGGTTTATTTCGATTTTGATATATATCTCTTTTCCCTTTGAACCGTTGTCTTCTCTCAGCAACATGACTTAAAGCTGAGAGGAATAAAGAACAAGAGGGAAAAGCATTACTTCTCTTGCCCCACAACTTCCATTTGTTTACGTTGTTGCTTTTGTAACACGAGATCTATCTGTGATACACGTATTCAGCTTAATATAAAGTTGTGTCAGTGAATTTGCTAACACCACTTTATTTTCGGATTTCAAACTGGTTTTGAAATCCGAAAATAAAGTGGTGTTTGCAGAGTCAGTTTGGGGACGGATGCAGTTGTGTGTGAGAGGCTTGCCCTATTGTTCTTTATTCCTCTAAGACTTAAAACAAGTGGGCGTCTTAATCAGTGACGAGCTGAACTAAAGACTCCGACCACTGACCCAGTTGGGTCCGTTCGCTGCCGGATTCAACTGACAGCTCGATTAAGTACATACGTCCTTTTGAGAGGTGACCAATAAGCATCAGATGCAACGGACGCAGTGGAACAATTAGTTTAAGTTTAATTTAGTTGCGTCCGTCAAAACCGATGACAACAGCTGTCAAAACCTTTTTTAAATTTTCTTTTTTAATAGTGATGGAGTGAATAAAACCGTGTCTGTGCGAGGTGACTTAATTTTAAATTCTACTGCTACTCTGAAGTGACAGTTGACGTAACGTTTTCGATCGAATTTTTAAATAATACTAGTTTCAATAGCCGAAAAATAGATTTGTTATCTCTCTTTATTTATCTTACTTTACGAGTTCGAAATTCGGGTTGAAAATTCGCTACTAATGACGTACTTCACATTGGTCGATTTGTTAGTCTTCAACCTTCAAACCAATCGGACGTGTTTTTGCCCAGCTCCTATGTGAAATTTTATTAATAAATTACAAATTTTCCTTGTCATCACTTTTTTCTTTCGATATATTTCCCAATTGGAATGCGCTGTTTCTGATAGCGCTGCAAAGCTGATTGTGTGTGGTGGATTATGCGGAAAATCTTTCCATTCCCTTTGTGTTGGTGCTAGTAAACGATCTTTAATTTGCTTAAGTGAATACCTTCACAACTTTTCATTCTATTGTGATGAATGTAAGCAGATCTGGATGTCACACATAATACTGGCCAAAAGGTGTCTGAGCGACAAGTTAAACCAGATGTCATCCGATTTGAAGTTATACCTCAAAAAGGGTAGGCAAAATTTGGCCAGATTCAGTGATGTTTTGATAAATGCCGACGAGTTTAATACAACCAATGCACAGTTGCAGAACCAGAACAAACTCAAAACTATCGAGCAGCAGCTTGTCACTCTGACTTAGGTGGTTTTAAATTTTTCCAATTTTTTTTTTTATTTCTTTATTTTATCAACAAGCTTGTAAGCTAAGCTAAAATAAAATTGCCCCTCGCGCTTACACGGAGGGATATAGACCACCTTCTCATACAATTTTTTTTTTGTCTTGACCAGACCTATCCATCCTAAGCCTTTGGAAAACCGTATCTAATACACCCTACATAAATAAAAGAAAATTCTAAAAGTTAATATTTAATTTTAAAAATAATTAAAAAATTGAGAGCGGTGAAATTTTTTTTTTTACTTTTTTCTATACGTTATTCAAAATACATTTCCGAAAATTTCATGAAAATCCATGGACTGGCCCTGGATTCCTAGGTAAAAAGCTTACAGCCCTCCACTATCCAAACAGGGCATAGAACAAAAAATTATGGCTGTAATGAACCGATTGCAATATCAATTAAATATTTTAATGAATTTTATCAATTTATAGATTTCCATATTTCAAGGGGTCAGTTTAAAATTATATTATTTAATATATCTTTGAAAATAGTAGATAACTTATATCCCTCATCTTTTATATACAAATATTTTTAGTTGTAAACATTTTTCTTTTTTAATATAATCTAAATAAAGAAATTGAAAAAAAAATTGGAAAAATTTAAAACCACCTAAGTCAGAGTGACAAGCTGCTGCTCGATAGTTTTGAGTTTGTTCTGGTTCTGCAACTGTGCATTGGTTGTATTCAACTCGTCGGCATTTATCAAAACATCATTGAATCTGGCCAAATCTTCCCTACCCTTTTTGAGGTATAACTTCAAATCGGATGACATCTGGTTTAAATTGTTGCTCAGACACCTTTTTGCCAGTATTATGTGTGACATCCAGATCTGCTTCCATTCATCACAATAGAATGAAAAGTTGTGAAGGTATTCACTTAAGCAAATTAAAGATCGTTTACTAGCACCAACACAAAGGGAATGGAAAGATTATCCGCACTATTTCGGTCAGTAGCTTTTAGTCAGCAGTTAGGGCACAAATCAGTTTATGTGCAGTCCTTTGAGACAAAAATATAAAGTTTATGATAGTTATTCTTTCTTAAATATAACTTAAAACTAATATATTTAAAAGTAATTCTAAAATATTAATGAATATTTATAATTTCCATTAAAATTCAAATCGCACGAAATACTTTCTTAACATTCATTTACATGCTATTTAAATCACATTTCAGGTTTCACTTCCTAGAATTAAGTTCAATCAGCGGAAAATTAACACAATTTTGTTTTCTGAGAAAAGTACATTTCGTTTTTTTTTAATTTCTCAAAAACCATGAAGGATTTTTTCGTTCGCTGTCCTGCTTTTGAGTTGAGTTGAGAGAATTAATAAAAGCATTGATAACTGAAAAAAAGGCCCCTTAATAAACCAAAATTAAAAAAAAACAAAATTAATAAAAAAAAAAATTTTTTTTCAAAGTTTTGATTTTGAGGCTTGATTTTTTAAAAACTAGTTATTAAGTGAACTCAAATTTAAACTTTTATTAAGGAACAAAGCATTCGTTCACAAAAACAATATATGTATAATGAGGTAATAAGTGGCTTAGTTGATTTTTTATAATTTTTTAAAAAATTTAGTAAATTTCACATAAAATTGCCCCTCGCACATACACGGAGAGATATAGACCACCCCTCCCATACAATTTTTTTTTGTCTTGGCCAAACCTATCCACCCTGAGCCTTTGAAAACCCGTATCTTAAACACCCTACATAGATGAAAGAAAATTCTAAAAGTTAATAATTAATTTTAAAAATAATTAAAAAATTGAGAGCGGTGAAATTTTTTTTTAACTTTTTTCTATACGGTATTCAAAACACATTTCCGAAAATTTCATGAAAATCCATGGACTGGCCCTGGATTCCTAGGTTTTGCCTTTTTTATGTCTAACGGCCCTCCACTATTAATACTCTCATTGGAGCATAGATTCGAATCATGGACAATAAGAAGGGGCTAATAATTCGGTAGCTAAATACGTCTTTAATAAATAAAATTTCATGAATGAGCCTCCTAGAATTTAGCGTTTTAAGCCCCAAAACCTTACATCTAGCAATATATGATGGCTCGAACTTCCAACGTAATTTGAAAAATATGTATATATTTTGTAAAACGATACTGCACTCTGATCGACCTAAAGCGGTATAAAGGGAAACAAAAGTGTAAGGGTCGCAGAATCCACTAGAATTTCTCTTGACAAATCCAGAAAGAGAATTTGCTTTCGCAACAATGTAATCTAAGTGATAGGTAAAAGAAAGCTTATCATTGATAAATACACCACGATCTTTTATTTTGTTAACTCTCGATAAAGGGACTTGGTCTATGCATTTGTTGTGTATAAGAGTATTTTGGAATCGTTTACAGGATAACACAAAACATTTACGTACGTTTTACATCAAACAATTATTGACACACAATGTGTAAAAGCTGTTTAGATCTGTTTGCAACTTTAAGCAATCTTCATAACTGTTTGTCGAAAAAGCTTGAGATCATCAGAATACATCTAATAGTTACAGTGATTAAACTGATTAACAGTATCATTAATAAAAATTATGAAAAGGGTAGGTCAAAGATGACTTCCTTGTGGAACTCCAGATGATATCAACGGAGAGGAAGTATTGTCAAGGCAAGCTTTTAGAGATCTACCAAGTCGAATAGATGAAATCCACTTCAATAAAGAAGAATGAAAACCAAAATGTTCTAACTTCCTTATAAGGAGCCAATGGTTTACAGAGTCGAAGGCCTTACTGAAGTCCGTGTAAATCGTGTCAACCTGTAATCCTTTCTCAATAGAATTGATTGCAACTGATGTGAAATGCATCAGATTTGATGTAAATGAAAGACCAGTGACAAAACCATGCTGAAACTCTGTTATGTGTTCTTTGATGTGAAACTCAATCTTAGATTTTAAAATACTTTCAAAGAGTTTAGAAATAGATGAAAGCCTACAAATACCTCTATAGTTTTCAACATTATTCTTAACACCAGACTTAAATATAGGGACTAGAAATAACATCTTCTAACCGTCCAAAAATACACCTTCTAGTAGTGAAAGATTAAAATTTTTTTGCTAAAGTTAGCTAATTGAGCTACAGCAATTTCTCAATAAAACTGCAGGAATTCTATCTCCAGGCTTAGGATTAAGCTTAAGACTATTAATAGCCGACTAGATTTCATCAATTTCAATATATAACCGACCCAGGTCAATAAGCGGACTGGTACCCATATCATTTAATAAAGGAAGAACTGGGGCAGAAAACACAGATTCAAAAAATTTAGCAAAAAGTTCAACAGAACTGTTAACGTCGCTGAATATTTAATTTTTGTATAACATTTCGTTGGGAAAACCCGAAAAGCAACGTTTTTCATTAATGAATGACGAAAATTTTTTGGAGTTTTTCTTTATGTCATTTTCAGTGTTTAATATATATAAGTATTATGCAGCAATTTACTTAGGAGACTGAAATCTTTTCTGAGCTGACAAAACAATTGCCTGTCAGACGAATGTCCGTATTTCTTAAGCCTTGTGTACCAGGGAGGCTAATAGTTGTGATATCTAACAGAGCAAGGAGCAAACCTAGAGATACCGTTATTAATTATAGTCTGAAATACATACTGCTTAACTAGAGATTTTCGAATTCCACACCCCAATCAAAAGAATCCAGATATTCACTCATAGGAACAAAATTACTTTTGCAAAAATTTGAGGATCTTTAAGGATTTGCTTTTATATTTCAAAAAGAATACAAGTTGACTTTAATTAATATTCGACTATGGCAAATCGAAATATTTAATAAAAAGTAAGGTGCATGGGATACTGTTGCTTTAACATCTTCACTGTTCATAAAAACGAGATCTAAGAGTCTATTCTGAGAATTAGCGATAGAACTTTATTAGAAAAGATTAAGCGAACACATGCAATCAATAAGTGCTATTTCACAATCTTTTTTGACATTGGATGGTATGTTTAAGTATTTTGCCAGTCTTCGACCAAGTCCAAATCACAAATATTAAAATCTCTTATTAAAAATAAAGTATCCGTAGGTAAACATAATTGGCTAACAAATTCAGTATTTTCTATACGGTTTTCATATATAATACATATATTTAATTTGCTACCAGAAGGTATAACTTAAAATAAAAATTATTCTATAGTTTGAAAGTTAACTATATGAGACCGAAAATGAATTATTGACAGCAGCAAGAACGCCACCACCTCTATCATCTACAGAAATACATCTGTCTTTTCAAAAAACTTCGTAGATCTTACTGTCAAATACTTCTGTGCTTAGGATGTCTTTATAAAACTAGGTATCCGTAAAAAAGTGATATCATAGAGAAAGTAAACAAATCAGAAGTTTTTGTTCTGCATCCGCTGGCATTGTGGTAATATATTTGAAGAGGACGGTGGACGTTATCACTAGCACCGCGAACAGCTAGTTGTTTATTCAAAATGTTGTATGGAAAAGAAGATTTAAAGCTGTTTGAGGTGTTTCTAGTTTTTTGGACGGTTTTTTGATGAGGTTCGCAAATTATGTTGTCTATTTACAAACTCTTTCACTAACATTCCATCAGGCCAACATTTTTAATCCATAAGAACTTTTCCAGTAGTTGAAGGACAAGTTTAAATGACGAGCATAAGCGCCCTGGTATATTATCAGCAGTTAGGCTATGACTTTTTTTTATGTCAATACTATCGATTCCTTTTGTTGAAATGAAATTAAGGACATCATTTGAAGATATAAATACCAATACAGGTGGGGGAACCGTTTTTAAAGTAATATCGGTTGAAATGCCCGGTCCAATATTTTTACTTGATGATGCTCTAATTAAGGTTAGAGTCATTAATCGTATTCACAACCTCATTATTTCTAGCCGGCATAGTTATACCGGGAGGTATTTCTCTTGAATTAGATCTTAAGTTACGTTTCAAAACTTTTTTGGACTTGAATTCCTGTTAATAGCAGTCGGGGCAGAAATATCCGATATCTCTAGCAACAATCGAATTGAGCTGAGCTTTTAGTCATTCAAAACTGAAATTCGAAAAACTCTGAGCGTATGTCTAACCACGCTACAAACTTCTTCTGACCAACAATTGAGTTCTCTGAAAACAGCCGCAAACTATGTGAAAACTAACCTACAATCCATCTCACTTAACATCAATCCCCCTCCGTGTCAACATGATACATTGCTCTCTGAATTAGCTGACAAATTCGTAGACAAAAGCAATGGTCTTGCATTAAATAGGGTATTGATCACCGATCTGTCCGACGAAGTGCCTTCTAACAAAACAATATTTATGTATCTGATCAACACCAGGAAAACCGTACCGAATTCAACATGTCCATACTTACTGACCTAGTGGACGCCAACCTCACGACTACAACATCTCTCTGAGCTCCTTCCGCCCCCACTGCAGCCGTATTGGAACCTCCTATTTCCTTTCCCACTGAGCCCACCATAAACCGTTTGGGATCCTCTTTGACTCTATCTGAATGGAACACAAGAATAACGAAACTAAATAACAACAATACTTCGATCTTCATAGCAAGGAACACTCCAAAATCAGCTTACACCGCCTGGCTTGAAAGTTCTTTCCTTCGAAACTACACCATAAAGATCTTTAACATCCATAATATCTCTACCCCGAACACTACTTCATTTCGGATAAGCATTCCCTCGTCTTTCGAATGACTGTTCACAAATCTTTTTGGGAATTCAATCAGAATTTGAAAGACGGTAAATTCACTTTGCAACAAGAAAAGTAACTTTAATAAGCTAAGATTAGCAATACTATTAGCAATTTAATCACACTGTACCTTGTCGTGCATGAATGAAGTGCAGGCGTGAAAAAAATCGAAATAGAAATAAAACTGCCTGGAAATGGCCGGGTAGTATTTGCTTTCCAATTTTTCACTTTTCTCTTTATCTCTCTCTATTGGTTGTTTTTCGAATTTGCTTTATTCTTGATTTGAAATTAGCTGGGAAACCATCAAATGATGGGAAGGCGTCCCTTCAAATGTTAGAGAGCTCTAAAGCAATTTCTTCTTCCACGCTGCTATCGGTATCCATGTTCACAGCGAACACAATTGCTGCGTCCAACAAATCATTAATATCTCCTAAATTATTTTTTTTAAGAACTCAACAGCTTTTGCAACGGAAATTTAGAAATCAAAATGAGAGAAAATTGTCAAAACCATGCGTAACTCGAAAAATGCAGCATGTAATATTGAGAGCATTACCAAATACAAGTTCAAAACGAAATAAGCGACTACTGCGTATTAAAAGCATGCGCCGTATAATAGCAGACAATGCAGCAGATATTTTCCAAACATTAAGGAAATGCTTACACTTAATATTTTGATTTGAAATGTAAAACCCGAGATATTTGGTGTCCCGGTGGGACATTTAAATTAACGACTGAAATTCAGGACTCCCGGGTAAACCGGAACATCTGGCAACGATACCCACAACCCAAGTCACAGCCCAAGCCCCGTAAGTCAATTCAACCCAAAATCAAAGGCAAAGACGCCACTTATCCATCTAAGCTTCCCAAAAGGGTGTCCTTCAATATTTAAACTACTCCATCTAATTCCTCTGTATTACCAAGCCAGTAAATCTCTGCCTCTTTTCCAAGCTTCGACCTAACGTCTGGAACAAAATACCCCAATTTTGGCAGTTCCCACATACTTAATCCAAACACTTTTCAGCCTCCTTTAGGATCGTCCTCCTACATTGAACCCCTCTTTTCTCCCGTAGTCAAACTTGCTCAGCAAAACACTGATTCAACTGAATAGCGATACGCTCTCTCCAGACTTAGAGACAAAAAACTTACGAAAACACACGCATCCGTTCTTTTTTTTTGCATCACATCATATGTACGCACTTATCTACGCTCTTCATCATTAATGCAATTGCAGTTAAGTGTTAGTGGTTTGTAAAAACGCCAACACAAGAACAAAAGAACGTATTCGAACACGGATATATGAAATATTTAACATAATTTATTTATTATATTATTTATTTATTTTATTGTTTTATTGTTAAGCTTGCATTTTAAGATACAATATATTTTAGTCTAATTCAAGCATTGATTTGTAGAATTAATCATAGACTACAATTGGAATTTGAAATTTGTTCAGATTTCAGAATTTTTGAAATTTAAAATTTTATTATTTAATTATGCATTTATTTTAATTTTCACAATTAAGTTTACCTACGAATAGCTAAAGAGAAAATTCAATATTATTTTTCATTGATATATCATTTACAATTTCAATTGGCTTTAATAAATATATATGTATTTTAAGTAATTTTATAGTCAATTGAAAGGCATTAAAAGGCATTTATAAATTAATTTATTTCACGTTTAATTGTGTTTTTAAAAACTTTATTAGAGGCGAACCTCTTTTGAATGAAACCAAACTAGAACTAACTTACAATACAATATAATAACAATATGAGCTAAGAGCTAACCCCACGATTGTGCTACACGCGCTGTCTAATTCCCGCTGATGCAAACATTATCAAAAGCGCATTCCAGCACGTAGACATGGCGTAAGAGGAGAACACCTGTGGGAACTGGTAGCAATCGTGGGAGCGGATGTCATGCATTCTTCTGGTGTTAACTCCTCCACCTTTCAAGATCAAACGACCTCGTTTGATGTAAATGATGCTAGATGTTGGGGGAGGTCATCTATCCCCAGTGTTCTGGGTGTTGGTGTGGGCTCGATTTTGTTGGTTGCTGGTGTTATCGGTCCATTATCTTCACCTTCGTCCACTGCATTTCCGATGTTAATTTGTTTTTTCTGGATAATGCATGAAATGATTTTTCTTCTGCACAGAATGATTATGATGCTCAGTGAGAATATTGTTGCTAATGATAGCCCGGTTACAGTTTTCTTCTTGTTGGCTTCTTTTAGTTCTTCGATATGTTTGATGTTCTTTGAATGTAATTCTCTCAACATTTCTAAGGAAAGTAGCTCTTCTGTTTGGGGTTTTACAGCCGATGGTTGCAATATGGCAGGAAGTGGACTATGCTCTGTTGCCTCTGATTCTTGGAAGATATTCTGTTGGATTCTAACGGTAGCATTGTGGAAATGAATAACGTATGTTCCGTTAAGGGGGACCTCATTTTCGTCAATATAGATTTTGTCGTCAAATTGATTTACTAGAACCATCCCAGGTTCGATCTCCTCTATGGTAACAATGTGTTGATTATTGGTTTCGGTGCATGAGTGGGGCTTGCTATTCAATAAACTATTAATACAACTATCTTTACTTAATTCTATTACATCGCTGTGCTTACATATTGCTAGTTAATTGAAACTCTTACATTTTGTATTAATTCCATATGAGTTAGTATTGCATTTAAGGATTTCGTTAAAATTTATTTTTACTGCAGTTTTTCCTTTTTTAACTGGCTTTACAAGAATTTTTTTGCATGTTTCTTTTTCTGTCGTTAGTAAACTTAAGATGTACAAAATGGATTTATTATTTGAGGCAATTTTTACATCCGCAAATTCGATAGCTTCAATTATATTTATGTATGGCATACTTTCTTTACTTAAAATATCTTTTATTAAATTTATTTCTAAACTAGACAAAATATAAGTATTTATTATGCCTGCTTTTGCCCATAGAATAGAGTATTCAATGTTCTTAACTTCCTCTTTTAATGAATCTAATTTAAATTTGAGTTCTAGCGTGAATTTTAGCTTTACATTTTCATTGGATTTTAATGCTTGGATGATATTGTTTGTAACATTGCTTATTTCATTTATTCTATTATTAATTGCATTGTTTATAATTCTTTGATCATTGTTGTTGCTAAGGGATTTATTTATTTTTTCTTTCATAATTTTAAAGTCGTGCCTATCCGGGGTTCCCGCGATCCATTTCCAGGCAGTGCCCAGAAAGTCTATGGACCTCTTCCCTTTAGTTTTAGTCTTGGGGATAAGCCTATTTATATGGGATTGGATTTGTTGGATTTCGGTGGATATGATGGGTAGGATGGAGTCAAGTTGAGGTTTAAATTTTTCAACCGTGCGGCTCAGTTCGTCTAGGATTTGCTGGTAATCCGGAATATCTATAACGTGGACTAGTTTGAATGTCCCCGTTTGCAATTTTGCTCTTCCAGCGTCAGTAGTTATAAGTCTGGCATTTGAATAGTCTAACATTTGCACGTCAGCTAGGCAGCTAATGGTGCACACGATATGTGTGACCCAGTATCTAAAAGATGGATTAATTTTTTATAAGAGATTTGTGTATTTCTCTACCAGATTTTGTTTTTATAGTAGTGTTAAGGTTTTCCGCTACTATCTCCTTCTTAAATCTGTTGGAAAGCTTATTACCTAACCTTTTATTTATTTTTACAAATATGACCTGATCCGGCACATATTGTTTCACCTCGTGTCTGTTCTTATTATGATACTTTATGTCTCTTCTCTGTATTAGTTGAATCCTATCGAAATTCGCTTTTCTGGTTTTCTCGCAATCATCAGGATTAAACCCTACATTACGACCAAAAAATAGATCAACTGGTTTTTTCCCAGTTGTTGAATGAATACTGTGATTGTATTCGTTAACTGATCTTTCGAGAAGTTCCTCAAAATTCCTTTCACTCCTGCCTTCCTTAAGGCATCTCATAATCTCAATCAGAGTGGAGTGGAACCTCTCTACCTGACCATCTACTTCACTACGATATGGGGGTACTCTATAAACTTCGATATTTAATTCATTCTTCATCATAAACTGGATGTTTGTTGAATTTTTAGCTGGTTCGTTATCGAGAACGACAGCTTTAGGAACACCAAAGAAGAATAGCAGGTCCCGAAGAGGTCTTCTAACATCTTCAATAGATCTGCTATTTAAGATTTTAGCTTGCGCGTATTTCGTGAATTTGTCTAACGCGGTTAGCACTAACTTCTTTTCCGTGTGGAAAATGTCGATGTGGATGGTGTGCCCTGGGAATAAGGGTAACGGAGTTTCATGAAGCTTAGGTTTGTTTGGGTGTCGTTCATATTTATTCCTCTTGCAAATGGAACAGACACTAGTAACCCTTTCTATTTTCTTCATCATGGATGGAAAGTAATATTTTTCCAGGATTTGTGATCGATTCTCAACCGCATTCCTGTGGGCACGTTCGTGCGTTTCTATTATCAAAGTTTCCTGGTCCCGTTCTGAGGTTAAGTCTTCCACAACTATTTGGGTAAATCTGATCCTATATTTACTAAGGTGGATTGGATAGATTTCTTGAATTATACCTACAACATTTTCTTCAGTTCTTATGCAATTTGTGACTGAAGGGTTAAGGACCTTTTTTAGTATTTGAAGTAGATTTTCCTGATAGTATTCCGGTTCTGCTATGGTGTGCCTATGATACCTAGGAAATACTATTTCGAATTTTGCGCTGGATGTCTCGTTTATATTCAAGAATATTTGATTTTGAAAAATATTGATTGGTAAATCTACCGTGGGGATAAGCACCTCCCCTCGGGTTTCGGCACTAAGGACATTAACTTGCGACAGGTGGGGAGACCTAGAAAGTGCGTCCGCCACAACATTACTTTGCCCTGGCTTATACCTAAGTTCGTAATTATACTCCTCGAGTATGGCCTTCCATCTCTTCATTTTGGAGTTGTTATTCTTGTTGCTTAACGCAAAGGTTAGCGGTTGGTGGTCTGTAAAGATATGGATCTTTGCATGCCCATAGAGATAACTTCTCAATGAGCCTAGTGCCCAAATAATGGCCAACATTTCCTTTTCGTTGGCTGCGAAGTTTTCTTCGGACCTGTTAAGAGTTCTGCTAATAAAGGTGACCGGTCTACTGTTTTGCTCGAGTACTGCACCAATCGCAAAATTCGATGCATCTGTTAACAGGTCAAACGGTTTACTGTAATCGGGGTAGGAAAGTAGGACATCATCAGATGTAAGTGAGTTTTTGATTTTTTCGAAAGCATCTAGCGCAGTTTCGTTAAGTTTGAGGGCTTTCTTTGCTGATTGAGTTTTTGACAGGCGTCCATCTTCACCCCTCAGGAGGACTGTCAAGGGTTTAGCTAAGGATGCGTAACCTTGTATGAACCGTCGGTAGTAACCGGACAATCCAAGAAATGATCTTAGTTCCTTGAGAGTTTTTGGGGCGGGAAAATCCATGATCGATTTTACCTTTTCAGGATTGGTTTTAATTCCATCAACCGAAATAATAAAACCCAAAAACTCTACTTGTGATCTGAAGAATTTGCACTTACCAAGTTGAATCTTCATATTGGCATTACTTAGTGTACTGAAGATTTGTGCAACGTTTTTGGCGTGCTCGTTTTCACTTTTACTAAAAACAATAATGTCGTCAATATAGACGAAGCAAGATTTTCCAATGAACTCTCGAAGAATGTCATCGAGAGCACGCTGGCATATCGACGGGGCGTTCTTTAGCCCAAACGGCAATCGAGTGAACTCGTACTTGCCATTATTTATACTGAAAGCCGTCTTCTCAACATCTGATTCCTTTAATGGAATCTGATGGAAGCCGCTTTTCAGATCAAGGACTGTAAAATATTTGTTGCTTCCTAGTTGGGCGATAACATCATTAATATCTGGTATCGGATATCTATCCGCTATTGTGATAGCGTTTAGCTTGCGGTAATCAATTACCATCCGATATTGCTTATTACCTGCCGAGTCGGGTTTTTTCGGGACGATCCATACAGGCGAGTTGTAAGGTGACCGCGATGGTCTAATAATTCCGTCCTTCAACAATTGCTGGATTTGCTTCTCGACCTCTGTCTTAAGTGACATTGGGAATGGATAAAAGTGGGAATAAACCGGATTCTCCTCAGACGTTCTTATTTCGGCCATCACCGTAGTTGTGTACGTGAGCCTTTCGTCAGGTTCGGAAAATAAGTTTGCATGCTTGTCTACAATTGAGCTGAGAATCGTTTTTTGACTGATCGTTAAATTTTCCGTATTTATTAATAATGAATTGACAGATGATGCATCTAGTTGTTTAATTTCAACCCGTACTTTATTGAAAATGGTCATATAGTTGCCTTTTGTGTATATGGTTGTTGCTAGCTTTTCGAGGCTATCATTGCCTAATATCCCGTGAAAGGTCTTAAGGGTAGGCAATACAAAGAATTTTAAGTTAGTTTCTTTTAAACCAAACAAATTCAGCAAGGTGTGCTGGCTGACTTCGACGTCCCCAGCAATAGACCTAGCATAAAAGGTGTGTGCATTAGGTATAGGATCTTTTACTATCCCCGGTTGAATATAGTTTTTGCTAGATCCCGTGTCTATCAGAAACTTTAAAACCCTTCCGGTACCTGTTTTCCACTCGAAATACGGTAGTGACGACTTTGTCAGTTCCACAAAGTGTATGTCGCTAGCTTCGTTTTCAATCAAAGTTTGTGTTTCATACTGATTTTCCGTATCTAAATGGAGGTCTTGAGTGTATTGCTCGCAGGCATGAAGGTATGCCTCCTCTTCTTCTAGAGAGTGATCGGGATCTGCTGTGCTCAAACCCAAGTGGAAGTTGTGTGCTTTTTGTGTTTGAGACAGAGATTGATAAGATGGCCTCGGAAACCTTTGGCCGACATTTAGATTTCTGGTTTGCGGTTCAGTCTTAACCTGAAACGGTCTGTTTGATTGACCATGACTGAACCTCTGGCTGTTATGACGCGGATGCGGGGTATGTGTTGGATTGTTTCCAAACGCTGGGAGTTGAGGTTTGAAGGAAGTAGGAGAGGAGTAATTTCTTGGGTAGCTTGGATATTCGTTATGTGGCTGTCTGTTAGTAAATGTACTAGCGTTATGCCTTGGCGAATTGAAATGCGTTTGTGTGGAGTTGAACGATCGAGAAGGTCCCGCTTTATTTATTGCCCCTTGTGGCAACTGACCTTGTGGCACTTTTGTATGCTGGTTTTCGTACCGCATACACAAATGTAAGGCTTCTGGCAAATCTACTGGTTCTCTCATTCCCAAGAGAGCCGATAGATTGCCTTTGAGACCTCTTATGAAGGTCTCTAATGCCTTGTCCCGATACGTTTGTATCAGGACTCTCATGGCCTCAGCCCCCATATCCATACAGGATATTTTGTTGATTATTAGCGTCAATTGCGCGCTAATAGTTTGGTAGTACTGCTGTACAGTTTGATTACCCTGTACCAGGGTGAACATTTGACATTCCAGTGTGGTAATGTCTCGTCTGTCCGCGTAGTGCATCAGCAAGCAGCGTACAATGCAATCCCAATTAAGGGGTGTATTATACGCTTCTAAGGCCGCATCTGCCTCTCCGATTATCTTATTGCGGACAACGTTAATAATCCCATAATACTTTGGAGTTCCTTTTAGGTCCTCATATATTTTAAGTACCCGTTCCACGGACTTTTTCTACGAGGAGAACTCACCAGGTTCTCCAGAAAAAGTCCTCAGACATTTTACAATGTCGGGTATTTTATCTAGGCTATCCGTGCTATTTGCAAATTGAGGGTGTATGGTCTGATCAGTTTCGTGAAAACGATTCGCATTAGGGTTGAGTAAACTTTTCATGAGTTTTTCACCCTGCTGCTCGAAAACTTTAGTTACGATGGATGTAATCAATGAGTCCAGTTCAGGGGTGGACCTAACCTCTGTGGCACTGGTACGAGGAACATTTGAATGCATAGAACTATACACGCTCTGAGTGGGTGTGTTAACTGAGAGGGGTGCGAAAGCACTAGAAGTGGGTATGTGAACTGATAGGGGTGCGAAAGCACCAGAGGGAGCTCCTTTAAAAACATTAGGAGTAGCACTTGCGAGAGTACTATGGGGAGCACTAGTGTGAGCGACTGAAATCGGAGGGACGTCCGAACCGTCACCTCCCGCGCCTGATCTTGTCGTAGGCATTTGTTACTTAATTTCTTTTCAAAAAAAAAAAAAAAATTTCTTACTTATTTTTTTATATATGGTTATTGATAATCGCTTTGAATTCTACTATTTTCAAGTATGCTTTTCTTTGAATCGCTTTACAATTCACTTTAGTTAATTAATTTCTTACGGTTGCATTATTTTTAAAATCTTAAAATTAATATCTTTTCAGGATTCTCTTACTTTTTTCCAAAGAATAATCCCTTTTTTCTTCGATTTAGTTTAATCGCTTTGAATTCAATTATTTTTAATTCTTAATATGCTTTACTTTTGATTCTCTTAAATAACTTTTTACAAATTTAAATTTGCTTTGAGGTTTCTCAATATAATTGATTTTTAATTCTTAGTATGCTTTACTTTCGATTCACTTAAGTAACTTTTTACAAATTTAAATTTGTTTTGAGGTTTCTCAATATAATTGAAAATATAGTAACTTAAAATTTTTTCTTACGATAAAAATATCCTCATTGTTATACTGCGTTGGTCGACTGGTTTCCCTTAAAATTACAATTGTAGTTCATCACAATAAATTTGTTCAGTAAGTTAATGTTAAGAAAAAGAATAAAAACAGCGAAAGCAATTAATAATTAAAAATTAAATTAAAACCATTCTTCAAACCCTTCCCGACATGTGTTTAAAAGCAACTCCCCCCGAAAACCCTTTGACGAAATGATTCTTTGCAATCAACGTGGAAGATTATTCCACAATCTAATTGCGTTAATAAAATAAGAAATGCTATGTGTAAACCGTGGTAGAACTAATTTTAGTCCTCTTGGTGATCTCAGAAAGTGAAGATATGCGTGCAAATACTCAGGACAACAGTTATGGATAATGTCATGAAGTTTCAGGAGTGATCTGTACTCATAAAACGCATATAAACTCATTCCTAAAAGAGAAGTTTTAAAATTTGAAACACTTACATGTCTTGGTAGACCGTAAATATAACGCAAACAGTCATTGAACGCTATATTTAACTTACGCCTGCATTCATAGTCTAAACATGGGTAAACCACAGAATTATAGGTAAAAAAAGGTAACAACAATGATTTTACTAAGTGTGATTTCATACTCGGAGACAGCAACTTAGATGAAGTTCTTAGGGTACGTAATCCACTGTAGACTCGCCTAATTGTTTCTGATGTAGCATCGCAGCAACTCAATTTACTATTAATTTTAAAACCAAGGTATTTAACTTGTTCAACATAGGGCAGAGAAATTTCGTTTAGCTCAAGCAAGGGTCAATCCTCCAAATATATATTTCGCCTTGAACAGACAATACCAAGTAATTTATTTGGGTTTAAGAGAATTTTGTTTGACTCAGCCCAAGAATCAACTTGAGATAAATCTTCGTTTACTCTAGCAACGCAGTCTTCCAATAAGCCAAATCTTCCGGATAGGTATAAAGTAACATCATCTGCATAGATGTGTATTAGACCGGTTCAAAAAAAGTGACTTTCTTCTTTTTCTCGATGCACATCGATTTTTACCTTCGAGTAGGTGTAAAAACAAGCCTATAAGATTTGAGCTCGAAAAATTAATATTTAGAGGTCGCTCATCGCAGATTTCCATTTCCCATACAAATTGTATGGGAAAAAAAACATATAATTTTTGGAATTTTATATTTCGGTCTAGAAGCAAAGTGCCGAGATGAGCGATACATATTCTTATAGAAAATTTGTTTTTCTACAAAAAAAGTTTCTTATCATTTTTCGACAAATTCACTCCTTCAAAAGTTATTCAAGGTTAAAGTTTGAACAAAAATTTTTTTTTCTTGATTTCTGACAAAATGTTAAAATTTAACACTTAAGATCATAAAATCATTCGCTTATGACACATATTTTTATAGAACATTAATTGTTCTACAAAAAAGGTGTTTTATTATTTTTCGACAAATTCACTCCTTCAAAAGTTATTCAAGGTTAATTAAATAATTAATTAATTAATTTATTTTTTCAGAAATCAAGAAAAAACTTAAATTTACTCTAAATTAAACTTTAACCTTGAATAACTTTTGAAGGAGTGAATTTGTCGAAAAATGATAAAACACCTTTTTTGTAGAACAATTAATGTTCTATAAAAATATGTGTCATAAGCGAATGATTTTATGATTTTAAGTGATACATTCTAACATTTTGTCAGATATAAAGAAAAAAAAATATTTGTTCAAACTTTAACCCTGTATAACTTTCGAAGGAGTGAATTTCTTGAAAAATCATAAGAAACCTTTTTTGTAGAACAACAAATTTTCTATAAGATTATGTATCGTTCATCTCGGCACTTTGCTTCTAGACCGAAATATAAAATTCCAAAAATTATATGTTTTTTTTCCCATACAATTTGTATGGGAAATGGAAATCTGCGATGAGCGACCTCTAAATATTAATTTTTCGAGCTCAAATTTTAACAGGCTTGTTTTTACACCTACTCGAAGGAAAAAATCGATGTGCATCGAGAAAAAGAAAAAAATCATTTTTTTTGAACCGGTCTAATTGTGTATATTACTATTGGCAATTACATCTGGTAAATCGTTTATGTAAGCGCAGAACAATAGCGGTCGTTGACCAAAATTGGACTAGATTCATCATTATTGGTTTTCAACGTTAGTAACCGATTTTTTAAATAATTTGAAATAAGATCAAGGGCAGAAAGCTGATTTGAAAATAAGCTTTCTAGAAGCACTAAGTGATCAATACTATCGAAAGCTTAAGAGAAGTCAAGCATTACCATTAAGCTAGTCCTAAACGACGAACATGTTCGCCGAGCATGCTCGTTTGCATTATCCCATAGACGACGAACGCATTTGCCGAGCATTCCTTTCATGTTGATTCCCCACAGCGTAAACGTGTGTATTCTTCTATTAAATTGTGGCTGTCTGTTGCTTTTTACTTTATCCGCGATATGCACACGACCACGTCCACAGCAGAAATGAGGTTTGCTTCATAGTAAAAAACCGGTTTGCTCTCGAGCATGGCCCTACATGGCAAACAACGAAGCCAACGAACATGACAAAATCGAAAATTTTCGCCAACAGCGAGCGGCTCGCCAACCAGCCCCTAGACGATGAAAATACGGCGAACACGAGCATGCTCGGCGAGCATGTTCGTCGTTTAGGACTAGCTTAACACAGATATCGTCTTTGTCCAAAGATGCTCTTAAATCAGGGGTCACTTTAATAACTGCTGATTCACAGCTATGTTTTTTCCTAAAACCTGATTGCCAAACTGATAGTTTATTGTGCATGTCCCAATCTTCCTGAATCTGCTGTGCAAGAATCTTTTCAAAAGCCTTGGCAAAGAATGAGAGCAAGCTGATTGGCCTAAACTCCGATGGGCTGGTGTGTTTTGGGCTTTTGGGTACAGGGATCACATTAGCGGACTTCTATTTTACAGGGAATTGACGGCTGTAAATACAATAATTAAAGATTTTAACAAGGAAAGGCAAAAGTACTTGCAAGATTAATTTAAAAAATTTGTGTGAAATTTCATCTGGTCCAATCGCATTGAATTTGACTGACCGCATTGCAATAATTACATCAGCTTCGTTTACACACCGAAATTCAAAACAGCCATTAGAATTATCAACATCAAAATTGAACGAAACCGCACTACAGGAATCAGGTACCAAAACCGTGGCCATTTCAGTGGGATCACAGGAGCATTTAGGTTTTTCATTTTCAATCACGCCAACGTCTTTCAAATTTTTCCAAAGGATTTTTGGATTAAGATGGGGATCAAGGCGTTTCATGAAAAAGGTACGTTTAGAGCTACGAATCAAAGTGGTTACTCTATTTCTAGCGAAAACAAACTGACGTCGGTTAAATTCCGACGGGTTTCTTTTAAAGCATCTGTAAAACCGTTCTCTTTCTTTAATAAACGCTTTAATTTGCTGAGTGAACCATGAACAACTATTAGACTTCACAACTCTCGTTACAACTGGAACATATATTTCGTAAAGTTCATTTGTAACGTTAGTTAAGATAGAAATTTTCGAGTCAATTTTAGCATAGTAGATGTTTCTTAGGCCAAAGGCAGACAAATTTTGCTGTAAATTGAGTAAATCAGTTCGATTAGTCGCTTTAAATTGTAATGTTTTGACAGTATCCCTACGCAAATCAAAGTTTAGTGAACAATATATCAAGTCATGATTAAAATCTGTCGTAAGACTCAGTTAGTCATTCCCAATTACTTGCGTTACTGAGTTTGTTAAAAACATGTCAATTAACGACGGATTACTGGTTGATTGATAGCAGGAACCAAATGTAGATATAACATCCCTCCGCCGTTGGATAGTTCAAGCCAGGTCTCCAGAAATAGGTTTGTCTTCTTTTATTCAATATAATGTTAAATTTATTCTAAAATAAGAGATTAAATCACAATGTCTATTCGCTAGTAATTCAAACTAAATAATATTAAACTAGCAACTTAAACACACAGACAAAACATTACACATAATACTTATAGTAAACTAGCTGAGCCACCCGGCGTTGCTCGGGTCTGTAGTGTTGAGGTTCCCGTTCTCGTTTTTCCGCTTAAGTGGGAACTTTGAAATGAAAATCAATCGTTTTTAACTTGGGGATAGGGATTGCAATCCCGGGATTCGGGATCCCATGATCCCGAGTGTTTTTTCGGTCCCGAAAATCTCGGGATTAGAATCGTAAGATCCCGGGATTTTTGGGATTGATTTGTTTATTATTTTGGCTTATTATTTTTATCTACTTGAAACTTTTCCGATAAAATTTTTTTAAATTGGATTCCACTTGGTTTTGAATTGATAATAATAATTAATAACAATTTTTTTCACTGTCAATACATGTCAAAAAAGTGAAAAAGTTTGTCGTTCCTGTGTGTATAGCTCTTTATATCGTAATAATATTCTCAAGTAAGTAATAATAATGATGGCAATACATTATGAATAGAACACATATGTACATGAGGACAGTATTCAAATATTCAAAATGAAAATAATATTTAAAGGAAAAGAGAAACACACAATCAGTATAGGGTGAAGTATTCAAAATGAAAAGAATATGTAAATAATTAAAAAATAAGCGAAAGTTTGCAATTCTTTCAAAAATCGATTCAACATTCTTTTTTCTGTGGAGATCTAGGGTTAAAGTGTACCAAGGGAGATATATTTTTTTTTTTTTAAAAAAAACTTTATTTTGTGATACTTGTAATTTCCTTTTATTGCAAAAAGCTACTTTAGCCCATATTGGACATCCATATTGCATAAAAATAGCTTTGTGAATAAATATCTTGCTTTCATTTGTGAGAACTGATATTCTATTTATTAAAAGCTAAAGCATCCTAATTGGAGGAACATATTTTGAGTATCTACTAGATCTTTATCATTGGCTTAAAAATGGTTGAAAACTAGATTGTGTTTTGAGAACAACTTTCAAACTAGTTCGTATGTTTTTCGAGACTTCCATTCTTTTCATTGTTTTTGATCTATTTGACTATTCTTAAAAGAAAAAAAAAATAGTTAACTCTTTCTCGTTTTCTAAACCCCTTTGTACATTGTTTTTTCTTTTGTATTTTTGAGTGCTAATATTGCTGTTTCAAGGATAGTCTAAATTTAAACTTAATTTCAAAACAAAAAACAACTTAGTTTATGTGCATTTCCTTCATAATGTTTTACTTACTTACTTAGGTGGGCATTACAGTTCGGAGTGAACCTGGGCCTCAACCAACATCCTTCTATTACGACTTCTATTTCGGGCGAGCTCTCTCCAGTTTCGCACTCCAAGTCGGTTGAGGTCTTCATCCACTTGATTGCGACACCTAAGACGAGGTCTTTCCTTTCCGCGATTTCCCTGCAATGTGCTTTCGAACATCCGACGAGCCGGAGCGTTTGGGTCCATCCGCTCTACATGGCCCAACCATCGTAGCCTCGCGATGCGTACTCTTCTGGCTATGCCCATGTCGCGGTACAGCTCATACAGCTCGTTGTTATATCTTCTTCTCCACACATTGTCTTCGCATACGGGACCAGACATCATTCGGAGAATTTTTCTTTCGAAACGACCAAGGGTTTCCTCATCCGCTTTCGATAAAGTCCATGCTTCCGCGCCTTAAAGCAGGACTGTGATGATCAATGTCTTATACAAGGTCACCTCGGATTTTCTAGAGAGGGTTTTGTTTCTCAATTGCATTCTTAACCCAAAGAAGCAACGGTTGGCAAGAATTATTCTTCGTTTGATCTCCGCCCTGATGTTGTTGTCCGTGTCTACAGCGGATCCTAGGTAGACGAAGTCCTGTACTACCTCGAAGTTATGTCTGTCTATTGTGACGTTTTGTCCAATTCGTCGATGTTCTGTGTCTCTGTTTGATGACAGCATATACTTTGTTTTGCCCTGATTAACCATCAAACCCATTTTTGCCGCTTCTGTTTCAATACTCGCATAAGCACCTATATGTCATAGGTATACGCTTTTTTCTTCCCATTACATCAATATCGTCTGCATAGAGTAGTTGTACAGACTTTTGAAAGATTGTTCCTCTGGTGTTGACGTTTGAGTTTCTTACAATCTGTTCAAGTATGATGTTGAAGAAATCGCATTACAGCTTGTCGCCTTGCCTAAAGCCTTTTTCGACATCAAAGGTCTCGGTGAGTTCTTTACCGACCTTGACGGAGCAGCGTGAATTCTCCAAAGTCATCCTGCATAGTCGTACGAGCCAGGGATGCCGAAACTAGACATGGCTCTGTACAGCTCGTCTCTGTAAATACTGTCATACGCGGCCTTGAAATCGATAAAGAGATGGTGAATGTCGATATTATGTTCTACGGTTTTTTCCAAGATCTGCCGTAATGTGAAAATTTGGTCTATTGTGGACTTCTCTGGTCTAAAACCACATTGATAAGGACCTATCAAGTTGTTGACGTGGGGTTTCAAACGTTCACATATTACAGCAGACAAGATCTTATAAGTGACGTTAAGGAGGCTTATCCCTCTATAATTGGCGCAATTGTGAGGGTCTCCCTTCTTTAGGATCAGGCATACGATACTGAGGTTCCATTCATCGGGCATGCTTTCTTCCGACCATATCATGCAGATCAGCTGGTGCATGCTCCTTTCCAACTGGTCTCCAGCTGCCTTGAAGGGTTCGGCAAGGCCATTTGCACCTGCAGTCTTATTTGATTTAAGTTTGCATATGGCAAGCTTAACTTCCTCTTGGTCGGGAGGACGGCATTCTTGATCATCGTCCAAGCTGAATGAGGCAATCTGCCTGACAGCGGAATTTGTGTCCTCATCGCCGTTAAGCAGTCTGCAGAAATGATCTTTCCAGATCCTCAGTAGCGACTGTGACTCTATAACTATGTTTCCCTGCTGGTCTTTACAGGCTTGAGTTCGGTGTTAGCCACCCTGGCAAGATCTTTTTACCTTTTCGTAAAACTTCCGAATCTCGTTCCTGTCATGGCACCTCTCCATATCCTCAAACGAGCGCTTCTCATGCTGCTTCTTTTTCTTTTTGAGAAGTGGGTGTTTTCCCTTCTTTTCTCCTTGTAGATCTCGTTATACTGATCGTAAGCAGCCCTTGTTCGTTGTTGCATCAGCATTTGTCGTGCTTTTTGTTTGGCTGCATTTCCCTGCCTGCATTCTTCTTCGAACCATGGGTTTCGTTTTGGTGGCCGAGTGAAACCCAGAACCTCAGAGGCAGCGGTTCTGATGGCTTCTTGGCATTGCTGCCACTGGCCTTCAATGCTTAATGCTGGCAGCATGGGATTCAAGGATAATTGAAGGGACACTCAATTGGAAAAGGCATTGGCAATCTCTTGCGATTGTAGCTTTCCGACGTCATATCTCTTCACAGCGTTAGTTATCCTCATTCGTACCTTGGCAACAACAAGGTAGTGGTCCGAGTCAAAGTTGGCCCCTTGGAAAGTTCGGACATCTAACACACTGGAAGAGTGAATTGAGTCGATCGCAACATGGTCAATTTGGTTGACGGTTAATTGATCTGGGAATCGCCATGTACCTTTATGAATTTTGAGATGCGGGAAGCGTGTACTACTTACAACAAAATTTAGCCCCGCAGCAAAATCGATCAGTCTCAGTCCGTTTTCGGAGGTTTTGTCGTGGAGGCTATGCTTACCGATTGTATTTCCAAAGATGTCCTCCTTCCCTAGTTTTGCGTTTAAATCGCCAAGAACGATTTTCACGTCGTGTTTAGGGCACTGCTCATACGTTTCTTCGAGGAGCTCGTAGAAACAGTCTTTGGAATCGTCGTCTTTCTCTTCTGTGGGGGCATGGGTGCATATTAGGTTAATGTTGGCGAATTTAACCCTGATGCGGATGGTCATTATACGCTCATTAACTGAATTTTAGCTAATCACCTTATCCCTGAGTCTTCCTCTAACGACAAATCCGCACCCAAATAAGCGTTGTTTCTGTTGTCTGTAGCAGTCGCCATAGTAGATGTCACAGTTTTTCATCTTCTTTATGCCCGGTCCACTCCATCGCACTTCTTGGATGGCGGTTATGTCTGCTTTGCAGCAGTCCAGGGCGTCCGCTAATTCTCCAGCTGCACGTAGTCATAGTCGTTTGCTTAGGTCGTCAACTTTGAAATCATGTGTTTGCACTGTAAACTTTATACATATATGTGTCGACAAACATCCACTACACATTGCGTCTTAGAAAGGTACAAACAACATCTAACTGATGAGCCCATTGTTTGTACCTGGGCGAAACGCATAGGAGTGAAGTCATTTGTGCTTTTTCATTTTTCATTTAAAAATCATGACGCTCCGTAAGAAATTAATAAATTCTTTTATTATTTTTTCTTTTTTTTTCAATAAAAACATCGGCCAGACCACGGGCAACCCTTCTCTAGGTGCATGAATGTAATCACATTCCCCTAGAAATATAAAGTTAAGTGTGTTTGCACTGTAAACTTTATATATGTGTCGACAAACATCGACTAAACATTGCGTCTTAGAAAGGTACAAACAACATCTAACTGATGAGCCCATTGTTTGTACCTGGGCGAAACGCATAGGAGTGAAGGTCATTTGTACTTTTTCATTTTTGATTTAAAAATCATGACGCTCCGTAAGAAATTAATAAATTCTTTTATTATTTTTTCTTTTTTTCAATAAAAACATCGGCCAGACTACGGGCAACCCTTCTCTAGGTGCATGAATGTAATCACATTCCCCTAGAAATATAAAGTTTGCACTGTAAACTTTATATATGTGTCGACAAACATCGACTAAACATTGCGTCTTAGAAAGGTACAAACAACATCTAACTGATGAGCCCATTGTTTGTACCTGGGCGAAACGCATAGGAGTGAAGGTCATTTATACTATTTCATTTTTGATTTAAAAATCATGACGCTCCGTAAGAAATTAATAAACTCTTTTATTATTTTTTCTTTTTTTCAATAAAAAAATGAAATCGTTATCGTTATCCGAGGCTTTTGGTTGTTTCGCAACCATATTTTTTTTCCGTGGTTGGGTAGTTAACCCTACGCACAGCCCCCAACCTGGAGGGCCAGGTCCTTTTGGATCCGTTCGGACACAAAGGGCTGGAATATCCAGTGTCAGTACCCTGCTGCAGGGGTGTGAGTGCTGCCGTTGGCTCACCAGGAGCTCAGCCGCCACCATCTTTACTTAAATACCCTGTCCTAGTATTGAAATACCCTGAGAGACCTTTAAACCAAATATGTTGGAGTAGCTCCTTCAGGGGTTTCTGCTTTTTGACTGCTGAAGTCCACCGTTGATTCTGTCATTCGAATTCATCCGCTGGGACATATACGCAAAAGTTCTCGTAGACCACTGAGATTCGTGCAGTCAGTCATTGTTCGCAGAGCAATTATAGTGTTGATCGATCACAATTCTTTTGTTCCGGAATCCTCTGCCAACACTCGCACTTACTAGTTTAGCAGGTCAGCTCTGGACGGAGCATCCCAGGTTCCAGTGGATACCGCTTGTAGGTATAGTAAGCACAGTTGCCGTGTACTATAAGTTGCAACATCTGGGCGCCGCGAGTTACGAACCCCATATTGCTACACCAGCAATATTCCTGCTCACCGAAATTCCAATAAAGGTTATCAACACTAGTTACCAACACCCACATTGCAATTTGCAACACCAGCAATATTCCGGCAACCACAATCCCAATAAAGTTCATCAACATTAGTTACCAACCCCACATTCGCAGCACCAGCAATAATTCCGCTAACTACAATTTCTTAGAATCACCTCAGCAACCATACAATAATTTTAATCCAAGGTATCATGTTAGACTAAGGCACATACTGTATCATTATCATTTTGTCAGTCATTAAATAAAGTTCATTTTTTTTGAGTATAAATCGATCACGACTTATAATTGGCGCAGTCTTGTAGTCCCGGTTCAGTTAGCATTCCAGTAAAAGAACACGTACAAAAAGCACAAAGCATTAATAAATCAAGTGAACATTGATTTAAAGTGCAAGTAAATAATCATAATCAAGTGAACATTGATTTAAGAAGTGCAAATTAACAAGCAAGTGAACATTGATTTAAGAAGTACAAATTAACAATCAAGTGAATATTGATTTAAGAAGTACAAATTAACAATCAAGTGGACATTGAGTGTAAAATTGCAAACAGTCAAAAGAATATTGGCTATAAGAACATTTTGTGGTGTATCTTCGTATGCAAAGCTGTGCGTTTCAACGCTTAAAACCGTACCTACCAACTACAACATTTGGACTTGAAAAGATGATAATCCTTCTAATTTCTGGGGCAATGTAAGTTATTTTATAGAAATCTCAGTAAAATTAGAAGTAAAATTTTTTAAATGATCAAAGTTATAAAAAAAAAAAATAAATTTTTTTTGAAATAGAAATATTGTGAAGTTAAACAAATAGAAAGAAACTAGTAATTAAAAATATACTGCGAAAAATCAATTTAAATAAATAAAAGAAAAAGGAAAAATATATATAATAAGAGAAAACCCTTTGTGTAATTATTAAGTGAAGAAGAAACAAGTTACATACACATACAAAAGTACATACACATACAAATTAACGAAATATAGTAAGAAATTATATCAAACTAATACCTTAAAATTTAAATTAAATTTTGATATAGCAAAAAAATATTATTTTACATAAACCTAAAATATCAAATACAAATTGTCACAACATATTATATTGTATTAAAACCCTTAATTCATGCCTAAATCCCATTCAAAACCCTACTCCAAACTAACCCGATTATTCCATAGTTTAAGTTCTATTCCCGAGAGTGTTGAAAATAGCAATATGAACCCTCCTACTGCTTCAACCGAAACCCAAAACGGTTTCCATATCAATGACTCAACGTCAACTTCCCAAGCCTCACTAGCTTTTGGCTCAAAAGCAATATTCGAATCATTAAAAATCCCGGATGCGGTAAAAACTCTACCAACTTACGAGGGCAATCCAAGACTTTTACATGATTTCATTAGCAATGTTGAGGAAATATTAATGCACATGAGAGGTTTTACTCAAACCCCATATGCAAGCATTATTCTTAGAGCTATTAGAAATAAAATCAGTGGACAGGCCAACGAAGTTTTGAACATGTATGGCACGAACCTTATATGGGAAGACATAAAAAACAACCTCATCCTCCACTACGCAGACAAAAGGAACGAAACATCTCTCATTAGAGACTTACATTTACTAAAGCAAGGTGCAAAAACAATCGAAAGCTTCCATTCAGAAATAGTTGAGCTCCAAGCTGCACTAAACAATAACATTTTAATCCACGACACTGACTATAACGTGATTGCGGCGAAAAAAAAACTTTTCGAGGAAATGTGTCTCAATACATTCCTTTCGGGATTAAGGGAACCATTAGGTTCAAGTATAAGAGCTATGAAACCCTCAAGTTTGGCCATAGCCCTTACATACTGCGTGCAAGAACAGAATATGTTCTACATGAAGTATGAGTATAAAGCGGCATTTCAAAAGTATCCTAGCGGTCAACAGAACAATAGAATAAATTATCCTCAAATCCGAGCTCAATACCCCAGACCTCCATTTAACCCAACAAATAATATAGTTCCCTTCCGCAACTCATCATTTAGACAAACACCAACTAACAATCACAATCCCCATCGTGATCATATACCAAACTTCCAATTTCCAAATTTCCCAAGAACTTACAACCAATATACTAACAATACAAACTTCCAAAGGAACCAAAACTTTTCCCAACCAAATAACAATCCCCAAAACTATTTCAGACCAAATAATAATTTCCGAACCATTAACCATTCCTTACCACCTCCCGAGCCTATGGAACTAGGATCAGAGCAATCTAAATACAGGCAACCTACTGCTGGAAAACCCTTCAATAGTTCAACCCAGACAAAGCGAAGTAGCAACTCTCGTTTCTTCGAAGAAATGCACAATATAGACACAGACAACCAAAACATCTACGAACCACCGACTTACTTACCTGATTTAAACCAACACTACGATTATGAAGGACAGGAACAAGACCTAATAGAAGATCAACATGTTCTTCAAGTCATGCAAGAATTAGATGAAGAAAATTTTCGACCACATGCCTCGAACAACCTTTCGGATACCTAGATATCAATAAACACGGATTCATTTTGCCTTACATTAACATAGCTTCACCTTTTGGCCGACCTTTAAAATTCTTAGTAGATACAGGAGCTTCGGCATCCTTTATCAACCCAGAGTTCACAGAAAAACTAAACGTAGAAAAATGTTCTCCAATAAAAATAACAACAGTCCTTAATAGCCATCAACTAGATAAAAAAGTTTCAATACCAATGTTTAACGAATTTAATGAATCCGGCATATTAACTTTCCTTTTATTCAAATTTCATAATTACTTTGACGGGCTTATAGGTCTAGACATACTTTCACAGATTAAAGCAAAAATCGATTTGGGTAACAAAACCTTAATTACACAATATTCCAAAATTTCTCTCCAATATAAACCTAATTTTAACTCAGGAAAATTTATCATACCCTCTAACACAAAAACAATTGTTAAAATCCCAGTAGATTTTAAGAACGGTGATGTTTTAATTAAAGAAACTTCCGCTAAACCAGGTCTTATAATTTCCGAAGGAATATATAAAGCCAAAGAATGGTACTGCCCTGTAGAAATTTGTAACACCCTTCCAACCGATCAAATATTCTTAATCGAACAACCACTCAAAGTTGAACCCTATACTTCCACCAAATTTATCGAAATCAATAATTTTAACTTTACCTTCGATAACTCTTACTCAGAAGCATACGATATTATAGAACAAATTCGCACCTCTCATCTAAACAAAGAAGAGAAAATTGGTATCTTAAAATTATGTAAAAAGTTTGAAGATATATTTTTCAAAGAAGGAGAAGCTCTAACCTTTACGAACCAAGTAAAACACGAAATACATACATCCGACGACATTCCCATATACACAAAAACTTACCGCTATCCTTATTGTCATAAGGAAGAAATTCAACAGCAAATTACCAAAATGCTTGAACAAGGCATCATTCGCCATAGCTATTCACCATGGAGTGCACCAGTTTGGATAGTACCCAAAAAGAAAGATGCCAGCAACTTCGCTATTGGCGCTATTTTATCACAAGGTCCTATAGGAAGTGATAAACCTTTATGCTACGCCAGTAGAACTCTTTCCGATTCTGAAACTAATTACTCAACCATTGAGAAAGAATTACTCGCAATCGTATGGGCAACAAAGTATTTCAGACCCTATCTTTTTGGACATAAATTTAAAATTATAACAGACCATAAACCACTAACCTGGATTATGAATTTGAAGGACACCAATTCAAAACTTACTAGATGGAGATTAAAACTGGAGGAATTCGATTATGAGATTATACACAAAAAAGGTAAAGCAAATACAAATGCCGATGCCCTCAGCAGAATCAAAATTAATGAACATCCGAAATTCCAAACACTAGAGATAAACATTAATGATTCTCTTTCTGTTCAAGGAACAAGTGGATCAACAGTCCACTCAGCCTCAGAAAATCTTAATGATGGAATACCAATTGCCGAAAGACCACTCAACGAGTTCAGTCTTCAAACTATTTTCGAAATAAGTAACAAAGGTTCACCTATGACTCTTGAAACTGTTTTCAAAAATAAACAAAGACGAATTTTTAGAAGTCCACATTTTACAGAAGATATAGTTATAGACATATTTAAAAAATACCTTTCACCCAATAAACTCAACGCCATTTACACGGACGATGAAACATTCCGTCTAATTCAATCTGTTTATTCCCAATACTTTTCCTTAAACAAATCCTTCCGTTTAATACGCTGTAAAATTTTACTCATAGACATCAGAATACCCGACGAACAAGAAAAACTAATAAAGAATTACCATTCTAATTTTAATCACAGAGGTATAGAAGAGACTCTACTTCACATCAAACGAAAATACTATTTCCCGTATCTTAAAACAAAAATCACTGAGACCATCAACAACTGCGATACTTGTGAACTCTTAAAATACGATCGAAGACCACAAAAAGTTGAATTCCAAAAACCGGAAATACCCCTCAAACCTCTAGACATTCTGCATATGGACATCTATACCATAAATAATAAAAACGTTCTAACAATTATAGATAAATTTTCAAAATTCGCAACAGCCTACACTTTACCTTCTAGGACAAGCCTTCTTATTGTTAAATCTTTCAAACAATTTATAAGCCTTCACGGCATACCTTCAAAAATTGTAAGTGATCAAGGCTCTGAATTTACTTCAAATATATTTAAAGACCTATGCAAAATTTACGACATAAAACATCATATTACATCCTTTCAGCAATCATCCAGCAATTCACCCGTGGAACGTTTGCATTCCACCCTAACAGAAATATATAGAATTATTATAAGCAAGTTTAAAGAAAGAAAAATACAGATTGACCACGATGAGATTTTATTTGAAACCCTATTTACCTACAATAATTCCATACATTCATCTACAAAATTAACCCCTTTTGAGCTCTTTTATGGAAGACCCTTTAATTTTAATAAAAACCTTTCTTATAACGGAGAACACGAATATCTTACGAAACTAACTAAATTTCAAGAAGAACTTTTTCCCCAAATAAAAGAAGCTTTAGAAAAATCTGCCGAGAAAAGAATAAACAAATTAAATATGGAAAGAAATACGGCAGAAGATAGGAATATAAATGATATAATTCATAGAAAAGAATGTAGAAGAAATAAACTTACACCTAGATTTTCAAAACATAGAGTTAAGGAAAACAACAAAGTTACGATAACTACATTAGAAAACAAGAAAATTCATAAATCTAGAATTAAGAAAAAAAAGAAATTTACTTAAACATAATACAATTTTTCTAGACTCTCGCTGAAATATGGACAAACAATACAGATTCAGGACCTAAACAAAAATCAAGGCATCGTAGAGCTAAAATTGGGACCTGCAAGAACAATTATGGAATATAATAAACTGATACACTTGGTAGACCTAGACATGTACAACGAAAACTTAGAAAAAATTTCAAATTCTCTAAACATATTCGAAAAAGAATACTCGCTAAAAGACACAACCAAAATTATCCGAATTAAACTACAGGACCTCAAAAACAAAATATTTACGCTGACTCCTAAAACCAGAACTAAAAGAGGACTAATTGACGGACTTGGTACAACAATAAAATTTATAACAGGCAACATGGATGCCAATGACGCTCTTAAACTTAATCAAGAAATAGAACTGCTGAAAACTACAGACACAAACTTTAGACAAACTATAACAAGCCAAGCTAAAATGAACTAACAAATGATAGAGAGGTTTCAAAACCTAACCGATCACATCAACAATCAACAAGACACTATCGAAAGCTTTCTTAAAACCAATTTTGAAACAACTAATAATAATATTAAGAGAAGCGAAAACTTCATATTACAATCTCAATTTCTTAACCAGGTGAACTACAATGTAGATCTCCTAACAAATCACATTTCAAATATAGCCGAAGCCGTTATCCTGGCAAAACTAAACATAATCCCAAAATTTATACTGAATCCCGAAGAACTAGATCAAATATATAAAATCTTTGAAAACCAATCCATCACCATATTGTCAACCGAACACATTTACGAGCTTCTCGAGCTGCAAGCTTACTACCACAAGAATAAGATAATATTCAATATAAAAATACCAATATTATCTCCTGAGATATCTTCCCTATCCCACATAATTCCACTTCCCATTAATAAAACTAAAATAATTGTAACAGAACCATATATTATAAAAAATAGCATTAATATAAAATATTTCGAAAAACTTTGTCCCAGAGTAGAAGAGATCTTTATCTGCAAATCCCCTGATCGGGAAGAACTTCTAATCAACTCCCCATGCATCGGAAGACTATCGGAAAACAAAGACGCACATTGCACATTACACGATTTTGGAAAAATTCAGGACATCATACAACCTGAACCAAACCACGTAATACTCTTAAATGCACCCCTAACATTTATTAACTCTACTTGCAGTAACACAACGTACACTATAGAAGGTACAGCGCTAATCATGTACGAAAACTGTTCCGTCAACATTAATGGCATGTTATATGTCGACAACCCAACATCATACCTGGACCGAATTCAAATAATCCCAGCTTCATACAGTAAGATCCACAGCAACCTAACAATCGAGAAACTAAGCCTGGAAAAGATTAGAGAATACCACTTTCGAAACGAAGCCAACACCAAAGATACCAACCAACATATCCTGTACACCGATATCTCAATCATCATAACAGCAATCCTGTTAATCACCTTTTGTATTAAACATTTCATCAGTCAAAAAGGAAAACACATCATCCCGCATGTCGCTCCAGCCCCATCAAACATCTCGGTACCGTCGCTCCATTCTAAAGGGGGAGGAGTTACGAACCCCATATTGCTACACCAGCAATATTCCTGCTCACCGAAATTCCAATAAAGGTTATCAACACTAGTTACCAACACCCACATTGCAATTTGCAACACCAGCAATATTCCGGCAACCACAATCCCAATAAAGTTCATCAACATTAGTTACCAACCCCACATTCGCAGCACCAGCAATAATTCCGCTAACTACAATTTCTTAGAATCACCTCAGCAACCATACAATAATTTTAATCCAAGGTATCATGTTAGACTAAGGCACATACTGTATCATTATCATTTTGTCAGTCATTAAATAAAGTTCATTTTTTTTGAGTATAAATCGACCACGACTTATAATTCTGCGCCGCCAAGTTGGCACTAGTCAGAGTCTACCCGAATAGTACAACGCCCATCCATCCACCATCCATTCATAATGTTTTATGTTTCTTAATTATAAGAAGTCCTCATAAAATGACGAGATAAAAAACAGTTTGAAGCTAGTTAAATAACTACAAAAACTCAATGCAAGCTCTACACAAAAGAGTTAAAATCATTAGAGAGTAGATGCAAAAGGTTTTCACACCTATTCGTCATCGAACTACAACAAAGAATAGATTTTAATATAAATCAGCCATCAACCAAGTAAGGGACTAGTCCCGGGATTCCGGGATTGACATATCTGAATCCCGAAATCCCGGGATAGAAAAAACCTTTCGGGACTGCAATCCCTATTGGGGATTCTGTGGTATCCCAATGACGAAAGAATTTTTGAAATCTGTCCAGCAGTTTCTAAGTTTCCGTTCACAGCCCCGTTCTGTGGGAATCTTCCGTTACCGTGGAAATATGTGAAATATAAGTGTCACTGTGGGATGATGTAACATCCTAGAGTTGAAAGAATTTTTGAAATCGGTCCAGTAACTTGGTTTCGATTCTCGTTCCCGTTTCTGTTCCCGTGGGATTATGAGATGAAATATAATCTAAATTACTGATGGAGGGGGATAATATAGCAATCCTAATGCAGGAAGGGTTATAGAAATCTGTCCAGTAGTTTCTAAGTTTCCATTCCCATACCCGTTCCTGTGGGAGTATCCGCGCAATTTTATAAATTTTTTATATCATAAGAACCTTCTCCTGACAATAACAAACACAACAAAAAACTAATTGGCCAAATTGGTCCAGACGTTGTTGAGCTATGCGCTTACCAACACATTTTGCGATTCATTTTTATATATAAGAAGAAGAAGATAATGCATAACAATATTTCGCGTAGTATGATTATGTGTAAATAGAATTTTTTTTTTAGTTTAGCTATGTATTTTAATTCGAAATCTTATACAATATATATTGGATTTAATATAGGTAACACTCAAAAGTATGCATTTGCTTATAAATTTACAAAAAATGTCATATTCACATGCTTATTTTTATTAACTTTTTTGTTTTTTGTTTTAAATTAAATGTTTATTGGATTTATTTATATGCGTTTGTGTTGCTTTTCAGATCTTAAGGAAATTATTAACTTATGGGACTATGTTTTGTCTGTCGTATTTACGTAAATTTACATTTAAGTTGATATAATTCTACGACACTAAATAAAATAACGATTTTTTTTAAAAAGGATATTTTAGTTTTTTTTTTTCTTACACCCGAGCAGAGGTGACTCCGTAGATTGTTGAACTTTTGTTGTCGGTCTGTACTGGTGGTGGTGGTTGTCGTGTTACGGGCGCTCTTCTATTTGGTAGATAAGCTGGCATTTCTATCACTTCGGAATTCACTATATATTTTCGTTGGGCTGGAATGGTTAGTCGTCCTTTTCGTAGACAGTGGATCAAAAATACTGTTGACGCTAATGCTGCTACTAACGAAACGAAGGATATCACAGTCTTGGCTGTCTGCCTTACGTTCTGCTTCTAGATTGTCCCAAGATTGAATTAAATCGTCGATACTCTTCTTCCCTTCATTTAAAATATTGGCAAAATTTTTATGGTTGCCAATTTTTATCGGAAGTAACTCTGGTACAGGTGCTGATTTCGAGATGCTAAATTTTCTCAACAGTGCTTCTTTGAGTCCTGAGTGGTCTACTATGGGTTGTTTGTACTCAGCTATTGCTTCAGCACACGGTTAAAAATGTTGGTGTTGGTTTTAATATTTGTTCTGGGCCAAGGTATAGCCACAGAATTTAATAATTTAAATAAAATTATTTTTTTTTTGTCACCAAAAATACAATGTTCCTTTGTACTTTAAGTTGTAGTACTCTAGGCAAGAATTGGTACTTTGAGATGTAGCACTTAACTCTTCAATATTTAAATAAAACTCTTCTTTTACCACGTTATAACTTCAATCAACCACTTTATTAAAATTCAAAAATGAAAAATGACACAGTTTTAAGTGTTCGAATACTTTACACCTCGTATTTTAAAGTTAAATCAAAGTCAGCTGGAAGAAACTTATATACATGATAGGTTATTGACCATCTAAGAATTTGCAGCTTGGATACATAATAATTTGACTACTTATACTTTTAAATAATGTTTACATGTAATTGTTCTATGTTCTGCAAAGTGAAATAAAACTATAGAGTTTGACTCTTCTAATAAATTGAATATGACAACGATCATTTAAAGTAGAAATGTTTATGGAAGTTTACTAAGGATAGAATGAGAAAGACAGGTATCAGACAATATATATTTCTGCACATAGTTTCTGCACATTTTTTCTGCACATTTGACAGTTCATGTGTTTTTCGTGGCCGCGTATCAGCTCGTGTTTTACCCGTTTAAGCAATAGTTTTATAACTTTAAATACTTAATTAAATATAGTTTTTTTTAAAGAAGTTGAAAGTGTTTAGGTGGAAAGGATTCGCTTGACTGGTTGTTGAAATTGTTAAGCTATTTCAATGGCTAAAAAATCATATACATTTCAACATCAAAGTCAATTGCATGTTTCCCGCCATTTCTGTCAAATGTGCAAAGTGTGTGAAAAATGAAGGAAAAGATAAATGTATAAAAGTAATTGAGGTGGCAATAAGTTAATAAATGAAATAATAAAACATTAAATAAGTTAAAGATAGTGGTTGATTATCAAAAAATCAAAATACAAAATTATGTTGTGGAGCAACATGCTCCCGCCCAAGATGTGGTGTGTGTATAGTTGAGTTGGCTGGATTTCAGTGTATGTGTTGTGTAAATATTTTGTATTCCCATCCTTAATATTTTTGCCGCTGGAATGTTCATCTTGACTGTCTCTGAATATTGTATCTTCATTCTTGTTATAGTGTTATGGATTCAGCTCGTAACAACATTTCATCATCGCATTTTAATCATGAAAATTATAAAAAGCTAGGTTAGTATATTTTTTTTTAAACAAAGATAATTATAGTTTAATATAGTTATCTGTTAAAATTGATTGATTGTGGTTGAGGCACTCTTTGTCTCGACGAATAGGTATCTTCTTTTTTATTTGTGTAGGTTTTGCGATAAAACATTTTTAGATTTGGGCCTTAGATATGGGCATTAAAGTTACAATAAGGGCATTTACACATGATATGGGCATTTACACAGGATATGGGCATTTACACATGATATGGGCATTAAAATTGAATTGTATTAGAGTTCATCAGTTCAATTTTTATATTAGAAAAAAAAAATTTATTTTACTTCAGGTAAGTCACTTTTTGTTTATTGAATTATGTCTATCTTGTTCATAGTTCGATTCGGATTTACTCGGGTTCGACAGATTGGGTATCGGCAAAGGGGATAATTTTGTGATGGGTCGTTTAAAAATCGACCTTTCTGTTTTGATAGTCACTACTCGCGTAAGACCGTCCTGATGAAGTTCGAGTACACGAGCGAGAGACCACAAAGAAGGTGGTAAATTGTCATCCTTGACTATGACGATATCTCCCACATTAATACTATTTGGAGTCTGTTGAAGCCACTTTGGTCTTTGTGTGAGTAAGTGGAGATAACTTGTACTCCACTGTTTCCAAAAATCTTGCGTTATTTTTTGGATATATTTATATTTATCCAGATTATTCATATTCTTCTCTGCAAGGTTTCTATCGGGTAAAACGTTGAGTGAGCTTCCAATAAGAAAATGTCCTGGAGTCAAGACACTGAGGTCGTTTGGATCCGATGTCATTGGACAAAGGGGCCGTGAATTTAGACATGCCTCTATTTGAGTTAATAGAGTTCCGAATTCTTCGAACGTCAGCTTTGAAGTGCCAATCGTTCGTTTCAAATGGTGTTTAAGTGACTTAACACCAGCCTCCCACAATCCACCGAAGTGTGGACTTAATGGGGGGTTGAAATGCCAAGTGGTGAACATCGAAGCGAGTGTTTTGGAAACTACCGAAGACTACTCAGAAGTTATGAACTTGCTATTCTTTTGAAGATCATTGTTTGCACCTTTAAAATTCGTTCCACAATCACTAAATATATTAGTGCAAATTCCTCGCCTAGCTACAAACCTTCGGTATGCAGCAATGAAAGTAGCTGCGCTCAAGTCACTCACCAACTCAAGATGAATAGCCTTTGTGGATAAACATATGAAGACAGCAATATAGCCCTTGCTAAACTTGTTGCATCTACCCTTCCACATTTTGATTTCAACGGGTCCAGCATAATCGACGCCAGTGTTTGTGAAAGCTCTTGTGATCGTTACTCTTTCCTTAGGTAAGCTACCCATTAGTTGAATTTGCATATTTGCCTTGTGTCTATGACACCTGACACAATTATGTATGGTTAGCTTTATTAATCGTTTTGAGTTTGTAATCCAATAAAGATTCCTAATTTCAGCCATCATAAGTTGTAATCCTCCATGCAATGTTCGTTGATGTGAATCACATGCAATCAGTTTGGAAAAATTATGTTGGTCTCTAAGGATTATTGGATGTTGCTGGCTATAAGGAAGAGAGGAATTCTGAAGGCGACCGCCTACACGTAGGACACCATCTGAGTCGAGGAATGGGTTTAAATTTATTATTCCACTTCCCTTTGGTAAGGATTTACGATTCTTTAATGCAATTATTTCTTCGTGAAACAAATCGTTTTGTACTATTTTGATAATCTTTATTTGAGATGAATTAATTTCCTCGACTGTGATAGGATTTGTATCTAATCCTAATATGGGTTGTGAATTTTTAAATAAATTGACATTAATAATGTATCGCCGCCATATTGCAACACAACGAATCAAACTTCTTAGAGTAGATACTCGTTTGATGAATTCGTTGTCTATTGCAACGCAATAGGCTGCAATATATGAGAAATTTGATAGTATTCCCTTGAAGTTTTTATTGTAAAATGAAGTTATAACCTTTTTACTCTCCTTATTTCTTTCTTCTTCCGTATCAATGATTTGTTTTGCTGAATGTTCTTGTGGATTGAAGTTTTTAAGAAAAGTTGGTCCGTTCCACCACATTTTATTGCTAATAATCTGTTCAGGTGTTGATCCTCGTGATCCCAAATCCGCAGGATTATCCTTTGTGCTTACGTGGTTCCATGAATCAATGTCTTTTAAGGATTGTATTTCGCTAATTCTATTAGCAACGAATGTGGTTCGTATTCCTGGACTGCCCTTGATCCAAGCAAGCGTAATCATGGAGTCAGTCCATGCATAAATTTTAATTGGTTTAAGTTGCATTGCTTTTACAACTCTATTTAATAGTTTGGCTAGAAGAAGTGCTGCACTTAGCTCCAGCCGTGGTAAGGAAATAGTTTTGACTGGAGCAACCCTCGTCTTAGCTGCTATCAAATGTATGTGCTCATTGCCATTTTTTGTTATGCGTATATAAATCACTGCTGCATAAGCTCTCTGCGAGGCATCGCTAAAGCCATGCAGTTCAACCTCTGATGATATTTCATAATCTATCCACCGAGGTATCTTAATTTCAGTAAGTTTTGTCAAACTACTGCGAATTTCCAACCAAGACTTTTCTATGTCATCTGGAATAGGTGTATCCCAACTCACATTCTTTACCCAAAGTTGTTGAAGAATCATTTTTGCCTTAACAATACAGGGAGATATCCACCCCAAGGGATCGAAAAGACGAGCAATGTCAGCTAGAACCGATCTCTTTGTAAACTTAGTAGTTTCAGATAAGTTTATTTTAAAGCTGAAATAATCTCTACCTGGATACCATTGAATTCCAAGAGTTTTGATAGCGTCCGCATATTCAAAACTAAGTGGAAAATTTATTTCTCTGTCACATTCTGGGATGCCCTCAATAAGTCGTTGTGAATTGCTTGCCCATTTTCTAAGTTCGAAGCCAGCTGAGCTTAGGACTGAAAAGATGTCCTTTTGTAAGGATATAGCTTCTTCTTCATTGTCTGCTCCATAAATAAGATCGTCAACAAAAAAACCTTCCATGATAGCCATTGATACCTGAGGATAACGATGCTCAACATCTTCAGCTAGCTTTTGTAAAGTGCGAACTGCTAAGTAAGGAGCTGAAGCAGTTCCAAAGGTAACTGTATTTAGTAAAAAACTTTTTATTGGTTCATTTGTAGATGATCTCCATAAAATCATTTGATATGGTCTGTCTTCTGGAGCCATCCAAATTTGTCGATACATTTTGGTAATATCGGCAACGAGAGCAATTTTGAATCGCCTCCATTTGACTACCAAGTCGATGATATCTAGTTGGAGGCGAGGTCCTACCATTATACAGTCGTTTAGTGAGAAACCGTTTGATGATTTGCAAGATCCATCAAATACTACACGAAGTTTCGTGGTGGTACTAGATTCCTTTAGTACAGCATGATGAGGGAGATAATAGGAATATGCTGGAAATTGTTCATCTTTCAATTTAACTTCTTTCATATGCCCTAAGGTTATGTACTCGTTCATACACTCTACATACAACCTTTTGTAGTTTTCATCTTGTCTCATACGTTTTTCAATTTGTAAGAATCTTGCCATTGCTGCTCTTTTTGAATTCCCCAATAAGGGCCTTACATTGTTTTTAAAAGGAAGATGAACCTCATATCTTCCGTTGGGTTGGCGCTTGCATGTTTTCTTAAAGTGTTGTTCGCAAAGTTCCTCATCTTTTGTAAGTTTCCTTGTTTCAAGATTTTCTTCAATCTCCCAAAACCTGGTTAAATCAAAATCCAATTGTGTGTGGTGGCTTTGAATAGTGGCAGGAGTGAGCCTTGAATGAATTTTCCCGGTCAAAATCCAACCTAATTCTGTTAATTGTGCTACAGGGGTTCCTGTTCTTCCTCTTATTACACCTTCCAAGATTATTTCCGAATATACATCGGCACCTATCAAAAGATCAATTTTCCCTGGAATATTGTAAGTTGGATCTGCTAACAAAAGATTTGCCACATGCTTCCAGTCACTGTTATTAATTTTTTGAGTGGGTAATGTTGAAGTTAAGCTGTTAAATACAAGTGCTTTTACATTGATGGAAAAATTTTGTTTGGTGAAAGAAAAGATTGTTAAATTGACTTCATATCTGGATGTACCAGTATTGGTGTTACCTAGTCCTTTAACAATTGAATGGCATTTGAGTTTTTTCAATTTCAACAGTTGTGTAGCGGTTTCAGTAATGAAAGTTGCTTGGGAACCTGGGTCGATAAGAGCCCTCAGAGTATACTGAGTTCCATTTGAACTAAATACCTTAACCTGTGCAGTAGCTAGTAATGCTTCTGATTGCATTTTGTTGAAATGTGTATTATAATTCATGGTTTGTACATTGGAAGAGTTTGTTTGCTGTTCAATATCGATTTGATTTTGAGTGGGTTGATAGGTTTGTTGTATAAAGTGTGATTGGGTGCTCTGTTGACTATGAGGTTTTAAATATGATGCATTCTGTGGGATTGCGTTTGAATTGATTTTGGGTTGATAAATGTTTTGGGAGTCAATATGCAATAGAGTATGATGCTTGAGTCCACATTTGTAGCATCGATTAGAACTGCTGCATACAGAAGCATGGTGATCGTACCCTAAACAATTGGAGCAGATTGAATGTCTCTTAGCAACTTCAGACCGGGTTTTAATGTCCATGCCCAAGAATTTTTTGCATTGGCGAGTGCTATGAGGCATATTGCAAATACGACAAAGAAATTTTTTGTTAGATTTTTCTTGTTGCGTGTGGTGTGATACTTGAAAGTTTTTTCGGAACGAACTTACCGGCCCAAAGTTTTTTGGATTTTCATTTAGACCCGAAATATTTTCTAGTGAATTGAAACGACCTTCTATAAATGATAAGAAGGTTTTCCAGTCGGGAAGAGATTTTGAGGCACCTAATTTACTTTCCCAATCCTTTTGTGTTTGGTAAGGTAATTTTTGAAAAATAGTAAGTATGAGAATACTATCCCACATATCTACAGGGATTTCTAAATTAGAAAGTGCATGAACACATTCCACACTTGTATCGTGAAGCGATTTTAATGAGGTTGCCGATTCAACGTTTATCTTTTTTTGTTCTGTAAGAGTTTTTAAATGAGTATTTACAAGTTTTCGTTTATTTTGGAATCTTTCCGTAATAATCTGCCACGCAGGCTCATAACTTTTGGATTCAACAGGAAGATGCTGTATAAGGCGAGCAGCATCATCCTTTAATGATGTTTTCAGATATTGTAACCTTTGAATATCTGAAAGGTCTTCATTTTTATTTACAAGACTTTCAAAAAGATTGTAATATTCAATCCAGTCTTCGTATTTACCTGAGAAAGGTTTGATTTGTATTCGTGAGAGACGCACATCCGAGTGACCTGATCTGGTGGTATTTAAATTGTTAGTGGTATTAAATACGTTTGATTCTACCGCGTTTGATTGTCTTTCAGATTTTATCTTTTCTTTGTCGTCTTCAATGACGCCAATAAATTTAAAATACACAAGTTTTATTTTTAAAAAGATTTCATCGCTATAATAAGTCTCCTTTGTAACATCAGTAGCACTATTCACGATGGTCGCGTGGTCTTTCTTTGACCGCGCAAAAGATTCTTCTATTTCATTTAAACACGCGTTTATAAACCCCTTCGAATTTCGGCAAGCGGTTTCTTTTAAATATGTCTCATAAGCACTGGATATTTCAGTTAGAGCTAAGCTTTGACCTTCTATTAATTTCTGTAACTTTGACATTGTCAGTATTCAATTAAAGTGAAAAAAATTCAAACCAAACTATTCAATTGTATATACCACAGAGGTTAATATAAATTTATTTAAATTGATTAATTGTTATTTAGGGGTATAAGATAAGTTTTTTTTGTCACTGTTTGAATGCATAAATGTATATATATGATATATTTAATATACAAAGAACAAACTTTAATTGTTGGTATAGTTTTACCTAGCTGTCCTTTAAGCATAAGGCACAGCGAATACTTCCTGGTGCTGGTCGTACGGGATTCCAGAGTTGCAACTATCCTTTAACGATGAGATACCGGGAATGTTCTCGTAATACAGCTATTACAGTATTCCTTTTAGCTAGTTGATAGACGGATGGATGATGTGTTTTTCCTTTAATTATTTTTCCACTTTTCACTTAGGCTCTATTTTTTAACCTCGAAGGACCATGTTCTGGGCCAAGGTATAGCCACAGAATTTAATAATTTAAATAAAATTATTTTTTTTTTGTCACCAAAAAAACAATGTTCCTTTGTACTTTAAGTTGTAGTACTCTAGGCAAGAATTGGTACTTTGAGATGTAGCACTTAACTCTTCAATATTTAAATAAAACTCTTCTTTTACCACGTTATAACTTCAATCAACCACTTTATTAAAATTCAAAAATGAAAAATGACACAGTTTTAAGTGTTCGAATACTTTACACCTCGTATTTTAAAGTTAAATCAAAGTCAGCTGGAAGAAACTTATATACATGATAGGTTATTGACCATCTAAGAATTTGCAGCTTGGATACATAATAATTTGACTACTTATACTTTTAAATAATGTTTACATGTAATTGTTCTATGTTCTGCAAAGTGAAATAAAACTATAGAGTTTGACTCTTCTAATAAATTGAATATGACAACGATCATTTAAAGTAGAAATGTTTATGGAAGTTTACTAAGGATAGAATGAGAAAGACAGGTATCAGACAATATATATTTCTGCACATAGTTTCTGCACATTTTTTCTGCACATTTGACAGTTCATGTGTTTTTCGTGGCCGCGTATCAGCTCGTGTTTTACCCGTTTAAGCAATAGTTTTATAACTTTAAATACTTAATTAAATATAGTTTTTTTTAAAGAAGTTGAAAGTGTTTAGGTGGAAAGGATTCGCTTGACTGGTTGTTGAAATTGTTAAGCTATTTCAATGGCTAAAAAATCATATACATTTCAACATCAAAGTCAATTGCATGTTTCCCGCCATTTCTGTCAAATGTGCAAAGTGTGTGAAAAATGAAGGAAAAGATAAATGTATAAAAGTAATTGAGGTGGCAATAAGTTAATAAATGAAATAATAAAACATTAAATAAGTTAAAGATAGTGGTTGATTATCAAAAAATCAAAATACAAAATTATGTTGTGGAGCAACAATATTTTATGGGTTGCATATCTGACAACACCAAAAATTTATTAGAATCTAATAAACCCCAAATATTAAAAGAGAGCAGTTAATAAAACAAATATTAAAATGTTATTATTTTTAAGATTAGTAATGCAGCACGGCAATGAAGAAAATTCGCATTACTTTTTAATATCTTAACATTAATACATTTTAATAATTGTTTTATTACCTGCTCTCTCCTATTGCCATGGCAATTAATTCACTAGCCAACTGAAAAACATTTTTGCTTCTGTTGGGATTCGAACAGCGAACCTCTGGGTTGACAAGCGGACATGTTAGCCATCACACCACGCGGGTACCACCATAATTTTGAATCCAATGTAATACTGTATATCAGTATATTGACATAGCAAAAAGAATAAAATAACCTCTGATTTATTGAATTGTAATATAGAAGAAGTCGAAAGCTAAATTGGCCTACAATCATAAAAAGGTCTGAATAATTAGATTTGAATACTAAAGTATTGTTTTTTAATTGTGTTGATTACATTTTAATCGGTTTTGTATTTTAAACTGTAAGCCTAATACAGAAATATTAAAATGTAATACAAATTAATAAAGAAAGAAAGTTAATATTTGGAAAATATTAAAAACTAATTTTGACTGTATTGCATACAGCTGTAATACAAGGGCTGTATTAAAAAGTATATCAAAATTTTTAACCGTGCATGAAATTCATAAAAAAGTTTAAACACTTTGGCACTTGTTTCGCATGGCTGCTTTATTTGTAATATTCCGGAATCGCTCAGTGTTACTGCGTAATTTTTTCACGTTCAATGACATCGTCTCTTTAACTTTGAAAAGCCATTCGTTGGCGGATGTCATCTTTAGGAAAATCGCCTCCGTTGCGGGAATCGCAGCATATTTGCAAGAGTTTTTAGATGATGCCTCGTGCTATATAATCTATATATTCTACCAGACACTCATTAGATCCCGAATCCCGATGTAAGGATAGGTCTTTCATGACGAAAAATAGCCGTCCTGGTGAGGGAACCTCCTGTCAATACCATTGCACATTGTGCGTACTCTGTTTCACTTATGATGACAAAGCGATCATGGTTCTCTGCTTCAGCAATGTACTCATGCTTGGTGTCTAGCACAAGGTCCCAGTTCTCATTAAAGGATGTTGGTAAGTAATATATTTTCTGGACCTTGTAGCGAACAAATTCGGGTAAAGGTAGTATGATTTTTACCATAAAATTTCCCCCCGTCAAGGTACACCGAGGTTTATTATGAGGGGGTTGTCCAACAAAAATCTTCCTTTACTCGTTATGTTCCGCAATAGACCGGTGATAATTCCCTCGTCTAATACCAAAGGATGTATCTTATTTTGGAACAGGTCATCCAAAATTGAAAGTTCCAAGGATTGTCGGTTTTGGACTTCTAAAACTTTTGTGGCTATGACTGAAGTCATTGCAGTCGCTTCACTTGTCGCTTTCAGCATCGCAATTTCCTTGTTCGTGACTTGACTGTACGTTCGAAAAGTGGCACTAAGGTTTCCCCTGCTCACAGCCATATTTTCGATTTCTTCTGTCAGCTGTGAAATGGGTTTGGATAACGTGGCAAAATATGATTTCATGACACTTAACTGTCGGTGCATTAATTCGAACGAGCTCGCAACCTGATTGTGGAGAACTTCCAACTGCTAGCATTTTTGCTATAGTACCGAAGGCCCATTTTGAAAAACCTCCTATAAACTCCAGTGCTCGTTTTTGACGTTTCGCGTGTGTAAGTTGTTTCATACGAAAGGCCGTAAGTTGTCGATGTTTCTTTCGGTTTCTTGAGCGATCAATTGGCAATAACGTTTGAAATCGTTGTCTGGAATGCTTCTGCACAGGGTTTCCAGTTTCTTTTCGCAATTTTCCACCATCTGAATCAACATTCCGGAGTCCAGTGGTGTGAACTTCGTGAATATTGTCCACGTATCACTATAAAATACCGCATTTTCCATCGCTTCGAACACCACTGGTGAGGTCAGCTTCAGTTGTTGGACGTTGAATGGCTGTTCACTATTCGTCTGCCCGGGGTAAATTCTCATAACTAATAACACAATTACTACTAAATTTATATGAAGACTAAATATTTTATTTTAATATTAATGTAACTATTAAAAAAGTTGTTGCAAATAAGAAAACCTTTTTTCTTTATTTTAACAGTTTAAAATTAGGTTTTAGACTTTATTTTTTGAATAGTTTCTTTGAGCTTCTTTTAGTGAACCCTTTTTTCAAATTCTGGAAAGACAACAAAAATTAATAACATTGGACGGATTGATGATATTGATTTCCCATTAAAATTAGATCATAAATGGTGGAATGCTTTAAGCTGGTTGTTGTGAACCCGCTTCGTTTTTCTACCCATTTGAATGGTTGTGTTGGCGTCACCTCAAATCAAACCAAATTTTTAAAAACTTGTTTTTTCGAACAGGATTTCTAAGCAACACCTTTTGCCCTGCTGTAAAGGACATGGTATTAACTTTCGGTCATACTGATTTTTCTATGCTATTCTGGCTATTTTGGCTTTTTCTAGATTGTTCTAGCTATTTGGAGTTGAAACCTTAGCTGCTGCGGATAGTCTTCAATGTTATATAATGGAGTAGTTTTGCCTTTTAGATTTGTAGGCATAATAGTGCAGTCAATAAAGCGAAAAATAGGGCCTTACTTCCGAATTTTTTTACTGTGAACCGATTTGCATGCAATTTTGGAATTAGGCTCATCTTACCCTCAATTTCAAAAGTGAAAATGATTTGAGCACCGCCACCACCCTAGGGGTGGTTGCCACCCCTTTTCGGGGGCGAATTTTTTTTTTTAAAATAACCTCGGATATCGATAAAAGGCTTAATTTTAAGCAAAAAATCAAATATAAAGTTTTTCATTAAGTCCAATACTTTTCGAGTTATTGGCAATTTAAAAGTTCACAATTTTATCACGTTTTTCATCTATTTATTGCAAATATCTCCAAAACTATACGTTTTATCGAAAATTTTATTGAAAACAAAATTGTAGCAGGTAAAACAATGAACAATTTGGTTTTCTATAAAGTATTCTAAGAAAAATATTAGGCTAGATATAAAAGATCAAAGCCATTTCTTACTTTGTCTGAAATTTAATCGTTGTGATCAATGCCATTTAGCGGCAAGCAGATGCATTTAAGCATTCTAATACAAGAGAATGTTTTGTAGTGCTTGAAATAAGCTGTAAAATGAGCACCATTGAAAGTCTTTTTGTAAAATACCTAAGTGAGCTGTAGTGCAAATAAAGGGAGCATCTAATGTTTTTTCTTTTAAAACAATGAGTTTTTGGACCATTACTCCTTCAATTTTCATGCTATCACAACTTATAAAAAACCATTGTAAAGGTAATTAAGAGAGCTACAACATCCTTAATTGCAATATATAGTAAACAACCTTTTGCTAAAACGGTGAAGGGTAAAAGGACTTAAGAGAGGCTGCGATTACGCTGCCACGCGATCTTTAAACAATCATATCTCCGTAATTTTTTGTCTGACAGAAAAATGTTAAAAACCAAATTGTTTGCCAGAAAAATACCTAACCTTTTTTATTCTTACACTTTTATACGTATCTGTCATTATTTTTGAGATATTATGAAAAAAAGTGAGTTTTTTAAAAATTTTAAAATTTTTTGTTTTTTTTTAATCGTGACTTTTTTGAAAAATATGTGTCCTGAAGAAGCCAAACTGATACTATCTATCAAACTCTTCATAACAAACTTAATTTTAGACGGAATACGATTAAATTTAATTTTGGTGGGAATGGCACTTATGAAACCCATTGATTTAAAAGGTAAAAACATTAGATGCTCCCCTTATTTGCACTACAGCTCACTTATTTTACGTGCAAAAGACTTTTAATAGTGCTCATTTTAAAGCTTATTTCAAGCATTACAAAACTTTTTGTTGTATTAGAATGCATAAAATGCATCTGCTCGCCGCTAAATGACATTGACCACAATGATTAAATTTCAGACAAAAAAAAATGGCTTTGATCTTTTATATCTAGCTTAATATTGTCCTTAGAATACTTTATAAAAAACCAAATTGTTCACTGTTTTACCTGCTACAATTTTGTTTCTTATAAAATTTTCGATAAAACGTATAGTTTTGAAGATATTTGCAATAAATAGATGAAAAACGTGTTGCGAGTTTTCAATTGCCAATAACTCGAAAAGTATTTGACTTAATGAAAAACTTTATATTTGATTTTTTGCTTAAAACTAGGCCTTTTATCGAAAGCCGAGGTTATTTTGAAAAAAAAAATTCGCCCCCGAGAAGGGGTGGTGTTCAACCCCCAGGGTGGTGGCGGTGTTCAAATCGTTTTCACTTTTGAAATTAAGGGTAAGATGAGCCTAATTCCAAAATTGCATGCAAATCGGTTCACAGTAAAAAAATTCGGACCTGAAATGCTTCATTGACTGCACTATAACTAAATCGAGGCCAAACAAACTGTTAAGTGGTGTCAGTTTGGTGGATGTATGCTGAGTATTATTATGGACATGCATAGCCTGCCTAAGCCATTGATCCCAATTTTGGCGTTCATTATCAACAAATCACCTTAGATATTCCGCTAAGGGTCTGTGACTTCGCTCTAGTGAACCATTGGCCTATGTATGGTAGGCGGTTATATGGATTTTCTTAACCCTCAAAAGTTTACATGTTTCAGAAAACAGTTTTGAAGTAAAATTAGATCCATCATCCGTTACGAGCTTTTTCGGTATAAGAAAACGTGTTATGATTTCCTCATAAAAGACTCCAGCAACAAGCCATGTACTTAGTCAAGTCATCTCGGAATGTTAAAATATACCTGTTTCCGGAATGCGTTAGTGGAAGGGGCCCTAAATAAATAAATAAATAGGGTGGCGCTACAGAGCGAAGAGCCCCTGGGCCTAGCGCATTTCTCACAACCATGCCTTGTGAGGGATGGAAGGGGCCCTACCATGTCCGTGTACAATGCTCTTTACTTTCAAATTTCAATAAATCAGCATTAATTTGTGAATTCAACTTGTAACACGATAACTTTGAACTCTATCAATAATTTTCATAATTTTCTTTTGTGCAGTCAGTATAAACACGCATTTGTAAATAATTAGGAATAAGCATTTTTTGTGTATAAATAATGTGTGACAAATAAAGACTTTTCAGATAGCTACGAAACAGGGTACAAGACTTATCTTTTTTCTCTTCCAGTGAGTCTGCTGGAAGCTGTTTCCCAATTCTATTTCTCATAGTGAACAAGGTGTTATAGTGCTCCACTGCAGTCACTTTATCCAGTCATAGTACAGGTACTGTGGTCTGGTCTACAATTCACTTGCGATAGAAGCATCGTAAACATTTGGTGACCCCGACGTGATAATTGCTTCCCTCACCAGCAGTAAGAAGCAATTTTCATCAACATAAGCGTTGCCAGGGCTGAAACACTGGCAAACTTGCAAACACTGAAATGGGCTCAACTCGTTGAACTCATACTAGACGTGATCTTTTGCTTAGCCTCATCAGCAGTAAGGAGCAATTGTCATTACCAAACGCGTTACCAAGGCTATAACATTGGCATCAACATTGAACGTATCTTAAAGCGTTGCCAAGGCTATAACATTGGCATCAACAAAAAAAAAACATAACGATTTATATCATCTTTATAAAATCTATATTTATACATCATAAACACACCGGATTTTTTGGAAACCATGGAAGAAATAAACGTACGTAAAGTTGTGGCCAGGCAAAAGGCCATCACGGATGAGCTGCTTCGTTTGCAGAGCAACATTTCTAAAGATGGACCTGGACGGAAGACAGCAGAATACGCGAGGAAGCGGCTGGATTTGATTGAAGATTTTTGGAGTGAGTTCGAAAAGAATCACAAAGACATCAAGGAGGTCGTAAAACACGATACACCATATATCCAGGGCGACACAGCTGGGAAGGTCAAGCAAATATACCAATCGCTAACACAACACCTTCTGTCCGTGATGAAGGATGGGACATCGGAAAGACAAGCTGAAAAAGAATCAACAAAGGAAAATTGTGAAGCTACTTCTCATTCGCTCACCTCAACACCGAACCAGGACACAGACACAACAAAAGTGTTTCGAAGGCAGAAAGCAATCGTGCAGCCATTGAAGCGATTGTTGGAAAACATAGAGGAGAGCTCAGAAGATTATTCAGGCACATGTTACCGCCTTAAGATCGACCGAATAAAAAGCGTTTGGTCACAGATGGAGAAGGTTCATCAAAAAATTGCTGAACTCCTAGAAGACCCAGAGAATGCAGGTTATGGCATCAAAGAGTACTTCGCATTTGAGGACAGAGCCCAGAAAAATCTCCTCATGTTGTCAATCAAACTTGAAGGAGGCCATCCTGATTCCCGTCAATCAGACACATTGAGGCAAACGGCAAAATTACCTAAAATAACCTTTCCAAAGTTTGACGGAAACTACCTGACCTGGAGGCAATACTGCGATTTGTTTACCGAATTGGTCCACAATCAAAAAATGGCCGATTGCCAAAAGTTGTTTTACCTAAAAACAACTCTGGAAGGTGAAGCAGAAAAACTTATAGGCCACTTCACCACCTCAGACGCCAACTACCACGCTGCGTGGAAGGTAGTCACTGAGCGGTAGGAAAACCCTCGGTTACTAGCATCAGCGCTTATAAATAAATTAATGGCGCAGCCAACTATCCACATGGAAACATCAAATCAAATAAAGGCATTGCACGACACTACAGTCGAATGCCTGCTGGGTCTGAAGAATCAAAAAACCGACACAACAAACTGGGACCCATATTAATGAACATTCTGATTAAAAAATTGGATCGGAATACTCTAACCCTTTGGGAGCAGTCCTTGAAACAGCCAAAGGAACTGCCTGATTTTGACCAAAACGAAAATTAGCGCCATCAAGATCAAATTCTGAGCAGCACCAAAACATTTTGCAATCAAACCCATCTAACATATCTGGGAGTGAGAACTCGGTATTAGCTGCATTAAACCAAAACAAGAAGACTGGCTACGTCTTTCTTAGTACAGTCATCATCAAATTGGCAAGTCAAGACGGTTCGCCTATTAACTGCCGTGCAATTGTGGACTCTGGTTCACAGAACAACATCATATCAGAAAGAATGATTCGAAAATTAAATCTTCCGTTATCGTGCCGCCCTATGATCATTCAAGGGGTAGGAAAATCCACAAAGGATTCACAACGTAGAGCAAATATTAGTTTGCAATCTACTACTACCAGCCTAACCAGGCTAGAAGCAGTCGTCTTGCCGCAAATAGTCTCTCCGCAACCAACACAATCATTTGACATAACTGCATGGAATATTCCGGATAACATTAAGCTAGCCGACCCTAATTTCAATCAGCCAAGTCACATAGACCTGCTTATAGGAGCGGAATTTTTTCATCATTTGCCTTGCGTTGGTCAAATTCAGTTAGAAGAGACTCTAACACTGCTACAAAATACACTATTAGGATGGATTGTTACTGGCAAGTTAAATGAAGGATCGCCAACAATCAGCACATGCGGAATACACACCGAAGAAGCAGCTCTTGAACAAATCATGAGCAAATTTTGTCAGACAGAAGAACTGCCGTGCTCCACATCAAAACGATCGATTGCGGAAGAAAAATGTGAAGAATATTTCAACCGATCTACTTCAAGAGACACAACTGGAAGGTTCGTTGTCAATCTACCTTTTGCTGACGACCCAGAGAAATTAGGAGAATCTAGTGACATAGCATTGAGAAGATTTCATGCTTTGGAGCACAAATTGGAGCGAGATCAAGAATTATACAATCAATACATTGGCTTCATCGACGAGTACATCAAATTGGGGCATATGGTAGAGATCATCCTCGAAACCATTCAAACGCCACACTATTTCCTGCCTCACTTTTGCGTCCTCAAACCAGAAAGCAGCAGCACAAAACTAAGAGTTGTTTTTGATGCCTTGGCAAAGACATCTTCCAATCTTTCGCTTAATGACATTCTATATGCCGGTCCAACTATTCAAGATGAGTTTTTCACCATACTATTGCGTTTTAGATTGCCAAAATTCGTCATTAAGGCCGACTTCAAAAAATGTATCGGCAAATACGCGTAAGAGAAGAAGACCAACACTTCCAGTTAATATGGTGGCGACCCAAATCAACCCGAGCTCTAAAATGTTACAAGCTTTGTACTGTTACATACGGCACTACATCAGCTCCTTATCTCGCCACAAAATGCCTCCAGACTTTGGCTCAAGACTACTCTTCAAAGTATCCATTAGGCTCTCAAGTGCTGTTAAACGATTTTTACGTCGATGACGTGATGTCAGGTTCAGAAGCTGTCGGTCGAAGCAAAACACATTCAAGCCCAACTATCAGCATTGCTGCGGGAGGGAGGGTTCGAATTAAAAAAATGGTGCTCCAACAACCAACAATTACTCGCACACGTTCCATTAGAAGATCAAGAGATTCCTCTTTCCGATGACAACAATGAAGGCACGGTCAAAACTCTTGGATTGATATGGCGGCCTAAATCAGACGTCTTCAACATAAAAACAAATTGCAGAACCCCCAAAATTCACCAAACGATTAGTAGCCTCAGATATAACTCGTCTTTTTGATCCACTTGGGATTATAGTACCTGTAGTTATTGTGGCAAAATTGTTTCTTCAAGAACTGTGGGAGCTTAAGTACGACCAGGATGCAGCGCTACCAGAAGAGATGTACACCTGGTGGAAGAAGTTCTATCAGGGACTGCAAGAACTAGACAAGTTCAACATTTCCCGACACGTCTTCAGCGGTACGATCCCTTCATCAGTTCAAATACACACATTTGCTGATGCTTCAGAAAGGCTTATGGCGCAGCGATATATGTCAGATCTATTAACAAAAATGGTACAATCATAGTACGATTACTATGCTACGATTCTCGAGTCGCCCCAATCACTATAACAGCATCAGGGGCTAAGTCAATGGCAATACCTCGTTTAGAATTATGCGCAGCTCTACTAGCCACTGAATTGTCAAACCGTGTGAAGCTTGATCTCAAATTGAAAGACGCAAACCGATTCTTGTGGACAGACTCTCAGATTGTAGTGAGCTGGATAAATTCCAAGGCGGAATCATTCCAATCATTTGTTGGACGTCGGATTGCAAGCATCCAAAAACTCACGGACCCTATTCAGTGGCGACATGTCAGTTCCAGCGACAATCCTGCAGATGTCCTATCAAGGGGGATCTCACCAGACAAACTTCAAGACCATCTCTTATGGAAATATGGTCCAAGATTTCTTCATGGCACTGAAGATATATGGCCACCCCCATATAAGAAGGTTGTAGCCTTAATCGCTAGTAATCAATCAACAAACATATTTGAAGGAATGAAACACTCTAATTCATTTCTTAAAATGCAAAGAATAACAGCCTACCTCCTGCGATTCATTCAGTCAACAAGAAACCTCAAGGGAAGATGCACTAGCCAAACCATCAAACAAGATAAAGGGAAGCCCATAAAAAGTATCTGCCCGCTATCCACTATAGAGCTAGATAACGCACTACATTGTATTTTGAAAGAAATGCAGGAGCAAGAATTTATAAGAGACATCCGTGCACTCAAAGCTCAACAAGAGCTTCAAAAAGCGAGCCCGTTGTTAGGTCTTGCGGTATTCTTAGATGACAGGGGACTATTACGGATTCGCAGGCAGACTAGAAAAATCGGAGCTGCCATATGACACCAAGCATCCAATACTCTCACCCCACAAGCATCCATTTGTCAAAATTATAATGTCAGATCAACATATTGGGAATAATCATATTAGAATTCAAGGACTTCTTGCCATCACCAGACAAAAATTTTGGCCAATCAAAGGGAAGAATATTGCGCGTTCTATCACACAAAACTGTATATCATGTATCAAGGCCAAACCCACTATGTATTCTCAAATTATGGGAAATCTACCAGCTCATAGAGTGCAAATAGCACGTCCCTTCATCAATGCTGGTGTAGACTTTTTAGAAAAGAAATTCAAGCACTCGAAAACAGCACTATCGTACTAAAACATCTGTGCGATCAGTTGTCGTTTCAAGGATCATGCGCTCAAGTTGTTCAACAAATAGAACTGATTGAACACGAGGTAACGGAAGATAATACATTTCTTTCAACTAAACAAGGGAGGATTAAAAGAGGAGCTATAGATGTCGTAGGAAACATAGCAAATTTGCTTTTTGGAGTTCTCGACTCTAGATACTCAGAAGAAGTAACTCGTCATTTCGAAGAATTCCATTCAAATGAAGAACAATTACTGAAACTTGCAAAAAATTAGACGTCAATTTTAGACTCAACAGTGAACATAATGCAACAAAATCAAGATGCCATGTCCAAAAAACACAGCATGCTTGAAACTCAATTTAAGCAGATAATACATCGAATCAACAATTTGACCGAGGAAGTGTACCAGACCAAGATTAAGGAGCTTTTCTCGTCATGGTCTATTTACGCCACATTGCTTATAATGAACATACAGCGCACCCAAAATTCAATAACTGATGTTTTGGCAGATACTCACCAAGGACGAATAAATTATCTACTCATATCTCCACAACAACTCAACGGTGAAATTACCATAATAAGAAACCATTTACTTTCAGGACTTCGACTTCCAGTTGAGGCCGAAAACATGTTGACTCTATACAAGCTTATGTCAATTATTTTAAAATTGAATTACCATTGGTTGAGTTGGAAAAATTCACGATATTTAACGTGGTTCCGATCTCAGCAGTTGTCAACAAAACCTTCATATCCATACAATCATCAATAAGTTTCCTGGCAGTGAGTCCTCACCACGACGAATACTACCCTGTAACCGAAGGTGACCTCACATCATGTATCATAATGAACGGGGTTCATTATCTGTGCCCCAATCTCATCCAGTATACAGATGCGGAACAAACCTCAGCATCTGCGTGATAAATTTACTCAACAACGCTTCGGACCTGACCAAACCAATTCTGTTTGGAAAAAATTCCCTGAAGTAAATCAATTGATTTTCGCCGTCAAAGAAGAAACAACGCTGAATACCGTTTGTGATCGCCAAACTACCTTCATTAAAATACAGGGAAGTGGCCTTTTAAAAATGCAATCATCTTGTGTTTCCAAACATCAACATCTTACTCTTCAAGGGCTACAAATTCGCTCAAACAATATACGAGTGTCGCATACCAGATAAAGCGGTGATATAACTTCTGAAAACATCAGCCGCATTACAGCTCTCAAGTATTATTCATCAAACATGAGTTCATTAAACACAGATCTGCTAGAACTTCAAAAGCAGATTAAGTCACAACAGCTAGAACTCCCAAATCACATATATCAACATAACATCCCGCACACCATCATGAGCTACCTAGCATGCCGGTGTTGCATTGCTCGATTCAAACAAAGAATGCCATCACCACCAATACCAGCACCTAGAAATAAACCATCATCCAGCTACAGTTTCCAGGTCTAATAGCTTCTGATGAATCCACAGCATATCATCAGCGTTGGGCAGGATGTTCAAGATCAACAAACCATCACCATATAATTTTAATAAATAAGTTTCTGTTTGCCATACTATTAATCATTAAATTCATTAAACTTGTTAACCATACTGTACAATCCTCTTTACTTTTAAATTTCATTAAATCAGCATTGATTTGTGAATTCAACTTGTAACACGATAACTTTGAACTCTATCAATAATTTTCATAATTTTCTTTTGTGCAGTCAGCATAAACACGCATTTGTAAATAATTAGGAATAAGCATTTTTTGTGTATAAATAATGTGTGACAAATAAAGACTATTCAGATAGCTACGAAACAGGGTACAAGACTTATCATTTTTCTCTTCCAGTGAGTCTGCTGGGAGCTGTTTCCAAATTCTATTACTCATAGTGATCAAGGTGTTATAGTGCTCCACTGTAGTCACTTTATCCAGTCATAGTACAGGTACTGTGGTCTGGTCTACAATTCACTTGCAATATAAGCATCGTAAACAGGGTAATTGGGCGTGTACTATTCGGGAATGCTCTGACTGGTTTCAACTTGGCGGCGCGGCGCCCAGATGTTGCAACTTATAGTGTACCTCAAATGTGCTTATACTATACATCCACGCGGCTACCACTGGGCACTAGGATGCTTCGTCCGGAGCTGACGAAGAAAAGAATTGTGATCAACACCATAATGCTCTGCGAGTAATGACTGACTGCCCGAATCTCAGTGGTCTATCAGAGCTTTTCGTAAATGTCCCAGCGGATAAATTCGAATGACAGATTCAACGGTGGAATTCAGCAGTCAAAAAAGCAGAAATCTCTGAAGGAGCTACTCCAACATATTTGGCTTAAAGGTCTTTCAGGGTCTTTTTACAGGGTATTGAAGTAGAAATGGTGGCAGATGAGCTCCTGGTGAGCCAACGGCAGCTCTCGCACCCCTGCAGCTGGGTACTGACACAGGATATTCCAGCCCCTTATGTCTGAAGAGATCCCAAAAGGACTACCCAACTTGAAAAAAACCTATGGTACCGAAACAACTAAATGCCTCGGAAAACGGTAATGATTTCTTAGTTAACGACCCAAGCAAACTTAAAAAGGACAAAGACCTCCGGATCTAACCGTGGAACTATTAAATGCTTCCGTTACTCAAAGAAATAAGATCGATTTAATACTTTATATTTTATTAGGTGCGTACAGCTCCATGGTCAAGACAAGAGAGAGAGATAATATTCTTAAGCCTAAAGGAAATGATGTACAATTCATGATTATTTTAGTTTGTCATTGTTGGTAACAAAGTAGAGGGTGATGCTAAACATTATTCAAAGGTGTAGCACATTTCAATATCATTATGTTTAATATATAACAGGAACGTAAGATCTCTTAACGTATTACGTGCAGCTGGAGAGTTAGGGCACGCCCTGACCTAATGCAAAGCAGATAACCGCCGTCCAAGAAGAACAGATAACAGAAACAGCGCTTATTTGCGTGCGAAGTCGTTGTAAGAGGAAGGCTCAGGGATAAGGTTATTAGCAAAAATCCAACACTAGCATAATATGCGCCCACGCCCCACAGAGAAGAAGAAGAGACAGAAGAGAAAGTTGACGATTCCAAAGACTGTTTCTACGAGCTCCTCGAAGAAACATATGAGCAGCGCCCCAGACATGACGTGAAAATCGTTCTTGGCGATTTTAACGCAAAACTAGGGAAGAAGGACATATTTGAAAACACAATCGGTAAGCATAGCCTCCATGACAAAACCTCCGAAAACGGACTAAGGCTAATCGATTTTGCTGCATGGCTAAGTCTTGTTGTAAGTAGTACACGCCTCCCGCTTCTCAAAATTCATAAAGGTATATGGCGATCGCCAGATCAATCAACCATCAACCAAATTGACCATGTTGCCATCGACGATAGGCTCTCTTCTAGTGTGTTAGATGTCCGAACTTTCAGAGGGGCCCACTTTGATTCGGACCTTGTTGTAGTCAAAGTAAGAATGAGGATATCTTGTTCACGACTCGCACGAACAAACGCTGTGAAGAGATGCGACGTCGGAAAGCAACAATTGCAAGAGATTGCCAAAACCTTTTCCAATCGAGTGTCCCTTCAATTATCTTTGAATCCTATGCCGCCAGCATTAAGCATTGTAGACAAGTAGCAGCAATGCCAAGAAGCCATCAGAACCGCTGCCTCTTAGGTTCTGGGTTTCACTCCGCCACCAAAACGAAAACAATGGATCGATAAGGAATGCATATCGCCGCGATTTTTTAATTCTAATTTCTGAAATTCTCAAAAATTTAAATTTTTTAAATTTCTTTTTTAAACAAAGGAGTTCTACTAACTTCTTAAAATAAAATATTATCTCCAAATTCTTGAAAACCATATCTCAACTTTGCGAATTTTAACTTTTATTTTTCTTAGTTCTCAGAAGCAAAATATTATTCCGCTTTCTATTGTTTTTTTCAAATTTTATTCACTCTTTTTCTATTTGAGGAAAACAAAAGAAAGCAGAATGATTTTGTTTCATTTTTTTCTTTTTCCTTTCCCTGCTACATTAAAATTTTTCTACATTTTTGGTTATAAATTCGAAGAGCGAGCGGCGGTATTCTAACAACCTTTGGTTTTCTAACTGTATTTCATAAGGCTTTTTATTTACTATTATTTATTGAAAAATTGAGATTTTATGCATATTGTGAACTTATGTCTCAGCTAAAATAAAAAAAAAATGTGGACTTATGTCCCATATTGGTGGAAAATAAGTCCATAATCTACTTTTTATCCAGTTTTGGACTTTTGTCCCACTAAAGTAGGACACAAGTCCATAATGGACTTATGACCCGAGGAGTTATGTCCCTGCGCCTCGAACACCACCCTTAGCCTCGTGGTCGAACTGCTTTCTTTGATCACAGCATGATGTGGCAGGAAGTAATGTTGATTATGTGGCAGTTTATTTTTGTCGACTTCGCTCGTATGATCCAGTTGAATATATTCTTCCATGCATGCCACATACTGGCCTCGAAGTTGTAAATTTGCATCAAGACGTCGTTCTAAACTAAGTAATCGTCGCAAAGCACCTTGATATGAATCTCCAAAAACTGGAGGAACGTTTCCTTTGAACGGTAGCGCTACTTGATAGCGTCCATCCATCAGCCGTTCAGTGTTGGCGATAAAATGATTTTCGCATTCAATATCTTCAGTCCTTTGGAAAGGCTTGAAAGGCGTCTCTTCCAATTCCCAAAATTTTCGAAGCTGGGTCTCGACATCTACCGTCTGCATGAAACTTCTGACTTGACTATTAGATTCAGAAACAATTGGAGCTTTTCCAAAGAGAATCCATCCTAATGTCGTCTTCTGCATAACTGGCATCAATTTATCTGCAGGTGGTATCAGCTCTGTCAACAATAGTTCTGGTAGAACATCACTACCAAGTAAAATATCAATTTTGGATGATTTAAAAAATTCAGGATCGGCAAGAATATAGTCGTTGAGATGAATCCAACTCTCAACCTGAAGGGTCCGGGCTGGTAAACACCCAGACAGTGACTTTAAGATGTAAGCTTGTGTTGTTGTTGCAAAGGAGGAATGCTGTGATGCAAAAGTGATATCTACAACTCGTAAACATGTGCCACTTCTGACCAAACCCAAACCCGGACACCCCCGTATGAGTTGTTCGAGATTTAAGTTTAAGTAATTGAGCAGCATAATCCGTTATGAATGACGCTTCAGATCCAGTATCTAACAATGCTCGTAGCGTCAACTATTCACCCACCGAAGACTTTACTCTCACAATGGCTGTAGCCAGTAAAAATTGAAAAATTTTATTTGGGATGTTTTGATGAGAGTGGTGAGAAGTTAGCTGGTTAGACATAGACGGCTGTCTGTGAGTCGTCTGAAGTGAAGATGCCTCTGCGTTCAATGCTAAACCTTGTGTATTTTGGCTGTTTCGTTGCAATTGATTTGGTTGATTACTGTTTGTTGGCTGTTTTGGCTGAAAAGAGTTAGTACTTGGTTGCTGTCCACGTAAGGGTTGTTGAGGCTGAAAGGAAGTGTTATTTGTATGCAATAAGGTATGATGTAGCTGCTGACAATGATAGCACCTACGACTGGTTGCACAACTCTCTGTGGCATGGTTATACCCTAAACGATTTCGACATAAACCAAATTTATTTTTAACTTGAATACGGTCAGTAACACCCATTTTCAAAAATTTGCTGCATCGTCTTACTGAATGTTTATTTTTCTGACATATTTTACAAAATAGTTTTGAGTTATCAGACTGAGCATGCGCGATGAAAGAATTCTTGTGAGACGATTCGCGTGATAGCTTGTGCATGCCCTGTTGATCGACTGCTTCAAGAGTCCTAAACCTTGTCTCCAAAAACGTAGTTAATTCTTTAAAAGTTGGCAGCTGTTTCGGGTTTTCCCTGTCGTTCAGTTTTTCCTCCCACATTTGTTGCGTTTTGCTGGGTAACTTACGTACTAGAATAAAAATCAACAAAGGATCTAAGTGTTCTACTTCTATTTTTAGGTTTCCAAGACTGTGAACTACTTGGGTCGAGGTATATAACAAATCTTTAATTGACTCCACACGATCTAATGTCAATGACGGCAGGTTGTACAACTTATTTAACTGTATGTTGACAAGAATGCGCGGATGGTCATAACGATCTTTTAACATTGACCATGCCTTAACATAATTGTGCCCTTGAATCTTCAGAGATAAGAGAAGCTTTTCAGCGTCACCAGTTAAACTGGTCTTCAGATAGTGCATCTTTTGGATATCTGAAAGTGACGATTTAGTACCTACCAGGGTCACAAAAAGGTCGTGAAAATTAGGCCAATTTTCATAACTACCATCAAACAAAGGTATTTTTATTGCTGGTAAATGGAGCTCTTCGGTTTTATGCAGAATTTCCTTTCCAGCTATGTCATTGGATGGAGGATTGTTGCTCTCACGTAACCCTTCCATCGCATCCAAAAGCTTGGCTTGAGACATGCAATAATCTTCCCTAATTTCGTCGTACAGACATTCGACTTAAGGTTGCACTTTTGCAGTTTCGTCATCACCCTCCAAAAATTCAACATAAATTTTTTCCACCGAAGCCCACAACTCCTCAAGTAACTTTAACCTGGTTTGGACATCTGAAATGGATATTACCCTTCCCTTTTTTCCAAAATTCTCTACATCTTCTTTTATCTGCTTACCTTTAGCAGTTAATTGTTTTGTAGCCATTTGTGTTTAACTAAGAGTACTTACTCTGACTTTTATGGCTATGGTGTCACGAAATTCCCACGTTGCACACAACTTAATCCTGGAACACGATATTAATCCTTATATATTTTACTGCATTTACTTTAACTCTCGAAGGACAAATGTTTTTAGCTGATAAGCTTTGAATATATATATTATAAATTTTTATTGATTAAGTTATTAATTTAAAGAAAAATAAAGACACAACAACTTGCTTCAGTTTTAGATGATTTTGCTTTATTGCTTTTGAGTTTTGACGTTTACGTCAAGTTGACATATCTCCTTTTGGGCTTAGTTATCGATAACATTTTGACATTACACGGGGCTGCCACTTTCCGATTCTAGTTCAACTTAGAACACGGTTGATGTGAGTTGAACACCACGTCAACAACTTGATAGGTCCTTTTCAACGTGGTTTTAGGCCAAAGAAGTCCACAATAGCAATAGACCAAATTTTCACATTGCGGCAGATCTTTGAAAAAAACAAGAGAATATAATATCGATATCACCAAAATGAAAGTTACAACCTCAAATTTGTACTTGTAGTTCACAATTACAAATTTGTATACCCGTTTTTTGTTTCACCTATTGCAAGATTTTAGTTCACAAACTTGTGATTGATCCTAATAAAGTTGTAGGAAAAAGAATTGTAGGTCACAAGCGTTAAAAATTCCTGTTGCACCGACATCAAGAATAACTTGTTATTTATAACAGTTTTTTCACAATATTTTTGAACATTGTGCTGCGTAGACATCAAAATAAGCAAAGAAAATAAAATATTTGTTGCCTCTTTGATAAGAGAGAAAAGGATATATTGCTCGGAAAGTTTTCCGATTACTTGAAACATCCAGATAAAGTATGAGAATGGAAAAACATTCTTAATTCTTTGCAGTCTCAAGCGCTTCTCACCAATAAAGACTGAAAATATTGATGTTCGTTAGGACAGTATACAAACTATATGTGCGCATCTGCAAACTGTTGAATTAGATATCCCATGTATATCGGCAACTCCTCCATTCTCTAGCCAACGCAACGCTGCTGACTTAGTGAAAAAGCACGGTTTTTCCACTCGAGTGAGCTATTTGCGGTCCAATAATTAAAATTATTTCCTCTGCCTTGCATCGACAGAGACGAAATTTTTCATTAAAATGAAATAACTCAAATATATCATAATTCACACGCGGCCGATAAAATTTTTTTTCACTATCAAAATATCATCACTTTGGCTACTATCGCTGCTGCTATGGCTTTGTCGTAAGGACATTTTTGTTAAGAAAGTAAAGAATTACAAATTTGTTACAAAAATTACACATCTAACTTAACCTGTAGAATATTCCTACAAACTTAACAAATTTTGTAAATCTATTTTCTTTGGTGAAATGAAAACTCACAAATTAGTGTTATATTAACAAGTTTGTTACTTGTAAAGTACAACTTTAATTTTGTATTGGTGAAACCGAAAAGGAAATTTTTCCACAAATCCTTTTGTAAAATACAACTGCAATACTGTAATTAACAAAGTTTGGTGATGCAACATTTTTACAAAAACTCACAAACTTTTTTATACAACGCTCGTAATTACAAATTTGTGAGTTGGTGAAACAGGGCACTGGTGGTAGCCACTTGCCAAGTCCTATGTGGTAAAATATTGGCAGTGTCCCAATTGGTCAAGAATTTCTTCGATTCTCGGTAAGGGAAAAGCATCTTTCATCGTGATTTCGTTTAGTTTTCTGAAACGACCCTCCACCTTTTCTGACCTTCAATGGATTTCTTAGGTACAATAAGCAATGGTGAATTCCATGGAGATTTACTTTCCGAAATTATGTTTTGATCAAGCATCTCTTGTACTTGTCTTTCAATTTCTTTCTTATGAACCTCCGGAGCTCGATATTGCTTAGTTATATTCGGTCCTTGGTCAGATTTAGTGGGTATAATGTGTGCTAAGGTAGGTGTGAAGCTTAAGTTATCCCCCTTCAGTAAGAAAACGTAGTTAAATTTGGAGCATAACTTTTCTACTGACTCATTCTCTTCGCTATTCAGGTTTTCATCTAACTTTAAGGAACTAATCAGAGTACTGACCCATTTTAAAGTTTTTGAAATTTGAATGCTGAAAAATTAAAGTTTTCGTCCAAGCAGTGGTCTTGTGTGGTACAATTCATGATAGGAACATGGACGTAGTTATTGTTTTACTATTGCATTTCCCAGTTAGATTCCGCAGTGAATCTCTTGTGAATGTATAAGCAATTCATTTGATTTTGAGTTGGGAATATAAAGCTTAACAGCTGTTTGGGTCCGAGCTCCTGTTTTGAACTTCTCTTGTGTTTCCTGTATTGAAGATATTTTAGAAGGTAAACACTTAAGAGGTTATTCGATTACAACTTCCTTTTTCCCATTAAATAGTGTTATTCTTTTTGAAACAGCGTTGATGATTGTTTGATTCCATTGGATATCACGACCTAGGATACCGTCAGCAGGTATTTCATCTTAACCATCGACCACGTTCCACTTTTTTTTTTTTTTGAAGTGAAAACTTCTTTAGGCGCGTTTGGCACTTTTGCGATGGGGGTAAAGCATTGAATTCGCGACCGACACCATTTTTTGGCTCATCGTAATTCGAATGTAATGTCGTCATAGCCCAGCGTTTCAGGTTCGATTCCCAGCCATGACTTCCTTTTTTTTATTTATTTAAGGTGAAAACATAAATAAAAATTGTTCGCCACGGCTCGGATTCGAACCTGAGACCATGAGTTTAGTTAGTTTAGTTTTAAATTCATTTTTATTGTATATCACTTAAAACTACTTACATGCTAACAAAAATTTTTTAACTAGCTTACATAATAACTTAATTAACTTACTGACCCTAGGCGGGTACTCTAAATTACACAATAACTTATTTCTAATGCCTTTCGGCCTAATGATACAATATATCTATTTCAACCTAGAACTAATATTAATAACTAAGAAAGTTTAAAAAACTTAGTTTCATTGATCAATTTTTTCTCTTTTTCTTAAAATTACTTACAACTAATTAAAACTACTTAAAACTAATTAGAACTACTTAAAAACTACTTAAAACTAAAGCAGCCACAGTAGCTTTTCTTTGTTTTTTTTTGGTTTTATATATTTTTTTTTTTTTTGGTTATTGCATTTTTTTTATTTTTTTGGATTTTGGGACGCAGCTTGGTTTTTAAATTTTTTTTTGATTTTGATTTCTTGCCATTTTTTTTGGTTTTTGAAGTCACTTTAAGTTTTTTTTTTTTTTGATTGTTGTGTTTTTTACTTTTTTTTTTTACGTTTTAAATTTTTTTTTGGTTGCCACTGTGCCTACCCTCTATACCCTAAGTCTTACACACTAAACCTTTGTAAGCCAGCCATAGCCGACTCTCAGTAACGTTTACATTTTGTTGCTCACACAACCACCAGAACATTTTCGACGTTTTACTAACGTCCCGTCGATCGCGATCTGATACCGCCCTACGGAACCGGAGGAGCTATTCAGCTTCTCCGCTTCCGTCGCTCCACGGATTTACGGCAGACGTGTAAGATAAACGGAACCGCCAATCTGTCCTGTATCAAACCTATCATGTCAAAATAGAAGAAAGCCTCCGGTGGGACGAATCCACAGAAACGTGTTCTCTCCATATATTCTATGTTGGGGTAGTAAGCCCCAAATATCAGGGCATTGTTCGAAGACATCGCCTTGCACTGTGACCCCGAGTCAGTTTTATCATGAAGTTGTCGATTCTGTTTACTTGAGCCCCGTTGTTAAGGACCTCATTAGGATAATATTTTCTGTACTCCGACTGTGGTGTTCAGTGCAATCCAAGACAGGACACTGTCCCTCAAACACCCGAATCTTTTCCATCTGAGACGCTGTAAAATTGGACCACACAGGGCACCCATAGACAATCATTGGCCTTATGAGGGCCATGTAGCAAATCACCCTCACTCTGCTATCAAGTTGACTGCTGTGAAACAGTCGCCTTGCCAGAGCAAAAGCTCTTCTAGCCCTGGCCAGAGCCGCATCCATATGTTTGTTAAAATATAGATACTGATCTAGCCAGATGCCCAGGTACTTGACTACTACTTTGCTTGGCAGTAAGTGGCCATGTAGATCAACGATCACCAGCTTTCACCAGTTCCTTCTCGTATCCCTTGAGGCCCGAGCCAACGAGGTTCGAAACACAATTGTTTCCGATTTCTGGAAGTTGATTTTCAACTTCCAGTCATCGCAATATTGCTGAATCTTATCGAAGTCACGCTGTAACAGTATTCTGATGACCTCGATCTTTGGACCTGTTCTGTACGCGATTAGGTCATCGGCGTACGCTATGGCATGGTGAAGGGAACCAATTAGATCGCCGGTGAAAATGCTAAACAAAATAGGCGAATTCACCGCTCCTTGTTGCAGACCATTCTGTATTTTAAAAGTTCTGGTAGAAGTTTTATTGCAACTTTTCACAACAAACGTTCTACCATAAAGCATGTCATTCAGAATATATAGCAGTGGTTTACTCATGCCATATCTGATCAACTTATAGAAAAGACCGTCTAACCAAACGGTATCGAAAGCCTTCTCCAAGTCAACCAGACATGCACCCGTACACTGATTTTTAGCTTTGTTCCATTGAATATCTGATACTAGTTTAGACGCCGCATGTATGGTATCATGGCCCGCCTTAAAACCAAATTGATTTTCTGGAATAATATGTTTGTCCTCAGCCCATGTGGGCAGAGCTCTATAGAGAACTTTCTCGAATACTTTACTGATACTCGGAAGAAGACTAATTGACCGGAGATTTGCTGGATTGGAACCATCCTTACCTTTTTTAAGGAAAGGATGGACCACTGCCGTCTTCCAACGCACTGGATAATATGCATTATTCAGCGCATTATTGAACAACGTGGTGTATATGTCCACCGCTTCCGAAGGGAGGTTTCGCAGCACAACATTGGGTATGCCGTCGACTCCTGCTGACTTCTTTTTCTTTATTTTGTGAAAGATGTCCAAGAGGTCCATCTTAGAAACGAACAGGGTGTTATCCCCGTTTCGCTGGGCGATGACTGCATTTGCAAGTCGGTCGTCATTGAACCTAGTGAAACCAGGATTCTCGGATCGCCAATGCGAGATCTCGTCTCTAAGATAGAAGTGTCCAACGAAGGCTCTATTCTCAAGGTCGTAATTCGGACGAATGCACTCATTCACCTTATATACTCGCTCGAAAACAGCACCCACCTTCGTCTCTACCTTCTCTTGAGCATCTTCCACTATAAAGTGGTCATCATCCAAGATGGCCTCATCCGGATCTATCCCTATTGTCATAAGTAGGTTTCTGTTCTCTGTCGTCCTTTGGAGTTTAATACCCTGAAGGTCATTTTGATCTTTTCTCCTAAAATTTTTGTTTATTTCCGGAAACATACTCGGGTTGTTGGACTGTACTGTACAGCCTGAATTTTATTGTTCCAGAAAAGAGATATAGATATTCTGTAGTTTTCTTTAATTAACTGTTGGAGATTTTTGATCTGTGACTTCAGAGTTCTATTCTCCAAATCGTGTCGATCAGTAAACCTCCTGTGCAACAGTTTGAGTCTTTACAGGAGTCTACTTTTTTGTTTGTAAAGTGCGTCTATTTTTTAGGAATTGTCCTGTCCATTGTACTACGGATTGCATCCTCCATACGTTGCAGGTACCCATCGATCTCAACTTTCGACAGATTACTGTTGCATGGCGGCGCAATACCGTTCGAACGAAGTTCCCTTGAGACGGCACCGGCAAAGCGCGGCCAACGTGTCTTACCGTAGTTGTAAGAGTGCGTCGGCACGTACTCCTCCAGTTCCACAAGGTTGTTCAGAAGCAGTATGACGGCGGCAAGTCCACAGTGGTACTGTCGTACTCAACCGTCGCCAAACAATTTTTCGTCCGTCGAAGAATGTCGTCGGTCAGTTTCAGTCTTGAGTCTAAAAGCAATAGATCCAAATAAGAGCCACTTCGAGGATATGAAGGACTGTCAGTAGCCAGCAGATCGATTTTACACTCAATGCTGTGGAGCCCCAGCCAATAGAATAGCTGGGTCCCCCTTGGATTGGCTTATTGATTTCCCCAATCTTGGTGTTTAGCATTGCAATCACCGGCCAAAAGGAAATAGTTTTCATCCGAGTTCAGATTCAGACATCGAAAAAGCGTTTCGAGCTCTGTTACAAAACATGAATTTTGAGAAGCCTCCGGCGCATAGATCGCGACCACATACAATCACCTCCCCTGTTGGAGAGGGATGCATATGATACACGTTTCCATCAACCGGAATCGACGTACTTCACCGCTATATATATCTTTTTGCGCAATGCCCTTACGTAAGAAGATCGCAGCCCAACCCGCGAGAGTCGAGTTGGGTCGGTCCCTGCTTATGATAATGTAATTGTTATCCGTCAGTTTGTGATGCTGATTTAGCCTAGTTTCGCTAACCATACATACATCAGGACGTTGGTCTTTTAACAACTCAAGGAAGTCGGTTCGTCGTTTTATCCTAACTAACGAATTCACATTCACGGCTAGGATCTTAAAAGGCCTCTCCGGCAGCGCGCCCGTTAACCTAAAAATTGCGCAAGCGACGGCACTGCACGGTAGATCAAATCCACCCTGCGCGCCTGCTCAATTATTTGCCGCGAAAGTTCGCTCATTTGTGCCTGAATAACACGCAGAGCGAACATTACCTCTGACTCTCCAGCAGCAGCCTTTGACACAGATGGCTGTGCGTCCGCCTTCTGGGGAGGTTGTACCGTTTTCCCAGCTCCACTCGCCATTTGGGCGTAGGAAACTTGGGGAACGACGGCGCTTGGAGTCGGTCTGGCTGTATGCCTTCCCTCGTCCTTGGTTACTGTTGGAGCAGCTTTTAAGTCCCCGATAGTTAGCAGGGTGTCCATCTCCACCACAGAGAACACATTTCAATTGGGTCTTATCTTCGACCCTTTCCTCATCGAGCTTGCACTCTTTTTCTTTGTGGTTCTCTCCACACTTTACGCACCTCGACTGCATTTGGCAGTTGAATGCGGCGTGCCCGAACCTTTGGCAACGAAGACATTGTAAAATGTCTCCGTGCCTGTTTATTTGTTCCCATCTTACCATCTGGTAGTCTAGGACGGAGATTTTCTTCAGACTCTCCAGACGGCTACTGGGTGATTGGGTGACGAGGAACATCGGCAATCGCTGCCTCTAATCATGAGTTTAATAGCCAACGACTCTGCCATTGAGCCAAGAAACACCTTAATTTTGATGCTGCTAAATGATTTAAAAGAAAGTGATATCAACGTTACCTTCCTAGTAATATTACTTACCGACTCGGAGCAATAAAGAGAAGAAAGAAATGAATTGAAGAACAGAGAAAAGTTTAAGCACCAAATATTTTACTACCATTACAATGAAGTGGATGAGTGAAACTGGAAATTTCATCATGGCAGAGTAGGAGACGCACTGGTCGATGATTCGAACTTTACAACAAATTAAAAGAGATCAACAACTCATCGCGATGATTTATCGTTATTGGAATTGATACGGTTGCAAGAAAATAGCTTGAAAACTATTACTCAAATATTAATTAATTTCGTTTCAAAAACTATTGCATTGTCCTTTTTTACATTCAATAGTCAAAGTTTACGAGCGCATTAACAAGATCTAGCAATAGACACTATCGTTAAAAATATGAATGTATTAATTTTAACAGAAACTCACAAGGGTGACGAAGAAAAATATAGATAATTATGATATTCCAGATTTCAATTAAGTTGCAAGTTTCAGAACTCAGAAGACACGATCGTCCAGCAGCAGGAGTAGCTATCTGTAAAAGGTTGTCTGACACAACTGCCATATTTCGCTCAAATCATATGGATTTGTATACGAGGTACACTAGTATGTTTAGTACTAATGTTTTTGATATCGGCGATTTGTGTGTTTTTCGTTGCCACTCTGGAAATGGACAGCGAGTTATTACAGTAGGCGTTTATAATTCACCGAATACGTCTTCAAGTGTAATAAGACAGTTTTTATATAAAGATTTATTTATTTAGTCTGAAGACGCTTCTGCATACCTTCACGATAAAATTAAGGAGAGATTTGATGATATCCCAATGATTTTGAGTGGTGAATGATCAACTTCGCCGATGCTACAAATTTTCCACTTTTTCAATTTTTAAAAGAAGGATACTATTTTACAATGACGAATGACCGCAGCCTTAGTGCAACGAAATATAAAGCTACAATTGAAGCAGTCTTTGCGATATATTTAAATAGACTCGAGACAAAATTTTTCGTTTCCTATTTAACGTCGAATTCCTTTCACCCATTTGCAGTCGCTAGAAAACTCGATTCTTTTTTGGGTATTTAGGATATTAAAAAAGTAGCGAATTTCTTTTTTATGAATGTGTGTGTGTCCAACTGACTAATCAAGAAAAACAAGTACCAAAGAACAAAACAATTACATTCATATTGTTAATCACACAATTTTTATGTTTTTCTTCAAAAATTTTTTACCAAATTCACAACAAAATACACAACAGTCCTGCGTCCTTTAATTCATTTTTTATAGGCTGATGTTTTTGTTTGCCATTTTCGATCTGTCAAAATTGTTGTGTGTGTGAAAATCTGTGTGCAAATCTGTCCCAAAAAAGAGATCGACTGCAGTCGATTTTTTTTCCATCTAAATGAATTCCTTTGAAAAAAAATTTACTGCAGTCGAGTTTTTTTTTTTTTGAAAGGAATTTGACATAAGTTATCATAGACCTATTATTTCAGTATTAGAATACGATGATTGTAGAGATGATAATAGATGAGATGAAATGGTGAATGAAAACTCAAAAGTCTCATTGATGTTCTTCTATATGTACATCTACATATTATGTACATCTTACTAATATTATAAAGAGGAAAGGTTTGATTGTTTGATTGTTTGTCTCGAATAGGCTCCGAAACTACTGCACCGATTTGAAAAATTCTTTCACCGTTGGAAAGCTACACTATCCCTGAGTGACATAGGCTATATTTAGTTTTCAAAAAAATTGAGTTCCTTACCAAAACTCGGATAACTAATAATCTTACTTAGTTGTGTAAGTTGTTATAGTAGGCAGTTGTAAGTAGCTTAAAGATATGAAAGGTAATTATTTAGTTCAAAGGCGTTTTTTCTTTTATCATTTTAAAATGCCAAAAAGATCAAGATCTCAACTTTCTAGAAACAATTCATAGGCCAGGGCCAAAAAATATGTCGAAATAAAGAATCTTCATCCGAAACTGAAAATCGTCTTTTAAGTCAGAGAGAATATGTGGCGCAATCGCGTGCCAGAGAGTCGAATACCGAGCGTTCGCAACGGCGAGACCCGCGAGAGTACAGTATTCAGCAGTCGCAACGGCTGGCTGAACAAAATGTGAGAACTTCTTGAGTCCGCGCGAGTTAACACATGAATGTTCAACACATTTTAAGATAGCGAACACATGAATGTTAACCATGTGTTCGCTATGAAATTCCCAACGATTATAGATAACTATACAATAGGTAATAAAAGATAAAATAAAACAAAGGAGATAACTGTACGTGACCTTCTGCACACAGTCATCTCCTGAAATAGAATTTAAGATAAATAAATATGGACACAATATGTGTAGCACACAAATTGTATAAATAGGATTGACTCAGTACTGAGGTCGCCTTTAAATATGCGACCGTTGTGCGTTAGACATCGTAAAATAAATACTTTGTACCTACTAGAACTTTGTATCTCTTATTACTTTGAAGATTCAACAGGACTAAGACATCAGACTCTGACCGGTCTGATATGGTTGTATTTTTTTGGGTCAATGAAATAGTAAGTTCATTAACTGGGGGCTCAACCTTGATCCTTTTCAAAAAATAAGGATCTAGCCAAAACAAGACTTGAAGTTCAAGCATCGTTACACTAATCTGCGAAAGTGATAGACAACTGTAACTAATAAATAAAAAGTATAGTTATAAAGTCCTTTAAAAGTAAAAAGGCAGTGCAAGTATAGAGTATATTTATAAAGTCCTTTAAAAACAAAAAGGCAGTGAAATTAATTAATGTTTAAGAAAATTCGAACTCAAGAAAGTATCAAGCTACAAACAACCAATAAAATGGCAACTGTGGACGAAATTATAGACATCAAAACTACAATGGCACAACTATATGAAGAAATTAAAAGACAAGGAATAGCGAACACTTCTTTACAAGCAGAAGTTAATTTACTAAGAGCTGGACAAGGTGCATTCCAAGCAATTACAACTACACCAGTTTTAAATCCAGAAGTGCCTAGTTATCAAAAACCAGAAGATATAAATCTCACAGTGTTTTCAGCGATACCTACATTTAATGGTAATTCCCAAGAATACAGACCTTGGAGATCTATGGTATGTAACCTTATGAATGAAATTCAAATATTCTCTGGTACACCACAATACTATCACGCATTAACGATAGTCAGAACAAAAATTCAAGGAGAAGCTGCACACATACTAACGAATCAAAATACGATAATGAATTTTAAAGCCATAATAAATAGACTAGATTATACATACGCAGACAGTAGACCTCTTTATGTTCTTCAAGAAGAATTAAGACGTATTCATCAAGGAAAGAATACATTGTCAGAGTATTACGATGTAATTAATAACGCATTAAATCTCATACTTTCAAAAATAACGATGACATCATCACAAGAAGGAAGGAAAATTCAAGAAACCTTAGCTATGGAAGAAGCAGTACGAATATTCACCGCAAATTTAAATTCAAGTTTCACAAAAGCAACATTGTACTCAAATCAACCCGGTACACTGGAAAAAGCATATGCCATAGCATTAACGATACAACACGATAATATGTCTCATGCTACAGATACACATATAAGACGTGACAATCTGGTAAATCACAATCCGAGACGAGATACAATGCAAAAACAAGTCCATACCGATCAAAGACAATTCAGACCAAATTACGAAGCCCAGCCGCAGAAGTATGTTACTCCAAATCACCCAAGAGCAATGGAAACGGACAATTCAGCTTTCAATCATCGGAATCCATTCAGACAACAACAACAACGAGGCTTCCAACCGCAGTTCCAACAACAGAACAACTATCAACGTCAACATGTACAACAAGCACCGGATCCAACATTTCCAGCGACTAAACGAGAACACGAAGATTCTGGACGAAATCATAAGTTTCAAAGAGTCAACCAGATTGACACCAGTAAATTAGGAGAGGATGTTGTAAGTAATAAACATTTAGAAATTAATTTTGAAACGGAGAGTCCTTTTTTATTCGAATAAACGGTTTACCATGTCTAAAAAGAAAATGTATGTTAACGGGTAAATCGGTAAACATTTTAGTAGATTCGGGTGCTACTAATAATTATATAAGTAATAAATGTGATATAGGAGAAAGGGTCCCAATAGAACCTTTAAAAACAAAAACATTACATGGTGTATCAATAATTAGATATAAAAAGATAATAAATCTTTTTGGGTATAAAATATGTTTTTTTGAAATTTCAGAATTAGAAGATTTTGATCTTATTTTAGGTGAACAAGGACTTAGATTAATAAAAGCAAAAATTAATTTGTTTGAGTACAAACTAGAATATGAAAAAAAGTTAGAACAAACTATACATTATACGAATGACTCAGAAACATATAAAGAAAAAATATATAACTTAATGAAGATAAATAATGAATTGAATGAGAAACTTCCATTCACTACAACTATAGAAGCGACTATACGAACTAACGATAACGAACCCATATGGACAAAACAGTATCCATATCCATACGCAGACAACGGGTTTGTCAACAAAGAAATTGAAAAATTATTAGAAGAAGGGATTATACAAAAAAGTAGATCACCTTATAATTCTCCAATATGGACAGTTCCCAAGAAAGGTGTCGATGAGAACAGGAGGCCTAAACGGCGCATGGTAATTGATTTCCAGAAAATAAATTCACAAACAATTACGGATAGATACCCAATTCCTGACGTGAACATGACCATACAAAATTTAGGAAAAGCTAAGATTTTCTCGACTATTGATTTAGAATCAGGCTTCCACCAGATTAGGATAAAAGAGTCTGACAGATAAAAAACAGCATTTTCAGTGAATGGGGCAAAATACGAATTTATACGTATGCCCTTTGGTTTAAAAAATGCACCGTCGATATTTCAGCGATGTGTGGATGATATACTCAGAGAGTATATAGGCAAGTTTGCATATATCTATGTAGATGATGTGTTGATTTATTCATCCACGCCCGAAGAACATATGAAACATATACAAATAATAGTGAATGCATTACACAAAGCAAATATGAAAATATCGCATGAGAAATCACACTTTTTTAAAGATTCAGTAGAATACCTGGGTCATGTGATTAAAAGTAATAGAGTAGTAGTGGATCCCACTAAAGTAAAAACAATACAAGAGTATCCAGTACCAACTACACTCAAAGAGTTACGATCTTTTCTCGGCCTTGCCAGTTATTATAGGAAATTTGTAGAAAATTTCGCCCAAATAGTTAAACCACTAACAGTTCACTTAAAAGGAGAAAATGGAATGGTTAAAAAGAACCAAAGTCAAAAAATAAAATTAAATTTACAGAATGATGAATTAGCTTTAGAAGCAATTAAAAAAGTGAAAAATAAATTAATAGAACAAATCGAATTGTTTCAACCTGATTTCAGTAAGCCATTTGATTTGACTACTGATGCGAGCAATTTCGCAATTGGTGCTGTATTATCACAAAACAGACACCCTATAACTTTTATATCTAGAACTTTAAATGAGACCGAACAAAAGTATTCAACTAACGAAAAGGAGTTATTGGCAATTATATGGTCATTACAGAAATTAAGGAATTTCCTATACGGAATAGCAGATCTGACAATTTATACTGATCATCAATCATTAATATTCGCCATATCAGAAAAAAACCCAAATACTAAACTTAAGAGATGGAAAAATCTCATTGAAGAGTATGGAGCTAAATTAGTATACAAGCCAGGACACCAAAACGTAGTAGCCGATGCCTTGTCTAGACAGCAAATAAATACGAATGCGATTGAACAAAATGATTCAATTCACTCTTTTGATAGCTCACCCTCCAAATCATTAAAAGTGGTTTCACAACCAATAAACACATTTCATAATCAAATAATTTTGTTTAACGATAACGTCGACTTAACAACAACAAAAAATATTTTTAAAGATCACGTAAGACACGAAATAAAATATTCAGACACCAGTAAAGTAATAATTGAGTTAAGAAAGGTATTAAATCCAAAAGGAGTAAACGCAATAAAAATAGACGAACAAAGTTTATTTTATATAGAAGCACAAATACTTAAACATTTCGAAAATTATAAAATTTTGATAGCAAGAAAATTATTAGAGGACATAACAGATGTCGACAAACAAATATATATATCAGAACAAATACATAAACGTGCACATAGAAATCATTTAAATAATGTTCAAGAAATCATGACAAAATATTTTTGGCCTAACATGAAGATAACGTGTAAAGAAATTACAAACACATGTGAAATATGTCATACAAGTAAATAAGAACGCCATCCAACGAAACAAATTATGAAAAATACACCTATCCCTAACTTTGCTGGCGAAACTGTACATTTTGATATCTTTTATATGAGCAAAGAGCTATTTATAACTTCTGTTGATAAGTATTCAAAATACTGCTACATAAGTAAAATTGAAGATAAGAAACTTCTATATAAAAAAATTGAAGAAATCCTTAGCACAGTATATCCTTTTTGTCAGAATGTAGTTACAGACAATGAAAACGTATTCATTTCTCCTTCTGTACAAAGTATTCTGAATAAATTAGGAATCCAACACGTTAAGACGCCAGTCAGTCATTCAACGACGAACGGACAAGTCGAAAGAATTCACAATACACTTATTGAACTTACAAACGCTCTTGCATTGGAAAATAAAACAAAACCAATAATTGAAATTTATAACGCGGTCAAACAATATAACTTAACTATACATTCAGTTACTAAAAACCAACCGGTAGAATTGTTTTTTAATAAAAATTTGTATACTGAAGTTCGCGAGTTAATAAGTAAAGCGCAACAAAGAACTGTTGAATACCAAAACAAAAATAGAATCAATAAAGAATTTAATCAAAACGATATTGTGTATCTTAAATCAGATAGGAGACCTAAGGATCTACCTAAGTATAAAAAACATATACCTAGTGAAAGAAAATAAAGGAAATATTATTTTAACAAACAAAGGAAAAATAATACATAAAGACAATGTTAAGAAAAAGTGTATACCTTGCAATCGTAATATTTAAATTATTAAGTATAAGCAATTGCTACGATATGATAAATCTAGAAGATAAAAAGTTTATAGCAACTCAAACGGAAGATGCATTTCTATTTAGGAATAAAGAATTTTTATATCACATAACAGATTTAGATAAAATACTTAAACCATTTTATAAAGTAAGGAATTCAATTGATAAGCCTTCAGATGAAGAGAAAATTTTAATCAATGAAATTGAAGCCTTAGAAGAACAGGTTTTAACACACTCAAGATTTAAAAGAGCAATAAACTTCTTAGGAAAGATAATAAAATTTATATCCGGAAACCCAGATCATGATGACTTAATTGAAATACATCGGGGAATAAATGATTTAATCGAAAACAATAATAAGCAATCGAAAATAAATTCACACTTTGAAAAAATGTTTAATGAAATGGATTCTGCAAGCATTCAAAAAACACATTTATTAAAAGCTATTTATAAAGAACTAGAATCAGTAATGCTAACAATTAATCTAGCTAAACATAATAATTTTAATTCCAAAAGTATCAACTTAGACGAAATAAAAGCTATAATATTAAAAGAGAAACTAAATATACCAATAATAGACGTTCTAGAATATGCTGATATATATTTATGTAAAGTCAAAAACAACTTAATAACAATTTACAAATATCCAATAATTGAAAAACAATGTAAACATTTCATTTTAACCTCATTAGAATTTAGACATGGAAAATTGATAATGGATAAAACAATTTCAAGTTGTAATAATGAATATGTAAGAAATGAAAATTGTCAAAAATATGTAGATTCTATAATATGTAAGGAACTACCTAATGATAATTGTACTATTCCATTAATCGAAGGAAAATCAGCACATTGTAATATTGTCCAAGAACAAAATAATCCAATTTTTAGAATTGACGAAAGTAACATCTTATTATCAGGAAATCATATTTTAAATAATAAAGATATAAGTGGAACAAATGTAGTACAATTTGACGAACAAATAATTATTGATAACGAAACATTTGTGAATTATAAGAACGAAATTAGAAAATATATACTCTCCGGGAAAACTGAAGAATTTGAAATATTAAAGATATTAGAGTCTGATTCGGATTACAAATTTGATAATATTAAAACATTAAGAAAATTTACTATTCCAATTGAAGAACATCCATTAGCAACAATATTTTTTTCAATAATAACTATATCAATAATAATTTTTATATGTTACATTTTAAACAAATTTTGTAAAATCTATACGAATTATAAGAAACTACAAGCAAAAAAAGAATATAATAGACTCTATAAAGAAGCTCTTAAAGCTAGAGGAATTTTAAACGAGGACGTTTAATTTTAAGAGGGGGAGAGTTAACACATGAATGTTCAACACATTTTAAGATAGCGAACACATGAATGTTAACCATGTGTTCGCTATGAAATTCCCAACGATTATAGATAACTATACAATAGGTAATAAAAGATAAAATAAAACAAAGGAGATAACTGTACGTGACCTTCTGCACACAGTCATCTCCTGAAATAGAATTTAAGATAAATAAATATGGACACAATATGTGTAGCACACAAATTGTATAAATAGGATTGACTCAGTACTGAGGTCGCCTTTAAATATACGACCGTTGTGCGTTAGACATCGTAAAATAAATACTTTGTACCTACTAGAACTTTGTATCTCTTATTACTTTGAAGATTCAACAGGACTAAGACATCAGACTCTGACCGGTCTGATATGGTTGTATTTTTTTGGGTCAATGAAATAGTAAGTTCATTAACTCGCGCGAGAGTTAAGTACTGAGCGTTTGCAGTAGCTTGAAGAGCAAAATTCTAGAAATATACAATCCCGCACTAGGGAATCAAGCTCTAAGCGTTCCCAACGCCTTCCAAACCCACAGAGAACGACAACAGACTTCAAGAGCTAGAGTTCGCAATCGAGTTGTAGCTCATAGTAACAGATCGGCTTTTAGATACGATCCACAGATTGATTATGCTCAACAGTCTTCCGTCCAAATCGGCGACATGAATAAGATTTGCTATAAGTGTTCTGCCAAAAAATGGGTCGATGAAACTAATGGCATGTTAGACACAGAATCAGACAGCAAAATCTAAACTTCACCTTACCATACAATGCTGATGCAATTAAATGACAAAAGCCTAAGTGACTTTGGGTTACCATGTTCAGTTCGTAAAGAAACTAATGGAGCAGATACAATGACTAATCGCTGTGATAGAAATAATTTGACCGCTTTTGTTAATAAAAACCTGCCAAAATTAGTCCCAGATCAAAGAGATGCTTTTGAAACTATAGTCGATAGCATCATTAATGACAAAAGAAAAATTTTCTTTTTGGATGCACCCGGTGGAACAGGAAAGATGTTTCTTGATAATTTGATACTTGCTAAGATAAGAGAATCGGGGAAGATAGCAATAGCAGTTGCTACCTCAGGAATTGCTGAAACTCTCTTGACGGATAGAAAAACTGCTCATTCTACTTTTAAACTTCCGCTATCCGTAAATCTTGAGCAACAATCTACATGTTCTCTCCGCAAAAATGGGCCTCGTGGTAAATTACTACAAGACGCCTCATTGAGACGAATGCAAGATGAACCATAGAGCACATATAGAAGCCGTGAACAGAACCGTACAGGATCTAAGAAACTCCTCTGCAGTCATTGGCAAGATTACTTTTGTTTTTGCGGGAGATTTCCGACAAACTCTCCCTGTTATTAACAGAGGTACGCGAGCAGATATCATAGGTATGCTTGAAATCGTTACCCTTATGGGCTTCGATTGAAACATTGAAATTACGAACGAATATGGGAGCTCATGTTCATAGAATGACTGATTGCGATTTCGCACAACAACTGCTAAAACTTGGAGAAGGAATTTTTTCCACTCCAAATTTAAGCGGTCATTGTGACATTCTTCTGGATGAAACTCTAGGTCGAATACTCCATAATTTGGAAAACTTAATGCTATATACCCTGATATCGAGAATTTGCACGAAAAGGACTTTCATTGGCTAAGTTCTAGGGCTATAGTGTCACCTAAGAATGATACTGTTAATGAAATAAACAGTCTAATAGTTCAAAAAGTCTCCGGTCAAATAAAAACATACAAATCGATCGACACTGTGACTAATATCGGAGACGCAGTCCATTATCCAAAGGAATTTTTAAATTCGTTGAACCCTTCTGGACTGCCACCACATGAATTTTTAATTAAAAATTGGAATCCCAATAATGCTTTTAAGAAATTTAAACCCTGCTGCTTATTAAAGAGTTAGAGGACAATTTAACTGTAGCAGCTATTATCACTGACAGCCGGTCAACTGGCTCATATACCGAGGATACCTATGATCCCGACTGATCTGCCAATCCCATTTAACGGGCTTCAGTTTCCGGTAAAAACATCTTTCGCATTAACAATTAACAAGTCCCAACGCCAAACCATCGAATTGATAGGGATCAAACTGCGAAAAGATGTTTTACTCATGGTCAACTGTATGTTGAACTATCGCGGGTCAGAGCCCATGAAAATCAATTTATTTTGTTGCCACAAAATAAAACAACAACAAATATTGTTTACAGGGAAGCTCTAACACAATAAAACGATTTTCTTTTGGGGTTATGACCTATTTGCAATAAAATTTTTTTAATAATATCTAAGAATTAAATTTCCTATTTTTTTTAATTCGACGCGAAAAATTGTGAATATGTGTGTAGTAAATGTCATGTTTAGTGCCCGTGCGAAGCCAACACGGGCCGCTAGTATATTATAAAAGATTTTCCTGTACATTAAAATATTTACTGAAAATTCACTTCTGTTTTCACTTCTGTCGGCACTCCCGGAGTGCTTGTTTTTTTTTTGTTGGAGGTTTTCAAAATACCAGCTGGAGCACTCAGACCTAAATACCGGTCCATTGTACTACCAGATAGCAACCTACTATTTGTTATAGCTTTCCAGATGTTCGGAGAAAAGCCAAAAGACGCTGCCATGATAAAAAGCCTATGTTACCAGCTCTTACCATGTCTCCGCAGAGTATCTGTAACCTCATGCGAGAAAAAGCAGGACATTCATAGAGGAAGTGCTCTGCGGTGTCCTCATCTTCTCCACAAGATTCACAGAGTGTGGTATCACTTAAGCCTAACACGTTTAAATGCTTGGCAAAAGAGAAGTGCCCGCTGGCAACGCCAATAAGCTTTCTGCAGTCTTTTCTGCGACGAGCTAGCAAAAATGTTGCAGTCTTCTTACTAACGTTGGGGAGCATACGCTTTGTAGGAGTCTCCAATCCAACCGCTCGCTACTTCAAACATTCAAATTAAGACTTAAGAAAAATACCGAACTTCACAGATCGACCGCAAGAGTGCACCTAATAACTCATCTGCAATCAACCCACCATTTTACATATTTTTCATTTAATTTTTCATTCTTTGTTCTGCCTTCAGCAAGTCAAGTGCCTTCGTGCCTTTTAAATAAATTTATAATTTTGGATTTTGAGTTTCGTATTTAAATCGTCGACACGCTCCTAAATTGGTAACCCCGACGTGATCGCCGACTATTAATAGTGCAAAAATGCCCGGTACTAATGAGCAAACAGCTAGCACAAGCGCTAAAACAGATGCTCTCGAAGAAAACCCATTGCAAGCGCAATTAAATCAATTGCAAGAGCTCCAGCAACAAATACTTTCTCAGCAAGCACAAACACAGGCATTGAGAGGTGCTGAAATCGAATCTAGCCATGCTCGAGTGCGACCACCACCATTTTGGCGAGAAAATGTGAATCTATGGTTTGCACAGCTCGAAGCGCAGTTTACGTTGGTGAATTTGCGATCTGAAGCCCGAAAGTTTAACGTCGTCATCGCACATCTGGATCAAACCACAGCCACGGAAGTGCATGACGTCATCATCAATCCACCACAAGGTAATGCTTATGTCAGATTAAAAGAAGAACTTATTTCTCGTTTGGCTCCATCTAGAGACAAGCAGATCAGGCAAATGTTAGATAGAGAACAGCTAGGTGACAGAAAACCATCTCAGTGTCTTTGACGCTTAAAAGACTTAGCTGGAGGCACAATGACCGACGATGCTTTGAAGGCAATTTGGATAGATAGGTTGCCGGTCCAAACTCAGTCAATACTCGCAGCACATCCTCCTGGCACAGACGAAAATCCAACAAATTTGGACAACCTTGGTCTCATTGCAGACAGAATCAATCAACGACGTCATCCCACAACACCAAGTTGCCAGCACATCTAGTCACCCTGAATCCGCATTTTTGAGCCTCACGCAGAGAGTAGAACAGCTGACTAAGCAAGTTGAGGGCATGTACGTGAACCGTGTAGATCAAAATCGCAGGCCGATAAGATCAAGGTCACGCTCTCGTGAGAGGCAACACAGAAGCCCAGCACCGAATTCGAAAGAAAGTAGAAACAACACTTACAACAGAAATCAAACTGGTAATTGCTATTTTTATCGTCATTGGGGACCCAAAGCAAGAAATTGTCGCCCACCGTGTGATTTCAACCAGCAGGCGGGAAACGAGAACGGATGTCATTGATGGCGGTGAATGACAGCCCATCTTCTAGCCGTCTTTTCATTACGGACAAAACGTCAAAATTGCAGTTTTTGGTAGATACAGGCTCGGACGTTTCTGTGTTTCCACACACCGGTTCGTGCCACAAATCAAAGCCATCTGACTATTCTCTTTTCGCTGTAAATGGGACTCCGATTCCAACCTACGGTTTTCACACTTTGCAGATGAACTGCGCCGCGATTTTACATGGCGTTTTGTGGTAGCTGAAGTCAGCAAACCTATTATAGGTGCGGACTTTCTAGCTTTCTATCAACTTCTAGTGGACGTATCGCACTGCAGATTGTTAGATGGAATAACGGGACTCTCCACACTAGATAGCCACAGCAACTATTGACAGATCGGGGTGCTAACTTTTGTAGTGAACTTTTTAAAAAGGTGTGCAAGTTTCTAAACATCAGGAAACTTGAAACTACGGCTTATCATCCACAAGCAAATGGAGCCTTGGAACGTAACCATGGGCCATTGGCAGAGTACTTAAGATCATTTTCAAAAAGCAACCCCTCTGATTGGGATCAATGGCTTCGACAAGCTATGTATGTGCACAATAACACTCCACACGCTAGCTCCAAGCTTACTCCCATGGATGTTCTCTTCGGTTTTAAATCCCCTATGCCAACTGGCATAACGAGGACACCAACTCCTATATATGATCACGAAAACTATTTTTTTGAACTAAGACAGAAACTCCAGAAGGCTTATCAGGTTGCTAGAACTAACATTGATAAGAGTAAGGAAAAGACAAAGGAATATTTTGATAAAAAAATAAATCCCCAGTCTTTCAAAGTAGGTGATTTGGTTCTTCTACAAGACATGAGCAGAAAAAACAAACTTTGTCCCTTGTTTACAGGGCCATTTCAAGTTAAGGAAGTTCATAACAATGTGAACACTTCTATTTCACGTAAAAATAAGCTTGAAAGGGTTCATTACAATCGACTCAAACATTTTTATGAATAGAAGAGTCTACCAGCATATTTTAGGGCCTTTAGTTAAATTTTTTTTTTAATTACAAAAATTCATTGCCCTATCCATCTGCAAAAGACAAAAATTTACGGAATGCCAAACGAGTCAAGAAATTAGTCGCTCTTCCTTAAATACTCCTTTTTAGTATTCTTAAAGGTTAACGAGTTGCAGATTAATTAGTTTTCAAACTCATAGCAAGAAGCTTCCGCTAATTTTTTTAATGTTTCTTCTAGATTTTATTTTAGTTACATTTTAATTTCTAATTACTGACCTTCCTAAAAATGTTTCCATTGATCTGGTTTTAAGCTTCAATTTCAAGATATTTAACATTTTATGGAATTCCATTCAATCCATATATTTTTGTACTTTTGGTTTTATTTTATGTCAACGTTGGTTTTATTATTTTTGGCTAATTTCATGTACAGCAACCATGTCCAGTTGGTATTTTTACTTTACTTACTTAGGTGGGCATTACAGTTCGGGGTGAACCTGGGCCTCAACCAACATCCTTCGATAACGAGTTCTATTTCGGGCGAGCTCTCTCCAGTTTCGCACTCCAAGTCGGTTGAGGTCTTCTTCCACTTGATTGCGCCACCTAAGACGAGGTCTTCCCCTTCCGCGATTTCCCTGCAATGTGCTTTCGAACACCCGACGAGCCGGAGCGTTTGGGTCCATCCGCTCAACATGGCCCAACCATCGTAGCCTCGCGATGCGTACTCTTCTGGCTATGCCCATGTCGCGGTACAGCTCATACAGCTCGTTGTTGTATCTTCTTCTCCACACATTGCCTTCGCATACGGGACCATAGATCATTCGGAGAATTTTTCTTTCGAAACGACCAAGGGTTTCCTCATCCGCTTTCGATAAGGTCCATGCTTCCGCGCCGTAAAGCAGGACTGGGATGATTAAGGTCTTATATAAGGTTACCTTGGTTTTTCTGGAGAGGGTTTTGTTTCTCAATTGCCTTCTTAACCCAAAGAAGCAGCGGTTGGCAAGAGTTATTCTCCGTTTGATCTCCGCACTGATGTTGTTGTCCGTGTCTAAAGCGGATCCTAGGTAGACGAAGTCCTGTACTACCTCGAAGTTATGTCTGTCTATTGTGACGTTTTGTCCAATTCGTCGATGTTCTGTGTCCTTATTTGATGACAGCATATACTTTGTTTTGCCCTCATTAACCATCAAACCCATTTTTGCCGCTTCTGTTTCAATACTCGCAAAAGCACCTATGACATCACGCTTTTTTCTTCCCATTACATCAATATCGTCTGCATATGCGAGTAATTGCACAGACTTTTGAAAGATTGTTCCTCTGGTGTTGACGTTTGAGTTTCTTACAATCTGTTCAAGTATGATGTTGAAGAAATCGCATGACAGTTTATCGCCTTGCCTAAAACCTTTTTCGACATCAAAGGTCTCGGTGAGTTCTCTACCGACCTTGACGGAGCAGCGTGAATTCTCCAAAGTCATCCTGCATAGTCGTACGAGTTTTGCAGGGATGCCGAAACTAGACATGGCTCTGTACAGCTCGTCTCTGTAGATACTGTCATTCGCGGCCTTGAAATCGATAAAGAGATGGTGAATATCGATATTATGTTCACGGGTTTTTTCCAAGATCTGCCGTAATGTGAAAATTTGGTCTATTGTGGACTTCTCCGGTCTAAAACCACATTGATAAGGACCTATCAAGTTGTTGACGTGGGGTTTCAGACGTTCACATATTACAGCAGACAAGATCTTGTACGCGACGTTAAGGAGGCTTATCCCTCTATAATTGGCGCAGTTGTGAGGGTCTCCTTTCTTTAGGATCGGGCATACGATACTGAGGTTCCATTCATCGGGCATGCTTTCTTCCGACCATATCATGAAGATCAGTTGGTGCATGCTCCTTTCCAACTGATCTCCAGCTGCCTTGAAAAGTTCGGCATCAAGGCCATCTGCACCTGCAGTCTTATTTGATTTAATTTTGCATATAGCAAGCTTAACTTCTTCTAGGTCGGGAGGACGGCATTCTTGATCATCGTCCAGGCTGAATGGGACAGTCTGCCTGACAGCGGAATTTGTGTCCTCATCGCCATTAAGCAGTCTGCAGAAATGATCTTTCCAGATCCTCAGTAGCGACTGTGACTCTATAACTATGTTTCCCTGCTGGTCTTTACAGGCTTGAGTTCGGGGTTTGCCACCCTGGCATGATCTTTTTACCTTTTGGTAAAACTTCCGCATCTCGTTTCTGTCATGGCACCTCTCTATTTCCTCAAACGAGCGCTTCTCATGCTGCTTCTTTTTCTTTTTGAGAAGTCGGTGTTCTTCCCTTCTTCTCTCCTTGTAAATCTCGTTATACTGAACGTAAGCAGCCCTTGTTCGTGTTTGCATAAGCATTTGTCGTGCTCTTTGTTTGGCTGCATTTGCCTGCCTGCATTCTTCATCGAACCATGGGTTTCGTTTTGGTGGCCGAGTGAAACCCAGAACCTCAGAGGCAGCGGTTCTGATGGCTTCTTGGCATTGCTGCCACTGGTCTTCAATGTTTAATGCTGGCGGCATGGGATTCAAGGATAATTGAAGGGACACTCGATTGGAAAAGGCATTGGCAATCTCTTGCGATTGTAGCTTTCCGACGTCATATCTCTTCACAGCGTTAGTTCGCGCTGGTCGTGAACAAGATATCCTCATTCGTACCTTGGCTACAACAAGGTAGTGGTCCGAGTCAAAGTTGGCCCCTCGGAAAGTTCGGACATCTAGCACACTGGAAGAGTGCCTTGCGTCGATCGCAACATGGTCAATTTGGTTGACGGTTAATTGATCTGGGGATCGCCATGTACCTTTATGAATTTTGAGATGCGGGAAGCGCGTACTACTTACAACAAGATTCAGCCCCGCAGCAAAATCGATCAGCCTCAGTCCGTTTTCGGAGGTTTTGTCATGGAGGCTATGCTTACCGATTGTGTTTCCAAAGATGTCCTCCTTCCCTAGCTTTGCGTTAAAATCGCCAAGGACGATTTTCACGTCGTGTCTAGGGCACTGCTCATACGTTTCTTCGAGGAGCTCGTAGAAACAGTCTTTGGAATCGTCGTCTTTCTCTTCTGTGGGGGCGTGGGCGCATATGAGGCTAATGTTAGCAAATTTAGCCCTGATGCGGATGGTCATTATACGCTCATTGACTGGATTTTGGCTAATCACCTTATCCCTGAGTCTTCCTCTAACGACAAATCCGCACCCAAATAAGCGTTGTTTCTTTTGTCTGTAGCAGTCGCCATAGTAGATGTCACAGTTTTTCATCTTCTTTATGCCCGGTCCACTCCATCGCACTTCTTGGATGGCGGTTATGTCTGCTTTGCAGCAGTCCAGGGCGTCCGCTAATTCTCCAGCTGCACCTAGTCCGTTAAGAGATCTTACGTTCCAAGTGCAGATCCGGAGGTCGTTGTCCCTTTTTCGTTTGCATAGGTCGTCAACTTTGAAATCATTATCGTTATCCGAGGCTGTTAATTGTTTCGGAACTGGGCTTTTTTTACGTGGTTGGGTAGTTAACCCTACGCACAACCCCCAACCTGGAGGGCCAGGTCCTTTTGGATCCCTTCGGACACAAAGGGCTGGAGTATCCAGAGTCAGTACCCTGCTGCAGGGGTGTGAGTGCTGCCGTTGGCTCACCAGGAGCTCGTCCGCCACCATCTCTACTTCAATACCCTGTCCTCGTATTGAAAGACCCCAAAAGACCTTTAAACCAAATATGTTGGAGTAGCTCTTTCAGGGGTTTCTGCTTTGGTATTTGGTATTTTTACTGTGTCCTAATGATGACTTGGTCTTGCACCCATGCGCAATTCCATGTATCGGTATTAAAGAATGAGACGGGAGTCCATGGAGAAAAAGTGGGAATAATGCAGCATTCACTAAACAATTGGAAGATTGTCTCGCACCTCCAAGGAAAAGACGTAGTTGCTGAGTCAGACCTACTTATTACAGCCGTCAACCATTTCTTCAACACGTGCAACAGCACAAAGAAAGACCAAGCGCTACAGGCTCCAGCGTTGCCGCAGCAAAATTTTTCAAGGTGCCATTTTCGGTAACCAAAGGTGCCAACTGGGTGCCACCAGCTCTTCAAAGGTAGAGAGATATTTAAAAACACAAAAAACAAATACTTTTCCATTAAGTATCATTACGATTATTTGGGCATGAATTAGTACACACACACACACACTGTTTCACTACTTGAAAAAAAAAATCCCTTTCAGTCTTTTTCGAATGACTTTATTAAGTTTTCCTCATTAAAATGTATCAAGCTCTTAAGGTGCCAAAATGAGAGCCAAAGGTGCCAAGGTGCCAATCGAGACTGAAGGGTGCCAAAATGGCACAATTGTGCCACTTCGGCAACGCTGGCTACAGCGGTTAATAGAACAGCATTGTCGAACAGGGCATAAGTCATTGACTGCGATGCATTCGAGGGTAAAGCAGAATCAAGAAATCTTGAAAAACCTGTTCGAACCGAAAGTTCGCCAAAAACGAGGGGTTATAAATGTTGTCGGTGAAATTACTAATGCTCTGTTTGGAGTTATGGACGATAGAGACGCACAAGAAATTTATTCGTCGGTGCAAGAACTTCAAGAAAATCAAAAGTCTATCGCTCATGTTCTCAACAAACAGGTGTCAGTAATTTCTAACCTAGGTAGGAGTCTAAACGTTTCTTATGAAAAATATAGCACTAACTTTGCACGAATACAAAACGACATAAACGACATTTATTCAAAATTAGAAAATTTAACAACTCTAGAGCAGATATATAGTTCAATCGACAAGAAAATAATGTTTTTGACAACTGAATCAGTTAGCCTAGAGTTTAGACAGAACCAGATTCTAGACATAGTAAACGATGCAAAAATGGGGCACTTGAATAGGTTTCTGCTATCGTCCCCGGAACTTAAGAAGGCATTGCAAGAAATACAGTTAGTGAACATTGCAACCTTTAAACTACCCTTCAAGGTAAAGAGCTTTGTCCCTGCTGATTTACAAAAAATTGTAGAGGTAACGGTGAGATATATATCATCTGAGCTCATGATAGTGTTAGATATTCCATTAATATCCGACGAATATGAGCTTTACCAACTTACCCCACTCCCACTCAAGACCAGAAACAATATCTATTGGTACGTGGAAGTTGACGAGCCTTATTTGGCCATTAATACCGCTAAACGTGGTTACGCCTTCTTAAGTTCCAACAGTTTCGGCCATTTAATAAAATACAAAGAAGACTTTTATTTAAATAAAAATAACTTGGTTGTTCGGAATGAAAATTCAGGGAACTGTATAATAAATTTAATGGCAGGGTACAAGAAACCAATAAACTGTAACATTCGCGTTTTTAATTCAACTCAAGAGATTTGGTACAACCTAAATAAAGCTAACACCTGGTTATATGTTGCTCCACATGAAATCCCTTTAAAAATAATGTGTAGAGAATTCTACAAAATAGCTCTCATTAAAGACACAGGAATAGTTAGCCTAGATCCAGGATGCAAGGCCATGTCCACGGAAATAACTTTAGAAACTGTCCAACAGACGGTAAAATTGTCAAACATTACTATATTTTTCAGTTCAAGTTTCATGGCAGACATTGAGATTCCTGATGTAAGTTTCGAACATCGATCTCACTCAAAAGATCTAAACATTGTAGGGTTTGAGTTGGCCACAAACAGTCTTCCTCTTGAAGTTCATCTGCGGGATCATAAATACAAAAACGACACTTGGCTAACTAAATCAGCTATTTACGGAGTGATTATCCTACTCCTCATGTTCTTTTTATTTCTATCGTTTAAAACTATCCTGCTTAAAATAATTTGCATTAGATGTGCAAAGAAATCTAATTCCTTCACTACCGACAACTCCCATCCCATAAAAATGAAGGGGGCACGAAGTCTACCATTGTTAGTGTCTACAAATGAAAACACAGACCTTACCTATCCAATCAATTCCCTTCGCCAAAGCCTACCATTGTTAGTATCCACAGATGAAAAAACAAATGGAAAAACAGATCTTACCTATCCAATGAATTCCCCCGTTTCCAAAAGCAAAAGTTATAATATAATGTAAAATAGATAAAAAAAAAAAAAAAAATTTATTAATTAATTGAACTTATGTAACCTAAATAACATATCTAAAAATTAAACAGCTTGTCAAAATGTTCAGACATGATATGTATAAATACACGATATGCACATTTACGTGTTTAAATAAATAAAAAAAAACACAATCTGTAACAAGCTTATGCAAAAAAAAAAAAAAAACTTAGAGTAAGACCTATATTATGGTAAAACTAAAAATAAAATAATAATTTTACTAGAAGATGTAAGCTAAAAAGTAAATAAATATCTAATAATAAAAATACAAAACAAAAAAATCTTAGAGTAAGACTTATATTAATGTAAAACTAAAAATTAAACAACAATTTTACTAGAAGAAGTAAACTAAAATTATAATATCATATCTTAAATTTTTTTTATTGTAATAATTTTTAACTATGATTGTTTAAATAAATTGAAAGCTTTTCAAAAGGGGGAGGAAATGTGGTGTAATATTCCAGTTGCATGCACGTTTGGCTGTCGTAATCTAATCCGACTGCGTGCAATCTGGCCCAGATACAGGTAGCCAAAGTCACCGAATGCATTTATACGCAGTGCTTGCATATTTCACTACGTGTAATATGCAAGCCATGCACTTTCCCACGTTCAGTGATTTTGCGTTGACCTTGTCTGGACAACGATCACATTGAATCTTCCTAATGAAAAAGTTGAGTTGTTTCTTGACAGTCAACCGTGTCGGTTTATTTATTGTTTATACCACACACGCATTTGAAATTTCTGTTCATGTAAAATCTGTTTCTGGAACTTCAAAGTTCATCGAGTTGCTTAAACAGTATCCCAGTTTGACTCGACCAGATGGAAGTTTCAAGGACATTCGACATTCCACCTTACACCACATCAATACGAAAGCAGGTCCGTCAGTTAGCTGTAAAGCACGACGTTTAGCACCTGATAAAATGAGAATAGCCAAAAGTGAGTTCGAGACAATGCTCAAAATGGGAATAGCTCGCCGTTCAGAAAGCTGCTGGTCATCGCCACTTCATCTCGTCCCCAAAAAGTCTGGGGATTGGCGTCCGTGCGGAGATTACCGCTCTTTAAATGACCGTACGATTCCAGACAACTACCCTCCACGGAACATACAGGATTGTACAGCTAATCTCGCAGGCAAGAAAATCTTTTCCAAGATCGATCTGGTAAGAGCATTCAATCAGATCCCAATCGCACCAAAAGACATCGAGAAAACGGCTATTGTCACTCCATTTGGACTCTTTGAGTTTAGGTTCATGACGTTTGGACTCCGTAACGCCGCACAGACTTTTCAGAGGTTCATTGACGAGGTCACGAATGGTCTCGATTTCTGTTTTCCCTACCTAGACGATATTTTAGTGGCATCCACCGATGAAGAGCAACATTTTCATCATCTTCAAACTCTTTTCGAACGGCTCAACAAATTTGGCGTTGTCGTTAATGTTGCTAAATGCGAGTTTGGTAAGTCTAAAATAACGTTTTTAGGTTATTTCTGTGCTAATAAATCAAAAGAGCTTAAGTCGACATAAGTGAAAATCGTGTTTTCAATACCACATATTTTTCATTCTGTTTACCTTTCATTTAGTCTGGGTCCCGTTACCATACGACAAAAAGTAGCCGTTAAAAACGAAAAAATCAAAGCAGCCTATGTTCAAATAGACAAAAAATGCATTTGCACAACAGCTTACTTCTATATTGAGCTCAAATTGATCAAAACAATAAGAAAACATATTTTTTTGAAACGGCTTAAGTCATGATATAAGCGCTTATTGCAAGTTGAAATCAAAAGAAATTATAGCTTATGTAGATATAGGTTTTTTGAACGCAAGCAAATCGGATCATATGATAACTTGTGTCGACATAAGCCATTTAAAAAAAAGTAATTTCGAACCAAACTTAGTTTAATAAAACAGCTTAAGTCCACATAAGCCATTTTACTACTTTAACTTTTTACAAAACACACATCTTAAGATGACATAAGCTATTTAACCGAAAGTAACGGTTGTTTTTAGCGAGAAATAAGTGATGATGCAGATAGAATCATTTGCAAAGAGTTCGTTGAAGGATAAGCATCTCCCTTAAATTGGCTAAATAAAATCTTATTTTCTTATTTCTTTGTTCCGTTTGTGCCAGCTTCACATGATGAACCGATCAAAAAAGATACTTTTATGGCATTAAGAAAAGATGCCCACCAAAAGTCAGTTATTAACGACAAAAGTGAAATTATAACGAAAGAACAAATAGGTGAGTTTTTTAATGAAGATTTGATTATCTGCTGTGACTTACAAAGCATTGTAAAATAAAATTTCGATATTTTTTATATAAAGCTGACATGTCCTTGACACGGAATAATTTTTTGGAAGACACCGAGTATTTTGAGAGTTCAGTTGTAAATGAAACAGCTTCATCTCCAATGTTTGATTATGACGACGACGATGACAGTATGGAAGATTTTTTTTTTGCTCCCAGTCCCCAAAGCAGTAGCACTAGCTGTAGTGATTACAGTGAAGGAACTAAACAAGCTGCAGCTCTTCTTTTGGAAAGAATTTTAAGTCAAGATCAAGAAATTTTGGTGAGTAATAGTGTTTGTGAAGGGATTATTACATCCGAAGAAAAAGATGAACGTGTTAAAGAAAACAGAGCTACAAAGAAATTAAAACGAAATACTGGAAAAGAATACACAACAAATACTGGAAAAGTTATCAAAGCCAGAGAGTTTAAGCCTTTAGTGGATTGTCGCATGAAATGTAAGAGGAACATTTCTGAAGAAAATCAAAGAAATATTTTTCAAGAATAGGTATTGGGCGCTAGGAAACTATAACCTTCGACACGCTTATGCATCTGGTCTGATTATTATTTCTGAAACGAAGACAAAACGGAACACAAAACATCTTACAAACCCAAGAAATCGAAAATTTTCAAACCAATACTTTCTAGAAGTCCATGGAAAAAGAACACTCGTTTGCCAAAAGTGTTTTCGGTCCACTCTCTCTGAAACGGAACAATTTATAAAACAAGTTGTTAAAAAGAAGATTAATTCACCAGGGACAACGACTCAACCTGACCAACGCGGATGTGTAGTTACTAACAAAATTAGCTCACAAATAGAAAATGAGATTCGGGAACATATCAACTCTTTTCCAGCTTATGAGTCACACTGCACGCGAAGAGACAGTGCGTGCAAATATTTCCACAGTGATTTGACGCTTTCATCGATGTATAAATTATACTGTGAAAAATATCAAACAGTAGCTTCAATTGCGACATATTCAAAAATATTTAAAACTATGAATATAAAATTTAAAAAGCCCAAGCTTGATACCTGCCACAAATGTGAAATTCTAAAAACCAAAATAGAGATTGGAGCAGAGGATAAAGAAGCCATAGATGCATTACGAAAAGAGCAGGAGGAACACCATATGCTAGCTGACCTCGCATACAAAAGCAAGAACAACGACAAAATCATTGCTAGGAACGACGATTCAGTCAAAGTGTACACATTTGACTTACAACAGTGTCTTCCAACTCCATTTCTGCGGACAAATATTTCGTTCTATAAAAGACTTCTGTGGACGTACAATCTTACAATCCATGATTGTGTAACAAACCAAGCATATTGTTATATGTGGGACGAATCTGTTGCAAATCGTGGAGGTAATGAGATAGCTTCATGTGTGTTTCAGCTCCTGAAAACAGTCCCAATAACCCTTAAACACCTGATCTTTTATAGTGATTGCTGTGCAGGTCAAAATAAAAATGGGTACGTAGCTACAATGTTCGAAATATTTAGCACGAACTCAAGCATTATGTTATCGACCACAAATTTTTGGTGCCCGGTCATACGCATATGGAATGTGATGTTGATCATGCTGCCATCGAAAGAAAAAAAAAGGTATCTTCAGTGAAAATCCATCATCCAAGGGATTGGTTTCAGCTAGTTAGATCGATAGGAAAAAAGCCTTTCATTGTCCATGAAATGAGCCGAACAGACTTCCTCGACTTTGCGAAAACGTCAAAGGAAAAGTTCATTTGGCGCAAACAATCCGAGGCAAAAAAAAAGTTTGTTTGGCGAGAAGTTAAATGGTTGCGATTTACCAATGATTTTGGAACTATACAATACAAAACAAGCCTTGAGGAAAACGAAGAATCTCAGCAACTTAACATTAAAAAGCGGGGAAGCAATGCCGTTGGAGTTGATGATATTCCAATTTGTTACTCAGAGCCTAATAACATAAGCAAGGAAAAGAAAAAAGATTTGTTAGACCTACTGCCTGTCATTGAAAAATCATACCACGAATTCTATTTGAATCTTAAATCTGATGACCTCAAAAATATTCATCCTGATTTAACTGAAGAAGGAAGTGAAGATGAAAGTTAAAACTAAAAATATGTTTCTTTATTAATGTTTTGAAAAAATAAAAGGTGTTGAAAGACCAAAAAATGAATTTTCAAGTGATGTACCATAGCTATCAATAATAATATTTACATTTTTAGTTTATACTTAAATTGCTCCAATAAAAATAAAAATCTTTTCTTCTAGTTCGTTACTTTGTTTGGTGATTCACTTACAGGTTTAACAATTTAAGCTTATATACTGGTTTGTATTTTTACCGAGTTTTTTGAAAAGGCTTAAGTGGAAATAAGAGCCGAAAACATGAAATAAAATTTCTTTGAAACAACTTATGTCTCATAAGCTGTAGTGTAAATCAAAAAGCATTTTTTTGAACAAGCTTAAGTTTAAAAAATCTTTTTTTACTAATTGTGTGGCTGTTTTTTAACAACGAAAAAGTATGTAATTTAAGGGTACTATAAGCATGTATCTTGAAAAAAAATCGTATGTCTAGTTTCAACAGTTTTAAAGCAATCACTAAAAATGTTTTAAAAAACTAGTTCACAAAACTTCATTTGATCATACTGAAAAATGATAAAAATTGACTTAAGCTCTTTTAACTTATTGTCACAGATTTAGTCTCAAGCGATGGCATACAACCACCCGAAGAACGTATCCAGGCAATCATAGATTGCAAACCTCCGCTACAGTTAAGCAACTACGAAGATTCCTGGGTTCCATTAACTTCTATCGACGTTTCGTCAAAAACGCAGCCAGCTTACAAGCTCCACTAAACGAGTGCCTGAAAGGACCAAAAAACTAAGGTAATCAAATCATTACGTGGACACAACCACTGTTACAAGCGTTTACTGCTTGTAAAGAGGGACTTATTAAAGCCGATTTGCTAGCACATCCTGAACCGACATTCGAGTGGGGACTTTTCACTGACGCATCAGACTGTGCCATGGGTGCAGTCCTTCAACAGAAAACGTCAATTGGTTGGCAGCCTCTGTCATATTTTGCAAGGAATTTCAATAATTCTCAACGTAAATACAGCACATATGACAGGGAGCTATTAGCAATCTACTCAGCCATTAAATATTTCAAATTCATGTTAGAAGCCAGAAATTTTACAATATTCACGGACCACAAGCCTTTGATGTTCGCCTTTAAACAGAGTCCAGAAAAAGCATCACCTCGACAGCTTAGATGTCTTGATCTCATTGGTCAATTTTCTACCGACATCCAACACATCGCTGGAACGGAAAACATAGTAGCAGATACTTTATCTCGAGTTGAAGGCATCAGCAAGTCGGTAAATTTCGAAGAACTCGCTGCGTCTCTAACAGGTGATATAAAACTTGAAAACATTATTAAATCTGTTTCTGCATTACAGATCGTTAAAGTTCCTCTTCCAAACTCCCAACTGAATATATTTTGTGATGTGTCAAAAGGTGTTGCTAGACCATTTGTAACACAACGTTTTCGCCTTCAAGTTTTCAGTTCTCTGCACAGCTTAAGCCATCCTGGTACAAACGCTTCAGTTAGACTCGTTACATCTAAATTCGTCTGGCCTTCAATCCGCAAAGACTGCAGAGCATGGGCAAAGGCATGCATTCCGTGCCAACGGTCAAAAATAACACGCCATACGTCATCTGCCATTGGAAACTTCGAACAAACATCATCGAGGTTCGAGCATATACATGTGGACTTTGTAGGACCACTTCCGTACTCTCGAGGATTCAGATTTTGCCTCACTATTGTGGACAGGTTTTCCCGCTGGCCTGAAGCTTACCCTTTAGAAGATTCAACTGCTGAAACACTTGCAAGAACTCTCTTCTATTTCTAATTGGATAGCACGTTTCGGAGTTCCACTCTAGGTAACATCTGACCGTGGCAGACAATTTTTGTCTGATCTTTTTCAGGCTTTGACAAAATTGTTTGGCATCAATCATCTGACGACAACTGCTTACCACCCCGCAGCTAATGGCATGGTCGAAAGGTTCCATCGGCAACTGAAAGACGCTATAAAGTGCCACGAATCACCATCATGGGCCGACGAACTTCCTGTTGTACTGCTTGGACTCCGATCATCATACAAAGAAGACCTAGAAGCAACTGTAGCCGAAATGTTGTATGGAGAACCCTTAAGACTCCCCGGTGAATTTTTGTCACCACGAGGAGATAGCGTCAGTGATCCGACAACCTTTGTGAACCAACTCCGACACCATTTTGAACATCTAACACCACCTGTTCCAGCATCTCGTCATGTCACAATATTTGTGTTCAAAGAACTTTCTACCGCATCCCACGCTTTCATCAGAAGAGATGCAGTCAAAGTTGGACTACAACAACCATATGAAGATCCATTTCCCGTCGTGAAGAGAACAGATAAATTTTTTGTTCTAAAGATTCGTGGAAAAGACACAACAGTTTCAATCGATCGTTTAAAACCTGCTTTTCTACTTTCAGTCAATAAGGACAAGAGCTATTCCAGATCAGAACAACCATCATCCTTGCCCGTGTTTCCAGCAACATCTGATGACGTTATTTGCAGAAAGACTAGATCAGGGAGATCCGTTCGAATTCCAAAAAGACTTGGGATACGCAAGGACTAGCTATTATCCTATCGTAACAAAGTTACTGGAAGGGGAGTGTTGTAATAGTCTCCAATCCAACCGCTCGTTACTTCAAATATTCAAATTAAGACTTAAGAAAAATACCGAACTTCACAGATCGACCGCAAGAGTGCACCTAATAACTCATCTGCAATCAACCCACCATTTTACATATTTTTCATTTAATTTGTCATTCTTTGTTCTGCCTTCAGCAAGTCAAGTGCCTTCGTGCCTTTTAAATAAATTTATAATTTTGGATTTTGAGTTTCGTATTTAAATCGTCGACACGCTCCTAAAGCTTGGTTTGTCTGCATCCAATGGAGGCATGCCATCTACGGTTGTGCTCTTCACAGATCCAATCGTTGATTGAAGCCCTCACTGAGGACGCTGGTAGACCTAGCGACGGTTGAGGTCCTGAGAAAGCTGTCTGAGATCCCTACTTAGCAAGTTCGTCGGCAATCTCATTTCCAGTTATGCCGTGATGGACCGGAACCCAAATGAGACTCAAGGAACTTAATCTTCCGATCGCATTCAGAGAGCTCTTGCATTCCTGGATCACTTTTGAAGTGGTTGTAGGGTTGAGAAGGGCCTTAAGCACAGCTTGGCTGTCGCTGCAAACAAAGATACTTCTATGATCCCAAAGATGTGTGCAGTCTTATGTCGTCGTTCTCCACAAAGACACCAGCACCAGAACCCTCGTCGGTTTTGGAACCATCTGTGATGATACGATAACAGTTCTTTCCAGGCTCAGATTCTAGAATGAACCAGTCCTGAACCGAAGGAAAGTTGACTGAGTAAATTTGATGCAGTTTGAGCCTTGGGATCATCGTGTCAGACAGCATATCCATTAGACGTGAATTAAAAGATATGCTGCTTGCGAGCTCCTCAAAACTCCAGTGCGAATTGTACCAGAGACCACATCTCTTTAAACGAGAAATGGTCTTGGTATCAATTGGGGGAAGATTCAGCAGTGCGCCGAGAGCAGCTCCCGGTGTGCTGGAGAGGGCCCCCGTAACACCCAGACAAATTGTTCTTTGAAGTTTGGCAAACGAGGCAATAACGTATTTACGCAAGAGCTCATTCCACCAAACAACTGACGCATATAAGATAATTGGTCTTATCATAGCCGTATAGATCCAAAGGACCCTTTTCGGTGAAAGACCCCATGTCTTGCCAAAGGCTCCTTTACATTAGTTTAAGACTCGACATGTTTAGCCCAAAGAAGTTTGTTATCCAGGATTACTCCTAGATGTTTGACTTCATTTGAAAAGGGGATGTTGACGCCTTTAAGCGTAAGTTGGGTAAGACCAGTTAATTTTCTACGTCTCGTGAAGAGGACAACCTCGGTTTTAAGAGAATTGACGGAGAGACCGTTTCTAACACACCAGGTGTCAATCATAAAAAGCGCAGCCTGTGCTTGGGAACAGACAGCTTGGAGGCTGGAGCCAACCGAGAGCACGGCGACGTCGTCTGCATATGCTTGGGCATGAACGTAAGAGCCATTGAGCATTACAAGTAGAGAGTCGATCAACATGCACCACAGAATAGGAGATAAAACGCCACCTTGTGGACAGCCCTTATTCACTCCCGTTGCAACATATTGTCCACACTCCGCCTCAGCGATTACGGTTCTATTCACTAGCATTGCTTTTAACCACAACACTAATGACTCGTCCACACCGTGTTCTCTGGCAGCATTGCACATACCATCGAGGCTAGCATTGTCAAAAGCACCTTGAATGTCGATGAAAATGCCCACCGCAAATTCTTTCCTGTCAAGCGCGCATTCAATACGGCTTTTCGCGAAGCTATCTCTTTCTAATTATACCTCGTATTTCTTAAACGTCAAATGACTACTGGTATGAAAACAAAACTACATTTCTTCGGTAGTGGCACTGAATTAAAGGAAAAAGGTTTAACTGTGAACTGTGAACTGTGAACTACTAACTTCACACGACTTTATAAATGTATTCCAAATGCAACCTGTTTTGCAAAGTTAGTTCAGTTTATTAAAATAATTGAAAAATAGATATTTTTACCTTTTATAAAATGTAAATGCTATCAAAACGTACATATCTAATTTGTTATTTGATATTCTTGCCATATGGGACATTTTATTGCAGTTCGTTAACTTGTGCAGATGAAATTGTTTTCGTGTTCGAAAGTGCTTATGTACTTGTACATAGTTTGTTTTTCAGAGAGTTTTGTGAACATGGAGATTTCTTCATACGCAAAAATATTAGACCCAGTTGTAAAACTGCGGTATTTAACAAAAATTGAATTTGTTGGAAAGGATCCATATTCAATGGTACGCTCAAAAGAGTTACCAAAAAATGTTAAAGTGGCATCCATTTTCAACTATTTGTGCAAAATGAGATCTGCTCTGCATACACTGGAAATGAGTTCAGCAATAGCCAGAGCATAAGCAAAGCTCAAGATATTTTTGAAGCAGGGTGGTTGCGTGACATTGTTGGCACCCGTTTTCCTCAACGTTATGTTGTCTTGGGAAAAGTATGTATCAAAGTACTTACATCTCATAAACTCTAAGTTAAATTATTCTTTACCAGCTTTTACGTTTAGGTACTTCATTCCCAGCGTTTAAATGAAAAACCACTGCAAGCTTGGGTGTTGGTGGATAATATATACAGGGTGATTTGCATAAGATGTTGCAAAAAGATAGGGTGTGTAGGTTGGACCTAGACAAGCAAAAAATCGTATTGGAGGGGGGGGGGGGGGGTGTTCATTTTCCCCCGTTTAGGCGGGAGGGGCAATTTAAGAAAAAAAAATCACTAAAAATGGAAAAAAAATCATTTAAAAATAACGGTAACACCTACAGAGTCGTGCTATAGCATTTTGAAAAGCCAAAAACCTAAACATTAATTAAAATCTAAAAATGAGTTGTTCATATGAATAGTTTTTGAAATATTAGTTTTCAAAGTCAAAATTTTGAAAAAAAAAATTTATTTTTTTTCTTCAAACCATTTTTTTTCTAAATTTTACGTAATTAAATAATATTTTTCTGGCTTATTTTCAATGCTCTTATTTATTTTTGATCAAACACAAAAAACCGAATGCCAAAATAACTTGTAGTTTTTGAGAAATCCAAAAATTACAAAAACGACTTTTAAATTTTTTTTTTTTTTAAGTTTTTTTTTCGTTATTGGATTCTTAAGTGATTCTTAAGTTAACAAAAGTAAAGAGAAAATTCATCCTTTATTTCGTAAATTCACTTAAGAATCCAATACCGAAAAAAAACTTAAAAAGAAAAAAAATTTTAAAAAGTCGTTTTTGTAATTTTTGGTTTTCAGTTTGATCAAAAATAAATAAGAACATTGAAAATAAGCCAGAAAAATACTACTTAATTGCGTAAAATTTTGAAAAAAATGGTTTGAAAAAAAAAAAGTTTTTTTTTAAAAATTTTGACTTTGAAAATTAATATTTCAAAAACTATTCATATGAACAATTTATTTTTCAATTTTATTTAATGTATAGGTTTTTGGTTTTTCAAAATGCTATAGCATGACTCTCTAGGTACTACCGTTATTTTTAAATAATATTTTTTTTATTTTTAGTGATTTTTTTTCTTAAATTGCCCCTCCCTCCTAAACGGGGGAAAATGGACCCCCCTCCCATACGATTTCTGGCTTGTCTAGGTCCAACCTACACACCCTATCTTTTTGAAACACCTTGTGCAAATCAACCTCTTATTGTCATGTTTGGACTGGAGAGTATACAGGGTGTCCCGTAATTCGTTTTACATACTTTGGGATATGATTCATTAGAGTGGGTCAAAAAAATCGATTTTTTTTTTTTACAAATGCTACGGAAAAATGGGTTCCTAGGCTCCTTAAAAAAATTCTCAAAAATTATGAGCTCTTAATTTTCATATTTAGGTCCTCCGCATCGCAGTTTTGTATATTTTCCTCAGTCCAATAGAAAAAAGTTCATACCTCATCATTTATCGATTGAACAGAAAAATGTTCCAAAAAAATCTTTTAGGAAATTTAACGCTCTACAAAAAATGTATTTTGTGTTTTTTCCGTAAACCTCACCATTTGAAAGATATTAAGGATTTAATTTTGATTATTTTAAGACAAATTTCATTTTTGTTTATGAATTTTATAACTCAACAATAAATGACTTTTAAAAAATGAACAATGCAAATTTTTGTTGGAAATTAACTGCTCTATAAAAATGGTATTTAATGTTTTGGCGATGAAATTAACCGTTCAAAAGTTATTCATCATCAAACTTTCATGTGTACGGATTTTAAAAGTTTTTGATGAGATATTCGAAAAATTTCAATTTAATTTATGAATTTTATATGAATTTCATTTCTTGTCATTTATATAAGTATTGTTTGAGTTTTATTTTCGAAATTATCAAAATTTTTCTTTAATTATTCTAAACATTTTATTTTTAATCATTAGAAATCACGATCCTGGGAAAAATTTCTCTTCTAGAGAATTTCTGTTTTGTATTTCATTTCGTCTGTTTGAATTGTGAAAATAAAACTCAAATAATACTTATATTAATGACAAGAAATGAAATTCATATAAAATTCATAAATTAAATTGAAATTTTTCGAATATCTCATCAAAAACTTTAAAAATCCGTACACATGAAAGTTTGATGATGAATAACTTTTGAACGGTTAATTTCATCGCCAAAATATTAAATACCATTTTTATAGAGCAGTTAATTTCCAACAAAAATTTGCATTGCTTATTTTTTAAGAGTCATTTATTGTCGAGTTATAAAATTCATAAACAAAAATGAAATTTGTCTTAAAATAATCAAAATTAAATCCTTAATATCTTTCAAATGGTGAGGTTTACGGAAAAAACACAAAATACGTTTTTTGTAGAGCGTTAAATTTCCTAAAAGATTCTTTTGGAACATTTTTTTGTTCAATCGATAAATGATGAGGTATGATTTTTTTTCTATTGGACTGAGGAAAATTTACAAAACTGCGATGCGGAGGACCTAAATATGAAAATTAAGAGCTCATAATTTTTGAGAATTTCTTTAAGGAGTCTAGGAACCTATTTTTCCGTAGCATTTGTAAAAAAAAAAAATTATCGATTTTTTTGACCCACTCTAATGATTCATGGTCATATTCTAAGAAAAAAATTGTTATACAGTAAAGTCCGTTTCTCAAGTTTGACATCACTTTTTGACAATTTAAAAAAAGGCTAACTTTGGTGTACCCTGACCTGTGTTAAATTCGATATCTCTGTCAATACTGATGATAGAGACCTAATCTTAGACTCAAATTTGGGGTATGAATGAGCACTTGTTATAATTGTATTTGTATTAAAAACATAAAAAAACTACTAAAAGTAATCATATTATTGTTTTATTCAAACAAACCTCAAAGCAAAAACTTTTTTTTATTTTTTTTTAAATTTTTCCCATTTTGTATTTTTCCAAGTATCATAAAATGTATGGGTTTTTGAGCTAACTAAATGCTGAGTTTTTTCTATATTATTGTTTTGTTCATCTGTAAAAAATAAAGAAACTCTATGTTTGTCAGGCCTTTTATCCAAAAAAATGACCTCAAAGTCAAAACTTTGTTTTGGGAAGAAAATTTGAACACCACTTAAAATTGAAAATCTGGCAACCCTAAACCTATGGAAGCCTAACGGACTTTACTGTAGAACAATTTTTTTCTTAGAATATGACCAAGAATCATATCCCAAAGTATGTAAAACGAATTACGGGACACCCTGTATATCGAGGATGCAACGCAAATCCCGTGTATGTCAAAATAATAATATTGCAAATTATAATCAAAATAACACCTTATACATAAAAACATACACGCAAAACATACACACAATTCCACGAATTCTATGAGATCTTTATTTTAAATATAAATATGAATTGTTTAACTTAGAGTGTATCAACATCTTAGGTTTCGGTTACTGATGTAGCTTGTAATTGGCGTAGAGCTCCAATCAAAAATCAAATTCATTCGTCAATTGAAAAAATTGATTTCAAGAAAAAATCTTCACCAAGTTCAAGCTTAGGCTCCTCTTTGAAGATCGACGAAGAAAAAAAATTGAAATTCTGAAAACACTTCAAAAAGATGTTTTCCTAGCTGCCATAACATTGGTGAAGAACTTTGTAATTGACGAATCTCCAAATATTCAGTTTCTCGAAGATTATTACTTCGAGAACTTATTTAAAGTAGAATATTCCACTTATTTCAAAACAGATTTCGAAATAGTTGGAAGAAGCTTGAATTTTTCAATACCACCAGAAATTGCCAAAAAAATAGAATCGGTTATACGAGATGCAGTCATTAACACCCAACAGCATATGGCAAAAAATTCGTATTGGGCGAATCACTGCTTCTATTTTCAAGGAAGTTGCGCGAACGAAAATAGACAAACCGTCAATGAGTTTATTAAAAAAAATTTGCAAGCCAACAACATTTACAACTGCAGCAACTGTTTACGGCCAAAAAAATGAAAAACAAGCAGTAAAGTATGTTGAAACTTTTTTGGCCGCTAAACATTTGAAGTCTCAAATGAGACTGCTGCTACTCCTGACGCAATTTTCGAATGCGATTATTGTGAACTCGCACCGGTAGAAGTGAAGTGTCCATTTAGTCTAAAAAATGGAGAGGATATTGATATGAAACTAAGTGATACAAACTGTTGTATCTTTAAAATAAACGATAATACATTTACATACCAAATGAATGAAAGTCACTCGTATGATTATCAAATACAGCTTCAAATTTTCATTACAAAATCAATATATATTATATATTTGGATATTTTTGTATATATTCACCGTTCCGCAAAATTGTGATAAAAGTTCCTCTCAATTTAGTTTTCATTGAAGAAAGTATTTCAAAATGAGAAACTTATTTTTTTTAAATTGTAATTCCACAACTCTTAGGAGCACATTTCATAAAATAAAAATAAGAATAGTTTTTTTTTGCATGATTTCATTTCTTTTTTTTCATTTTATTATTCAAATGAATTTAGTTTAATGTAAATATAATGTACATAAACGCATCTTAAGTTAAGTTAAGTTAAGTTATGTTGAGTTAAGAAAAAAAAAAAGAGTTACAAAGCAAAATACAATCGAATAAATAAAAAATTTAAATAACTTGTAACGAAAATAAAACTCTACCCAAAAAGCCCTTGGAATTCCGTACTCAGGTATTTTCTGGCAATGCTGTTTGTGCTCAGTCGCGTTTTTATCACCTACTAAAAACTCATCGAAAATAAAGAATACCGGAAATAAAGCAAAACGGGAGAAAAGTGGGAACACGAAGTCTATTCGCCCATCAAACTTTCTTTCCATCGTCAAAGTCCGTAGCGAACAGACGTAAGTTCAGTGACAAAGAAAAACTAAAAAAAAGGAAGTTTGTTTTTTTTAAGTAGTTGCGTATATGTGAAAAAACTAGTATAAATAAGTGCAGCATTGAAAAAACAAAAACAAAAAGGAAAAGACTTGAAAGAAAGGTAAAAAAGGTAAAATATATAAAAATTAATGAAGATGATAATAGTAATTCCAATGATAGCAGATAAAATATTACGGAGTGGTAGTGAAGCCTACTGTGGCAAAGGGTCTTATAATTGCCAGGCGGCAATCAACCCACAAACAAAAATTCAGCCGCCAAATATTAACATACTCTTTGCGGCGATCCTACATTAAAAAAAAAAAAAACATAAGATAAGAGCCACACGACTCACGTGCTCTTTACCTCTATACGGAATCAAGGTCAACACGTGCGGGTGAAGGGTGATACTCAGCACCTGTGGCGTGTGGTTCTCTTAAAAGTAACAGAACCCCGTTCCGGGGTTATATATATATATGTATATATATGTATATATATATATATATATATATATATATATATATATGTAAATATGTATATATATGTGTGTGAATAGATTAAATAATAAGAAAAGAAAAGAACATTTTTTTAAGTGCATAAGGTTGCAAATAAATAGTGAAAAAATCATCATCAAAACAAGCTACCAAGACCAAAAACGAGTACCTGTTGGAACGAGGCTTTGTGCGCACAAAACATCGGAACCAGGATCAAATCGTAAGTTTTTTTATATTTACCTTACATGATTACATTATCCTATTACTTTAAATATATGCTATTATAAAATACCAATATAAACCAAAAATAAAGACCCAATAAAGGGGGCTATATATATCGTAGTACATATATATATATACCGATCACCCTTACATTTATATAAATAATACCTAAAGGACCAAGCACAAAGCTATCCGAAAATTTACCTAATTGAACAAATATTATAAACTAAACCTTAATTAAAACAATTGAATAAGCTAGAATCTTAAATTATGTTCTTAAACTAGTGATATAGTAAAAAATGATATGAAAGTTAAATCAATAAATATGAATTTATAGAGTTAATGTTATGAACGTGAAAGAATAGTATTTTTTCTTGTTCTAGCACTAGTTCTCAGTGAGTCCAAATAAGGGCCAACTTTAAAAATCGGGATACCCACCGTTGTCACCGTTAACTGCTTTGCAGGAAATGTAGGGGTGGGATAAATGTATCCAAGGTGAGAATCCATCTATCACCTAGCGAGCAGATCCTATTGGTTATATCTTTTCAGTCCGTCCGATGTCTATCACATTAATAAATCTTGGTATGAATACTTTGTTATACGCGTCTTATGCTTGGTTTTGAGAAAGAATCCTCCTCATTCCGACGAGCTAGTGTGAGCACTTGCATGCATACCAAGTATCCTCTCGAAACCCAAGTACTTCAAAGAGAAATCGGCTAATACAAATTACTGCCAGCATCTCATAATTTAAGGACAAATAACAAACTGTGTTTTTCTTAATCTCTAATCCAAATCTAAATCTAAATCTAAAGAAGTTATTATTACTAATGCACAGCAGGTGCGAACTATGGCATCCATGTACATTTCACTTGTGCCACTGTGAAATTGGCACAAGTGTGCCGTCAAGGGCTGAGTATTAGTCGAAATTAAATATTTTTGCCGCAATGTTCCAATAACTCTCTCGATGTGAATTCTCATATGGGCCTAATTTTTGGAGTCCTCCACAGCAAACGGATCCAGTTGTAGTTTACCTAAAGTAAGTATAATTCTAGTAAGATACAATTCCTAACAATAATAATTTTAAATTACCTTCCATAAACGCGGTCATTTTTATTTCGGCTCCTTTTGACCGTACTGCTTCATGTATTAGGAAGCCTCTATCAGACAAAACAATATCTTCAGGCTCTAAAAACTTAAAAAATCCGAGTTCTCCGCAATGAACTTGTCGCTACACCTTCCACCGTATCCATTTGAGGTATATACTATCGCTCCACTTGGAGCTATACCTATCAAATATTTAATGGTTTCGGTGTTTTTGTAGGATGAATATGTACCAGCTCTTGCAATAGGTTGACCTTAAAAAGAATTGATTTATAATTTTAAAATATATGTATATTCAAGTTATTTGTACCATACCTGATTTTTCAATTCGAATTTCGTAGCAGTCTATAATCACTGCTAATTTGTTTGCAAAAATATTTTTGAAATACTCGGGTGTGTAATGAAGTCTCACATCTTTACATCATTTTCTTCAAAGAACTCCACACCCATTTTCGATTTCTCGATTTCTTTTTCTAGATCTACAATTTTGGAATTCTTTTGCGCCAAAAGTAGATCCTGTTTTTGTTTTTCGGACTCTAGCATAGCAATATCCTTCATTGTCAGATCCATTTGAGTCCCTTAAAACAAAACATAAGCAACGTTAGCACATTAAAATCATATTTGCTTAATGGCAATACTTTAGCTATTGAACAATGAGTCGGGTTTTCGACAGCATTCATCTCTTCTAAATATTCATCTAAATATTCCACTTCTGAATATGCTTCCTCTTCCGAGATTACTTCAACCTCGACTTGGACATTTTCAACACGGACAGTACATTCAGCTAGTAAACAAAAAAAATTATCAGAAACAATCTAAGCATCAAATAAAAACTTGCTATCTTGTAATTCTTGAAATACTTTATTTGCATCGCGCCTCCTTTGAGCTTTGACGTGCAAATCTTCCAGCTTTGAGTTCTGGTTTCTTTGTCGTTTTATAGCCCATATGTAGGCTTGGTACCCAATCTGGATTTAGATTATCCAGAAGTTTTGCGTTCGTGCCTAATAACTCCTTATTAGTCATGTACCTAGACCTACATACGTATACTTCATAACCCATTTTTACATACCTGTAATGAAATGTTTGGAACACACACGAATCACTTTAGTGTTCAGGTGTTTCCGGTTAATAGCAGCTAACCACAGCCTGCGCCTTTCTTCCGAGAGATTTCAACTTATAGGGCCCATACACTACGCATGCATGCATGCGCAATCAGAAGATTGCGCAATATTGCTTTCGCCCTACACTACTCATGCAAACTGCGCAATCTTCATTCGTGTTTTTATAGCCGTGTAGAGAAGTTGTAAAGATGTCAAGCCAAAACTCCGCCGCTGCTCTTCTCTTCATTCGAATTTTATCACTTGACTGAGCAATTTTGCCCACACACCACACATGCATGCATGCACAAACAAGAAAATATCAGAAAATTTTGATTTTGCTCATGCCGCATGCACAACCACTCAGTCAACACCATACACCTTCAATCGGCATGCGCAATCACTCGATTGCGCATGCATGCATGTGTAGTGTATGGGCCCTATTAGGAGTTCTACTCCTTAGTCCAGGGAAACGGTAGAAACTACAGTTTTCTCTGTTCATTGAGTGGTTGAACACTGTTTTACACAACAACTCACAGGCATTTTAACAACACTTTTATATATTTCTGCTCTTAAGAGTTTAAAGTTTCAATTTACACACTATCTTTTGCTTTTTGATAAAAATTCACTTCACTAAATAACAATTCTGAAACTAATATATGTTTTTGCCTACTACCGCCAAGAATGTTTTCATACCAATAAATTCAGCTGTAAAATTTTTTTTTTCTCTCTTTTGACAGTGACACAATCGCGAAGAGCCCTATCCTGCTAACAAGATTTTGAAGTGCGGTCTCGCAAGATTGTCCTCTTTGGTAAGCATGTTGCATCTGAGACAGAGGGTGTGTTTGGAGTGAGGTTTTACGTATGTAAATCTCAATCATTCTTTCCAGCGTTTTAAGCAGGAAGGAGGTAAGACTGATGGGTCTGAAGCTCTTGGCGAGTGAGTAGTCTTGTTTACCAATTTTTGGTATGAAGGCGACTCTAACACTGCAATGGAGTTGGTATATACGCTAGGGCTAAACAACCAGTGAAAATATTTTTCAAAGTAGATAGCAAAAGGTTTATATCTACTTTCCTGAAACATAGCTGGGTAAACACCGTCAGTGCCAGGTGACTTGAAACCGTCAAAAGATGCCACGGTATATTTGATGGCTTCGTCGGTAACAACTAACGATGACGTGTACCAGCTACGTCGAGTGGATTTATCGGATTCACCTGATCTAAGGGAAATAGATTGTTGTGGTCCGATTGATATCTGGTTTCCTGGAAAATGAGTTTCCAGCATAAGACTGAGTGTCTCTGTCCGTCTGATTTCCTGAAGCTTAGGTAGAGTTTTGACGAACTCATCTCGCTCATCGTTTAAATGTATCCAGTTATTTTTTCTGCGATTTCTTGTCACTAAAGGAGTAGGAACCACATTTGCTACATGGAATTCCATGTATCTGTGGTCTGAGAGTGACACGTCCAGCAACACTTTCCAGTTGGTAATCTCCTTGGCATATCTGTTAGATAGTGTCATGTCAATTACGTCCTGTCGTATAGCCGTAACAAAAGTTGGCGTATTACCAACATTGTTAATGTCTAAGTCAGAAGACAGAATATAATTAAGAAGATGGTTGCCTCTCATGTTGCACTTGACGCTGCCCCAAACTATGTTTTAAGCGTTAACATCACAGCACATGATAAGCCCCAACTTCCGGTTTTCACAAAACTCCACCAAATCTAAAACCTGTCTTGAGGGAGGGGGTAGAATGGAGTTACAGGGAAAGTAAACTGACGCAACGACGAAAGTTTTCCACTCACCGTTCGCTTCGTAGTTTACCATAGTCGCAACCAGATCCTGACTACAGAAGTGATCAGGTTTAGTTCCTGCAAAAGAGCTCGGTATGATGAGAAAGGTCCGGGGTAAGTCAGACCGCTCATCATAGAGAATATTGAAGCCTTGTAGACCTCCAAGACCAAGAGCTCGGCCATTCCAGGCCCATGGCTCTTGGATTGCTACGAGGTGAGTTTTTGTATTCAACACGGAAAGCCTGCTTCATAGGAGTGCAGTAGCAGCCTTATAATGTTGAAGGTTGATCTGAGTTATTATCATTGATAAATACTAGTAATCCATCCATCAATTTCACCGATTGGAATTTAATCGGAAATAAATCCTTCCAAGATGAAAATGCAGACGGGAGTCGTACCAGCCTTGATGATAGCCACAGAAGCTTGATCCACTCCCACAACAAGATAAGAACCGTCTTCACCATCCCGATTCCTAGCCTTCTTGTGGTATTGAATTTTCCACTTCGTAGTATCGATACCATCATTCTGGGTAACGAGACGTTGTAGCAAATCTTCAGTTTTCCTGAGTTGCCCCGGGATAAAACAGATGGCTTTTGTCAAAACCGGCGCTCTGAAAATTTCAAAAGAGGAATTTAGGGGGGGTGGAATTTTATGCACAGAGCCACGTAGCCAGTCAGCGCCAGCAGTCTGCTGATTAGAACACTTTACCAAAAAGGTTCCGTCCTACAAACAACATCCCTCAGACTGGATTTGCGTACTCTCCGCCAAAGCCAGCTCTCACAGATGATCTTCACAGTGCCTGCGCTCTGTGATGGTCATGCTGTTGCCATTGCTCAGCCTTACAGATACGCACTTTGAAAAGCGAGACAGCCGCTCTTTTAAAAGGCAGCCGTCTTTTATTTCGCTGTGCGACGGATTTTGATCCTTTCGAGGCTTTATCCTGTAAGGTCAGTGTCCGTGGACCAGACTTTCGGTTGGACCTCCAGGAGTATTAACCATGCCGGCTTCGTCCCTTCCAGCCAGTGTCCGTGGGCCGAATTCGCAAGCCTTTCGACCTGTTCCTTCAGTTTCATTCACAGACTTTCCAGTTAGACCAACAGGAAGATTTGCAGAGCTTCCGCAAACCTTCTTCCTTTTGACCCTGTTCGCGTTTGCAGAAGTTGGGGTGACTTTGGTTACAGGAGACCGTCCTGAATTGGTGGGTGAGACCTCTTCCGACCTGTCCCTTTTCGCCGCCGTCACCAAAGGTTTGCAACTTAATTCAGTGCCTTAGGCCACCCTGTTGTCCTCTTTGCACTGAGCCTTTGCCACTCGCCTTCTCTCCAGCTTCTGTTGGCGCTTGGAAAGCTGTTCTCCAGAGGATGCCATCGTTGGAGTGGGATCCACTTGTTCAGCTTCACTTAGTCCGGTGATAGCACCGCTCTGGCCAACAGCTAAGCCCGGATGAGAGTTTAGCTTAGAGGCCTCCTTCATCTTTCCAGCTCAGACCACGAAGAGCTTCATGGAGAGAACTGCAGGAGTCATCGGTTACGGTACCTTCGACTCGCGTGTATCAACCAGTAAAGGTGTGCGTTTGTATGTCAGATGGGGCCTCCAGAATCCGTGCCCCTGCCGTAGTGAAAACTACGGGTGGATTTTCGCTTTTACGACTGCCCCCTGGAGAATAAAAATCCTTTGGGTTATCTTCCATACTGGTTTTTGATCAATTCTTGGTTTATATTCATTTTCCAAATCCTTCGACCACCTTTCGGCATCGGGCTCGGTTCAAATAAACTACTTAAGCCCCCCCCCACCGCGACAAGGTGACTGATCGTCGTTCCACTTAGTACAGAGCTTATTGTTGGGGAATGATAAGGAAGTTTTGATAGTACCTTTTGTTGAGCCTATACCACCAAAAACGCGACCCAATTGCTTAGTTTCGCTACTCCCGTGTCGACAAGTACCAAAATCTTTCCGGATTTGGCAAACGACTTCGGCAATTCCACAAACACGTCGTGCTTACGAGTGCTTCTGTATGCGTACAATATCTTTCCGTCTTTTTTACTGCCTACCTGAATTAATTTTACAAAAAGAATACAAAAACATGTACGTAAATTGTACAATAGTCCATTTCTTAAGCTTAAAGCACTCATTCAAAATCAAACCAAAATGTAACCAGAGATCGATTTGACCTGCGCTAACTTTTTTTCTGTGTACCTCGTTCTTTTTCTGTTTGGTTTTACAGACTGACTGAAAAGTGAAGAAATTTGACTCCCGGTCATTTACATTTAGACATCTCTTCACTTTTCGACTATTCCTTCAAGTAGTTTTTTTTTTTTTTGAGAAACAGTCGTCCTCTGCATGACCCAGTCTGGAGCACCACTTGCAGTTCACTTTGGTCTTCTGAGTAGTGCGCGTCACAGCAAAGACACTGGATTTTGGGCAAACATCTCTACTGAGCCCTTAAGAGGTACAAGCCTCACAATAAGGCGTGCTCTTCCTCAGTCGGCATTCTGCGTAAGTGTGGTTTGACCTATTACAAAACCCGCAGTTTATCTGAGAATGTCGTCTGATCTCTTGTTCATTTGCTTGAGGGGGCGGAAATGTAAACTACTGTTCACAGAAGGCATGGTGTGTAAATTATTGTTAACACCGTAAGGATGGGAGGGATTGTGATTGTAATGGTCATTCATGTAACTGTGATTATATGGTCTAACAATGTGCAACGATGTGCTTAGATGTGGTGATTGGAAGTGTGATGTGGCGCCATGGAGATGAGGCAAATATCTGTTTACTTGCGTGCTCGCGGAGTATCCCGGCCGCAGTAAGTCAGTTTTTTTTGACACCGTTTCTGCTAGTGTCTGCAGATCATTCTGGTTGACCGTGAATACGAGTTGAAGTAGCGTTGCATCCATTAACCCTGTTTTGAAGCTTACTATGGTAGCGTTTTTCAATTCAGTCTTTAAGGCTACGGAATTACTAGCTGCGTAATTCGCATCAATCAATAGTTAGCTTTAACTTGCAGACCAGCTTGAGGTCTTGCAAATGTCTGAACTTCTTCCGAGGACAGTTTAATTTCTCCCGTAACATCTTCAAGTGCCCTCACAGTCAGGTACGTCCCCTTAATTAAGGTTTCGAGCTTCCTAACTGTTTGTAGCTTCCCACATCTCACCAGTTCAAAAGCATCGCCAACCAGTTTTGTGGATATCATACTGACATAAATTGCCTCACTATCCGCTTCTATGCATTTCAACCCTAAGGAGCATGTATTTAAGAACTCGTACACTTTGCACGATAGTTCTGGGGTTCGTGCTCCAGAAAACTGTGGAATGAGTTGATGAGCTTGGCGACTGAATCGTAACCCATTGTGGAAGGAAAAGTTTTGGCGAGAGTGTTTGGAAGTGTTGCAAGCTTTAGCTGTAGGTTCTCTTTCCGGAACCGTTCCAATCTTTCAGAGTTTTTTAACGCGTGAACACGTTCGCTTTCAAACTCTGCTCTAAGATCTGTTTCTGCACTAAGAGAGGCTCTAAGTTCACGCTCAACTCTCAGAGATTTGCCACGGAGAGTATCAATTTCTAAGCTTAATTTTGAAATTGTTTCCTCGGCTTCAGCGTTAATCTCTTCTGCCTCAAGTTGAGAGCGGTCTAGGCTTAATCTAACCTTTTTGGTTTTATTAAACTCAGACTGAAGCTCTTTGAGTTCTCCTTCGTTAGTCTCCTTGAGCTTTTGAATAGCTTCGAGATATTCGTTAAGAATGTGATCAGTGGTTTCTATAGCCTTGTAAATTGACTTCACTGTGAGCTTAGCTGCGAATTTTTCAAAGCGAACACTTCTCTGCCTAGTAACGATTTAAGCTCCGATAACAGAGTTTCGAAGCATTTATTTGAAAGCTTTTATCTCTCGCCCCTGATCCTTTCTTTCCTTTTTCAGTTGTTAAATTTCTTCAACCAATTGGGATACTCTGTCCATGAACTTAGCTCTGGCAGAAACTCAAAACACTTTGCTTAAACTAAGTAGGTAGTTAAACATAAACAATTCGTAGGTAACCAAAAACAGTAAAGAAAAATATTTCACACGAAAAAAAATACCCAAATAAATCTAAAAAAAAATATTGTACAACAACGGGAAAACTTACAGATACAATTTGTACTTTTTATGAAAGCAAGAAATCTGCACTTTATAATAAATTTTAAATGGAGTGATTTCAATTTATAGTTTTTGAAATAACTGACTTCAAAGTCAAAATGTAGGAAAGAAAATTTTTAAAAATCACTTTGAGTATTATGTTTCTCGTGACTACAAATGCCAATAAAAAAAAATTTGAGAAAATTTGATGTAGTGTGCATACTTCAAAAGTTTTACTATTTTTCAATTATCTCAAAAACTATAAGACATAGAAAAAATTAGTTTACAGCGTTTGATAAAAAATTTATTGAAGCAATTAACTATGTCAAATTTTTTTTATTGGCATTTGTAATCACGAGAAACATAATACTCAAAGTGATTTTTAAAAATTTTTTTTCCTAAATTTTGACTTTGAAGTCAGTTATTTAAAAAACTATAAATTGAAATCACTTCATTTAAAATTTATTATAAAGTGCAGATTTCTTGCTTTCATAAAAAGTATAAATTGTATATGTAAGTTTTCCCGTTGTTCTACACTATTTTTTTTTTTAGATTTTAAGTCAATTTTTATAAAATTGCCCCTACCGCCTAAACGGAAGGAGATAGACCCCTCTCCCATAGTTAAAAAATGCTTGTATTGAACTCCTCCACCAAAAACCGTTATAATTTTTTGTCGCCAAAGTTATCGTACCCTCCCCTTCTTCTGAAAATAAAAAATATTATAAAAAAATCAGCAGATATCATATATTTATCAATTTGCTAATTTACTTATTTATTTATTTATTTATTTATTTATTTATTTATTTATTTATTTATTTATTTATTTATTTATTTATTTATTTATTTATTTATTTATTTATTTATTTATTTATTTATTTATTTATTTATTTATTTATTATTTATTTATTTATTTATTTATTTATTTATTTATTTATTTATTTATTTATTTATTTATTTATTTATTTATTTATTTATTTATTTATTTATTTATTTATTTATTTATTTATTTATTTATTTATTTATTTATTTATTTATTTATTTATTTATTTATTTATTTATTTATTTATTTATTTATTTATTTATTTATTTATTTATTTATTTATTTATTTATTTATTTATTTATTTATTTATTTATTTATTTATTTATTTATTTATTTATTTATTTATTTATTTATTTATTTATTTATTTATTTATTTATTTATTTATTTATTTATTTATTTATTTATTTATTTATTTATTTATTTATTTATTTATTTATTTATTTATTTATTTATTTATTTATTTATTTATTTATTTATTTATTTATTTATTTATTTATTTATTTATTTATTTATTTATTTATTTATTTATTTATTTATTTATTTATTTATTTATTTATTTATTTATTTATTTATTTATTTACTTATTTATTTATTTTTTTATTTATTTATTTATTTATTTATTTATTTATTTATTTATTTATTTATTTATTTATTTATTCATTTATTTATTTATTTGTGTATTTATTTATTTATTTATTTATTTATTTATTTATTTATATATTTATTTATTTTCAATGTTCAATATTATGCATAGAAAACATGAAATACAAACTGTGATATAATATTAAGTAAACAAGCATTTAAATGAAGGTTTTTTTTCCCATATTTTTCCTTCAAAATAACTTTCAAGCTAAAATGCAGTTCAATGAAAAAATTGTATGTTTCAGTAGTAAGATAAATTAAACTTATCATATCTCTGTACACTGTGCAACGACAACCTGTCAAAAATGTAATTTTTATATGGAAGAAATAAATATCTATCTATCTATCTATCTAAAAATCAGCAGAATTTTTTCTTTTTTAATAGCCAGAGCAGAATTTCGGAAAGCAGAATTTTGTCAACCAGAATAAAAAAACAGCAGAATTTTCATTCTAAAAGCAGAATTTTGAAAAGCAGTATTTCGAAGCCAGAATTTTGACCCGCTTCCAGTTAGCATGTCTGCCTGTTACGCTTGAGGTTCATGGTTCGATTCCCAACAGAAACCAAAAATGTTTTTCCACGGGTATCGCCTTTCGCGCAGAATTGGCATAATTGCGATAGTAAATTCATTGCTATAAAAAGCGCTTTGTCGATTAGCCGTTCGGAACCGGCAGAAAATTGTAGGTTTCCTCAATCGCTTCACAAGCTAGGCCCCTTGGCTCCCGCTAGCGCCCTTGCAGCCGATGAAGGTATGTGTGTATGTTTGTACAAATACTATAAAAAAAACTGACATGAACTTGCCGAACTACAGAAATGTTTAAGGTATAAGCTAACACAACATTTTAACAAAAACCGTCAAGTGTTTCTATCACTATACTTACCTACCGAACGTAATGTACCAACATTAATCTTCCGTTCAATTCCGTTTTTAATTATACAACTGAAACAGGAATTCCATAACTCACTAATTTTATTTCATTACTTTTTTATGTAAACATAATGACATAGGTGCAACGCTCGGGCTATATTGATACTAAGATGAAAAGTCCCTATTCGAGTTTTCAGAAAGATATGTAAGATTTTTACGAGTACAACCAGCAAAGCATGATGTGACCATTTATAGATATTGACAACAGCAACAACGACGGGATATCGATCATATAGGTGTAGTTGGTCGGCGTCTCTGTCATCGTCTTATAAGTATGCCGCGCACGTACAAATATTTGCAGACAATAAAGCTATTTATCTGATTTCAAATATCTCACTTTTATTTTCGCATTAGTGATATTTATAAGTATATAATACCTATAGCTTTACCACATATAGATGTAGGTATGTTAAATATTAAGTCTACGAAGGTAACTTTTCAAACATATACAGGGTGTCCTGTAATTCGTGTTACATATTTCGGGATGTGATTCTTGTTCATATTTGAAGAAAAAAATTGTTCTAGAGTAAAGTCTGTTTCTCAACTTTGACATCACTTTTTGACAATTTACAAAAAGGTTAACTTTGGTGTACCTGACCTATGTTAAATTCTATTTCTCTGTCAATACAGATGGTAGAGACCCAACTCTAAACTTATTTTTTTATTGAGATAATAATCTTTAAGACTGCATTTAAATTGGGCTCCTATAGGCTTAGGGTTGCCAGTGGTCAAGTTTTCTTCCCCAAAAAAAGTTTTGACTTTGCGGTCATTTTTTTTCAGAAAATGCCTGTTAAACATAGAGTTTCTTTATTTTTTACAGATGAACAAAACAATAATAATTAAAAAAACTCTTCGATAAGTGCCCATACATTTTATGATACTTGAAAAAATACAAAATGGGTAAAATTAAAAAAAAAAAAAAGATTTTTAGCTTCGAGGTTTGTTTGAATAAGACAATAATATGAGCACATTTAGTAGTTTTTTTTTTTTACCTTGTAGATGCTTTTTAAAAGAAAGTTGTGGTGTTATGAGTACTCCAAGATATTTGTATTCCTTTACTATTTCAAGCGGTTCATATTCCCAGATCCATTTTCCATCTCTCGCGCATCTGCCTGTTCCATTACTGAAAATCGCATCATTTGCGGAGACTCCGCTAGTATGACGATATCGTCTGCGTACATAAGTGTTTTGATGTTAACTCCCGCAAAACTAATTCCTCCAGTCAAAGCCGATGATAGGTCATCCAAATTTTTGTTTTAGCTAAACTAAAAGCCCAAAAAAAAAAAAAAAAAAAAAAAAAAAAAAAAAAAAAAAAAAATGGCAGTTTTTCACCTGTCTTTCCTCAACATAATTTTTGTTTTAGCTAAACTGAAAGCCCACCCTATTTTTGTATTCTTTATAATCTATTGTCTGAATACTTTACTACCGTAATATTTTTGTAAAACCTTCTTTTCATGATTTTCTACTAATTCATACGCTAATACGCTACTATTTTGCGAAAAAAAAAACATATTAAAAAAAAAATTATTTAAAAAAAAAAAAAAAAATTATTTAAAAAAAATTAAAAACAAAGTTAATTTAATTTTTGTAATCATTTAAACCTAGGATCTTCTCTTGTAAAAAAAAAATATATATATATATAATATTTAAATAGAAATTGTATAATCTCTTATATTTATATGTTTTGTTAATATCCGGCAGACGGCTTTAAAAGCCATGCTTGTAATTCTTTATAGAAAATATGTTATGCTACCCTTTAAGAAAACGAAAATAAAGAAAAATCTATCTATCTATCTATCTAGGTCATCCAAAAAGAGCGAGAAGAGAAGTTTACTAAGCAAACAGCCTTGTTTAACTCCAGTATTAGTATTAAACCAAGCTAACCACTCGCTTCCATCCCAAACTGCTGTTGCATTATTTTCAAAAAGGCTTTGTATTACCGTTAACATTTTTGTTGACATTCCAAGACAGCTTAACTTGTAAAAGAGGGCATTCCTATCGATTGAGTCGAAAGCTGCTTTGAAATTGTATTTGTATAAAATACATAAAAAACTACTGATAGTGTCCATATTATTCTTTTATTCAAACAAATCTCAAATCTAATTTTTTTTTTTTTTTAATTTCACCCATTTCGTATTTTTTCAAGTATCATAAAATGTATGGGTTTTTGTGGGCACTTATAAATGAGTTTTTTTTTAATATTGTTTTAATAAAGCAACTCTATGTTTAACAAGCCTTTTCTGAAAAAAATGACCTCAAAGTCGAAACTTTGTTTGGGGAAGAGAACTGAAAATCTAGCAACCCTAAGCCTATAGAAGTCCAATTTCAATACAATTTTAAGGATTATTATTTCTCCAAAAAATTAAATCTAAAATTTGGTCCTTACCATCAGTATTGACAGAGAAATCGTATTTGACACAGGTCGGGGTACACCAAAGTTAGCCTTTTTTTTAAATTGTCAAAAGGTAATGTCAAAGTTGAGAAACGGACTTTACTCTGGAACAATTTTTTTCTTAGAATATGACCAAGAACTACATCACGAAGTATGTAACACGAATTACGGGACACCCTGTATATATAGCTTAGTTTAGTTTAGTTTATTCCATCCCTTGAGATTTCAATTACTGAATTTGTTTCTTTTATACGTGCAAACGGTTTATTTGTAGGTACAATAATTCTCTCGAAAATGAAAATAAGCACGGAGTGTTCTTGGCGGAGAGTAAACTTTTATTTCTTGTATTAAGAGAGAGTAGTTTGTTCGATTATCTACTTATTAGATCTTTTATATACATTTTTGCACAATACTTTCTTCTTAGCTTTAGTGTTTGAATATTTATAAGCAGGCATCTAGATGCGAAAGATGGTACTTCGATGATGCAATTTAGTTTATAGAAAGCAAACCTTGTGAAACTCTTTTGAACTCTTTCTATTCTCAACGAGTGTAAATTATAATATGAACTCCTAACTGTACTACAATATTCCAGTACCGATCTTACAAGAGTTATATACAACATAAAGTGGCATACAGGCATATGGCTCTGAAAAATCTTTAGAGTTCCTCATATAAACCCTAACATCAATATGCTTTGTAAATGTAAGTTTTGCATCCAGTATAACTCCCAAATCTTTTTTGGCAGTAACTCTTTCTAATATTATGTCATCTTTCTATATCTATATATATAAATTAAAGGTTGGTTTTTTGTACGTTCGCTAACCAACTAAACCGATTTTATTATTTTTTTTAAATTAAAGAAGAGTTAGGACAAAAAATTTATTTTTTCAAATAAAGGAAGTTAGTTAAAAAAAATAAATAAATTTCAATTATTCTCCCATGCAAAATAACAGCACCAAAGTTAGCCTTTTTTAAATTGTCAAAAAGTGATGTCAAAGTTGAGAAACGAACTTTACTGCATAACAATTTTTTTCTTAGAATATGACCAAGAATCACAGCCCAAAGTATGTAACACAAATTACCGGACGCCCTATATTTCACATGTTTAATAAAGTTTAGTTTTGAGTCAAAAATCACACCAAGGTCATTTACTCTATCAAGAACATGGTTCTCAATTTTGTATTAGTAGAAGACTTGTGACAAGTTGCGATAAAACGAAAAACAGTGGCATTTAGAAACATTTAAAAATAATTAGTTAATTTTACACCATTCGGTTAGTCTAAGAAGGTCATCTTGTAAAACAAGAAAAACATCGACAGATTTTATGCATCGGAAGAATTTAAAATCAGCAAAAAAAAGTAGTCGAACGGAATTTTGTAAATTATCAGGCATATCATTAATAAAGATAAGAAAAAGAAGGGGACCCAAGCCCCCAAGTGGCTTCCTAGGAGTAATCCTGTTGATACATTTATAGGGTTCGAGAGTATTTGGTCGATAGATACAAGTTGTATACAAAATTAATTGACTGACTCTATCGAAGGCCTTGGCAAAATCGGTGCAAACCACATCGATTTGATATCCTTCTTCGAGTTGATTCAAAATAAAATTGGAAAAAATCTAAAGATTGGTAGATAGACCTTGGTCATCCTGCTTATCTGTGGTATATTGCTTCGATACGCTTACTTCCATAGAATTTTCTTCGAAATACTTGAAATTCTCTCGCTCAGCTTCGAAAAACTTTCGGAGTGATTCGCAAAGACCGGTAGTCCTGCGGCTACACACGATCAAGATATGGCAAGCGATCGGCTCACATACATACTCTTTCAAACTCCTGTCCGTGTTTCGAATGTGATGTATGCGACTTACAATTTGTCAGGCAATTGGCTTTCAAATAATAATATAATATGTTTTAAAAAAAAGTCTAAACGAAAATACATTAAAAGTAAACATTTGCTTCTGGAACATTTTTTGCTTTCTTTCTTTTCCATTTTTTTAGGGTGTTTTGCGGAAGCTGTCTATTTAATGTCTACTCAAACTGCTTCTCAGCTGCTTTCGGATATTCCATAATCCATACAAGTTGGGTTGCAAATTCGAAATACTTAATTATGTATGTAAAAAAGATCATTTGTATTGTAAACTAGCTGAGCCACCCGGCGTTGCTCGGGTCTGTAGTTTTAAGGTTCCCGTTTTCGTTTTTCCGCTTAAGTGGGAACTTGGGGATGAAATATAATCGTTTTTACTTTGGGATTTTGTGGCATCCCAATGACAAAAGAATTTTTAAAATCTGTACAGTAGTTCCTAGGTTTCCGTTCCCAGCCCCGTTCCTGTGGGAATCTTCCGATACCGTGGAAATATGTGAAATATAGGTCTATGTCACTGAGGGATAATGTAACATCCTAGAGTTGAAAGAATTTTTGAAATCGGTCAAGTAACTTTAATGTTTCGGTTCTCGTTCCCGTTTCTGTTCCCGTGGAATTATAGGGAAAAAATATAGTCTAGGTTACTGATGGAGGGGGATAATGTAGCACCCCTAATGCCGGAAGAATTTAAGAAACCTCTCTAGTAGTTTCTAAGTTTCCGTTCCCAAACCCATTCCTGTGGGAATATCAGTTTTTAAATTTTAAATTTCATAAGAACCTTTTCCTGACAATAACAAACACAACAAAAAAAGAATTGACCAAATAGGTCCAGGCGTTATTGAGTTATGCGCTTACCAACACATTTTGCTATTCATTTTTATATATAAGATGGCTTGCCATATATTGTTCGTAGCACCGGGGTAGCGGTGATCCAATATACGACAGAGACCAGAATTTGAATATTTACTTTGTTTATTCTTTCCAATATAGCATTCCACACAACAACCATTACCATCGTTACCAGAAAGTATTTACCGTTATTTTTTGTCGCGTTACAAGCTATTCGGTAAAATCATCTTTGATTGATTTCAATGTCTTAAGAAAATCGTGCCAAGAATATATCAAACTCTTTCACGCGCTCTCTCTCGCTGACCAACGTATCAGATTCACTTTCTTCGTGGTCAAATATGATGTTTTTTGTTTGAAGTAGTGACCATTTATTTTTAAAATTGGTAAAAGTTACCAAATTTAAATTGTATTTAATATCGAAACGCTATTGGGATTTTTAAAGAATTCATAATCGCACAAGAGCCAGTATCTTTTTTTTCTGTTGGAGGTTTTTAAAATACCAGCTGGAGCACTCAGATCAAAATAAGGGTCCATTGTACTACCAGTTAGCAACCTTCAATTTGTTATAGCTTCCAGATCTTCCAGAGCCAAAAGACGCTGCCATGATAAGGAGCCTAAGTTACCAGCTCTCACCATGTCTGCGCCGAGTATCTGTAACCTCATGCGAGAAAAAGCAGGACATTCATAGAGGAAGTGCTCTGCAGTGTCCTCATCTTCTCCACAAGATTCACAGAGTGTGGTATCACTTAAGCCTAACACGTTTAAATGCTTGGCAAAAGAGAAGTGCCCGCTGGCAACGCCAATAAGCTTCTTCTTACTAACGTTGGGGAGCATACGTTTGGTCTGTCTGCATCCAATGGAGGCATGCCATCTGCGGTTGTGCGCTTCACAGATCCAATCGTTGATTGAAACCCTCACTGAGGACGCTGGCAGACCTAGCGACGGACGGTTGAGGTCCTGAGAAAGCGGTCTGAGATCTTGCCTAGCATTTCCAGTTATGCCCTGATGGCCTGGAACCCAAATGAGACTCATGGAATTTAATCTTCCGATCGCATTCAGAGAGCTCTTACATTCCTGGATCACTTTCGGAGTGGTTAGAGGGTTGAGAAGGGCCTTAAGCACAGCTTGGCTGTCGCTGCAAACACTCCCCGTCCATCCATTGCTCGTAACGTGGCCTAAGGCCATTAGGATAGCATACGCTGAGATGCTACTTTTACAAAGGCTGTAGTATGACTCAGGGTGTCCAGGGTCTACCCAAGGAAGCTTCGTAAGACTTGTATTGCGGCGGTCCAACTTCTCAAAATGATACGCGGAACGGCCGGTTGAATTTTAATTAACTCTAAATTTATTACAATATTTTCTCTCATTTTCTCAACCTAATCGTTTACAAATTAACAATTTTTATATTCAGAGTTAAAGAAAGCAAGTTTTATGTTTTATTGAATTAGGTCGATTTCTGGTGCTGGTCCACGGAATGGCCGATATCGATCTTCAATGGTGGCAGTGGGTGGCGGTGGTTCCCCTGATGGGGATACGGTTGCAAACCACGGCAGCTACTTCCTCTGTCGGCGGCGGTGAACTTCTGCCTAGATCAGCGTTAGACAGGGTGCTCTATCGGCAGCAGCGGACCAGCAGAAGAAGTGCTGCGTTTACTGGAGGCAGAACACTCTGTCGGCGGCGGCGGATTTCAGAGAAGAGGTCTGCGAACTACCACGATGAAAACTCCCTTTGCGGAGACTCAATGCCTAACCAAGGAAAATCTAAACGCCCGGCTGGAAACAAGCCACAACGATTAAATTTCGTTTACGGAGGCGCGAAGCCTGCAAGGACCGAACAAGGAAAGTTTAAACGCCCGGCTGGAACCAATCCACAACGATCGAACTTCCTACACGGACTTTACGGCGACGCAGTGTCAAAAAACTAAGGAGAATTCAATTGCCCGGCTGGAAACAAACCACAACGATTAAATTTCCTTCACGGAAACGCAACGTCTTAAAACAAGGAAAATCCAAACGCCCGGCTGAGAACAAGCCACAACGATTAAATTTCCTTCACGGAAACGCAACGTCTAAAAGTAAGGAGAATCCAAACGCCCAGCTGAGAACAAGCCACAACGATTAAAAGTGAAGACAAAATAGCGTGTTTGCCTCGCGTCGACCTAATTTGACAGAACAATCAAAAGTTCAACCATACGAAATCTGTAGAGTCTCGCACAATCACGCTTTGTCCTCCAACGCGTCGCGTCGTTTGACAGTAAGCACACGTAACGAAACGACCAACCTTAAAAAAAAAATCAGCTATGTTGATGCTTTCTGATATATGCCTCCTTTTAAGTTTTACAATAGGGAAGAGTAATAAAATCGATTTAAGCAAAACATCGATTTACGAAACAAATTATCGATATGTCGGTATCGATGTTGAAAAGTGTTTCAGCTGAAATTTATCGATGTAAATACTAAACAAATATTTAAGTTCTCGTTGTTACAGCTGTATTAAATTTAATTTTTGTTGGATTATTCATTGTAGGTGTTGTTGAAGCATTTAAACTAATCAAATTGTACTTCATATTTGTGCATGAAGTGTGCTTAAGCTGAATTTTAGAGTGTTTAAGCAGAACTTTATCGATGTAACTAGTAAATAGATATTTCAATTCTCGTTGTTAAACCTGTATTAAACTTCACTTTTGCCAGATTGTTCAACGAAGGTGATGTTTAATCACTTAAATAATATCTGTTATATTTATCATACCGTAGATTTTGGTTAGTTTTCGATGCATGGCCGCATGGGTTAATATAAAGTAAATCAATATGGGAGATATTGAAGCATTTATGTAAATCATTTTATTTTTGTAAAGGTGCTCGAATAATAACTCATGCGATAATTTCATACCGTATATTGCGATAACATTTTTGATATTTGTATGAATATAAAGTCGATTATGTTGAAAAATCGACAAGGTTTTCAATTTAAACAGCAAATGCTATTACAAACTAGATTGCATGCAATAACACAGTATGGAAATGCAACTACGCACATAATACTTAGCTCAATTGATTACACTACACATTTCACTAAGCTCCTCATTCATCTCTTTATCAGAAGTAATTAACAAATTAGCAATCGATTTAGTCTTCCATGTACTTAATACAGAAGAAAAAATAGATTTTTGTTATCGATAGTTACTGATAACAACGATGGTCGTTCGATATTTCAATCGATATATTTTCTAAATTTCGCACAAGCTTAGACGAATGAATGACAGTAGGGCGCTTTGAGGATTTCTCATGTAACGTGAAGCCTACGTGAGGTCGACGCGCGCAGTTACGTCCCGTTACTCCACTTAAAGGTTTTAAAAAAACCTCGACCACGAATTGTGAGGTGACTTTATTTCATGAGTGCAAACTTAGGACTAAATTTTTACATCTGTGTCTCTTAATTCTAAGGAGAGATAATTTAGGATGCTGCCTGGGTGGCACACTATGTGAGATAAATGTGAGATAAAGTATCTCACATTATCTTAAATGTTTAGGGTGCTGTCTGGGAGGCATGCTGGGTCGTAAATATATAATATATAATATATCCTGCTTGTGAGTTTATTTCCTCTAATCTAAACTCCGCCTTGATTGTTTTCAATAGTAACACCAGCGTTAGTATCTGTATTTTCCTGATGAAATTGTTGGTATTTAAAGCGTCTCTTAAATTGATTTTATGAATTCTCTTCTTTTTAGTCCTAGTTCTGTAAATGAATTGATTATTTTCTTTTTCTGCTCTAATATTTATATACTTGGGTGCTAATTTTTTATGAACTCTTGGTATATCTGCCTTTATATATAAGTTTTCATTTATTGGGGGTGGTTCAAATTCTTGTCTATCTTTGTTTAATTTTTCGATTGATTTATTTTTGGTTTATATAATTTTTTCTGCTATTTGATCTAATTCTTCTAAGTTTATTTCATTGTTTAAAAATTGAAATGGTTTCTTACCAGTTGCTGAATGAAAAGAATTGTTATAAATTTGAGTTGCCATTAATACTCTTTCTTTGATATTTAAATAGGATTTTTTCGCATCTAATACTCGAAGATGTTCATTTAAAGTTCCATGTGCTCTCTCTATATCTGCATTACCAGTTTTTACTTGAGTTGTAATTATATGAAGCTTTATATCCTCGCTATTTACATATTCCCTAAAACCTATTTTATCAAATTCTGCATCGCAAATGATCATTTTTGCTTGGTTTTCCTATGTTCGCTATTCGACATCTAAGTGCTTCTAAATATGTTGTTTGGCTCCTATCTGATATTGGTAAAACGGTTAAATGTTTTGTGTATTTATCTATTAGAGTAAGAAAATATTCTTTGTCTAAAGCTATATAAATGTCTAAATGGATAATTTCATTCGGTCTTTTTGCTGTCTCTGTTATCTAAAACTTAATCTTTTGTGGGTTTCTAACATGTTTTCTAATATCTTCTAATAACTTCTCTAAGTTTGGGAAAATAATAAGTTTCTTTGATTTCTTGATACGTTTCTTGTATTCCTCTATGGTTATTAATTTCATGTTGATTCTTAATAATTTCAATTGTTTCTTCATATTTTGGGATATCTATAAGTTTTTTCATGCTTCTAATAATTTTCATTGAATTTTGACCGCCAAAAGCGTTAACATATTCATTTTGAAATTTTAAAAATATTTCATCATCTTTACAATAAACTCCTACTTTTCCTTTTTGTGGTAGAAATTCTTTTAATTCTTTTATAATATCATTAGAAAATCGTAGCTCCAATCTTCTAACTCCTCTGTATGGCATTGTTATACAGTAAAACCCGCTTAAGAGAAACCCGCTTAAGAGAAAAATCCGCTTATCTGAAAGAATTTTTTCATCCCCGAGTATTTGTAGACCAATTACCTATTAAACACTCCGCTTAAGTGAAACTTGCTTAAGTGAAAAACCCGGATACCTGAAACATATCGTCGCCCGAGAATTGTTTTGTCGTAACCGCCAAAATGTGTTTTTTTAAACTGGATATGCAGTCTTATGTTTTCAAAGGTGCTCTTTTCATTTCTGTTGTCAGAGTTTGCCTATCTCTTACCGTTGCTAAGATAATTAGTATGCATTTTGTCGTATATCCACAAAATAATCACCCCTTGAGTTTTGTTTTGTCGTAACCGCCATTTTTTGGCATATACGACAAAAATTCCATGCGTTTTCCCTCTTTTTTTTTCTTAATGTTGTTTTGTCGCAAGTGTATAGGCTTAATACATACGATCAAAAATTTAAAATAAAACCTTAAAATTGCTTTGTCGTACATACACTTACTCACATATAATGTAGGACTGATCGTATGCAAGTACGACAAAAATGAGAAAAAAAAGATTGCGGTTTGGTTTGTCGTACGTGTATAGATATTTCAACTGGGGCGGCGGTGCAGGAAGTATAAATTCAAAGATATTGCCAGCGCAGTTTTAAAAATACTGCATCAAATATTTTCTGACAATCCTTTTGTTGAAGTTCTGCCTCTTTGGAGTGATTCCTGCGTCCCCCAAAATTAAAACAAGGCCATGTCCACTGCTGTGATTTTTCTCATTCAAAATTCAATATTCTTAAAATAAATTACACAAAAATTTCAGAGCCCCCTGGAGATTCTCTAATTCCAGTGGCAGCTTGGAAATATGTAGCATGCCTTCGCTTATGCGACATCTTAAAAATATGAACTTTAAGAACGTAAAATTAAAATTAATTCAAATGTTGCCAACAGATTTCAAAGCATTTTCAACCAGAGCGGGCCAGTTAAACTTTTCGTCAATTCCATTTAGCAAAATAAAGTTTCTTAAACATATTAAGGACGAAAAATTTACACTCTATTATAAAACGAACAAAAGAGAAATTGGGTATAAAACAGCTTTAATATAGAAAAAGTCAAACAAAAGTAGCCAACAAATTTGTTCTCTCAAAATCGTCTTGTTTTTAGCAGGTAGCAAGTCAAAACTTTTTAATGACAAAATGAATTATATTAAAAGCATATTTGTTTTTGTGCCAAAGGTAGACTAAAACTACTACGAAGCCTTGTTTAAATCAAGAGCGTAAGAATGAAATCATCAATAATTTATTATTTGAAACTATACTTTTACACATGGTGTGCTTATAAATCATACATGTTACTTATGTAAGCGTTAGGTTTACTAACAAAAATTACATTTTCGATCTCTATTGTATTTTTTTATTACTATTCAAGTTAATTTTTTTCACACCAAGATTTTGCCTATGAACACAAAAACTCTTGTGATGTAGATATGTATTCCTATTTTAACCTTTATAAAATAAATAAAATTTAATTGTTAACATTGAAAATTTAATTTTTTTAATTGGTTCTCATACCAATTTCTATACGATTTAAACAAGACGCTTGAATATTGAAATGTCGTACGTGCGTTCACTTTGTCGTACGTGTATGGGATGGAAACAAAAAGCTTATTTTGGTGGCGTATACGACAAACTCATTTTGGGTAAAAAGCTCTATAATTTGAAAACCAAAACAGTTAGGACAATTCTGAATACATAAATAAAAAGAAGATACTCCACACAATATATTCAAATTAAGAAAAGAACAACTTAATCGCTTCGTTTTCTTTTTATAGTAACGTAAACCTTTAAATGCGATTTCCCTAAATTGTGTTTTTGGGAGATACGACAAAACAATTCTCGGGCGACGATATTTTCAGTTAAATTTCATATTTTTTATTGAAAAAAACTTTCTTAAGTGAAAAAAAATTTTATAGAACATAACAATTTGAGCCAACAAATGGATGGTTAGATTAGTTGAAAAACGTGAAAATATTCATTTTAATAAGATTTGTGGTGAAAATAATTCTGCTGACACAGTTGCTGCTAACCATTGGCTGGAAAATTTTGGCCAAACATTCGTCAAAGCTACAACCCAGATGACGTGCATAATGCTGATGAATCCGGGATAGTGTTTAAGGCTCTACCGATTGGTAAATAGATGTGAAAAATAGATAAATTGGAAATATTTATTATGAAATTATTAAAATAAGTAGGAATTGGAATTCTACTGCGAATATCATTTAAATGGTTAGAGTAATCGATTAACCATAAAAAATCTGTTTTGTAGAACGTTTAATTTCCAATAGAAATAATTGAAACTCATTTGAAAATAACTATGTTTTAGTGAGTTACAAAATTCAAAAAAAAAAAGAAGCTATTTTCCATAAAATATTTCAATCTTTGAGCTTGAATATCTTTTAAATGGTTAGATTATTGAAAAAAGTGTAAAGACTATTTTGTAGCGCGTTCAATTTTCTATAAATATTGTTTTAGCGACTGGTTGAACAAGCTATTGTTAAAAAGACATGACCATTTTTATATGTTACTAAATTGAATATGGAAAACTACGATGAGCATCATCTTCCCCTTAATATTAAGAGCTCAAATTTTGTAAGTACTTTCTAGAGGTACCTAAGAGCTAGTTTTCGTGTGTCGGTTAAAAAATTTTTTTTTGATTTTTTTGACTCACCCTAGTACATACATATATATGTTATGTTTGTTATTCTATAAATTATTTCTTTGACGTTTTGTTATTCAAACACTTTTACATATTTATTTAAATTTTTTCCAGGCAACTCCAAAGATAGATACATCAAATTGTTTATTGTGTACATGTATATGAAGAATTAAAGCTCCGCTTAATGGAACTTTTAAATCCGCTTAAGTGCAATTTTTTTTTTTATCAAGACTCCGCTTATGTGAAACTTGTTTCACTTAACCGGGGTTCGGTTAAGTGAAAAACCCGCTTAAGTGAAAGAAAAACTGTGACAACTTGCCTTTTCGCTTAAGCGGGTTTCACTGTACTACTTTCTACGTCATGTATGTAGATCTGAGTTTTAAATGAATTTAAAGGGGTTTCAGTAATACCGATGTGATCGTTTAGTTCTTCTCTACCACTATGTATGGTTGCCATATCTGAAACATCATGCGCATTAACATCAAGCCTGCTTAGAAAGTCTGCAACCTTGTTTTCTTTACCTTCTAAGTATTCAATGCCAAATTCGTACTCACTTAGTTTTATTTTGCATCTAATTAATTTGGAGTTCGGTTCTTTTAATGAATTGAGCCAGACCAATGGTCTATGATCTGTTTTAATCAAAAACTTTTGTCCATAAAGATAAGGCCTGAAGTGTTTGCATGCCCATACCATAGCTAGACACTCCTTTTCTATTGTGCTGTAGTTTTTCTCATGCTCGTTAAGAGTCCTACTAGCATAACATATTGTGTTTTTCCCTTGCATTAAAACCGCTCCTAGTGCAAAATTGCTAGCATCTGTCACTAACGTAAAAGGTTTTTTGAAATCAGCATATTGAAGTATTGGATCCCTACATAATAACTCTTTTAATTTATTAAATGCACCAATATATTCTCTGTCTTCAGTATTAATTTTTGCATTTTTCTTCAAGTATTTGGTCATATGATATGCTATTTTAGAATAATATTTAATGAATTTTCTATTAAATCCTGTTAGTCCTAGAAAAGATTTTATTTCTTTTTCTGTTTTTTCAAGAGGAACATCTTTTATTGCTTTAATTTTATCTGGATTTGCTTTCATACCTTCTGTTGTAATAATATACCCTAAAAAGTCGGTATATTTTATAAAAAATTTACACTTATTGACTTGAACTTTTAAATTATAATCATTTAATGTTTCAAATATTTTGTTGATAGAATCAACGTGTTCTTGCAGCGATGTGCTAAAAATTAGAGTATCATCTAAATATACTACGCAAATTTTATTTATATATTCATGAAGAACGAAATTCATCATTCTCTGAAACGTCGCGGGAGCATTTTTTAGCCCGAACGGCATTCGAATAAACTCAAAATGCCCGCTTGGCGTGCTAAAAGCCGTTTTGTGCCTAGATTTTTCGTCGACAAGGATTTGGTGAAATCCTTTTGCCAAATCAATTGTACTAAAATATTGGGCTTTTCCCAATTTATCGAAGATGTCCTCGATGTTAGGCATCGGAAACTTGTCTGCGATAGACTTTTCATTAAGTTTCCTATAGTCTATAACGATCCTCCACTGTTTTTTTCCAGACCCTCGCCGTCGGTCTTTTTTGGAATAACCCAAATGGGAGAATTATAAGGACTTTTACTTGGCTTTATTATATTTTGTTGTAGCATTTCTTTAATTTGTTTATCCACTTCGGTTTTATGAACCTGTGGAAAACGATATATTTTTGAATAGACAGGAATTTCATCCTTTGTGTCTATGTTGTGTCTTACATCTTGCATATGGGTCAAATTATCACCCTCTTTGTAAAACAGATCTTTATTTTGTTTTATGATTTTTTTTAGTTCACTTTTCTCTTCTTTATTTAGATCTTGGCTTTTTACTTACTTACTTACTTAGGTGGGCATTACAGTTCGGGGTGAACCTGGGCCTCAACCAACATCCTTCTATAACGATTTCGATCTCGGGCGAGCTCTCTCCAGTTTCGCACTCCAAGTCGGTTGAGGTCTTCATCCACTTGATTGCGACACCTAAGACGAGGTCTTCCCCTTCCGCGATTTCCCTGCAATGTGCTTTCGAACACCCGACGAGCCGGAGCGTTTGGGTCCATCCGCTCTACATGGCCCAACCATCGTAGCCTCGCGATGCGTACTCTTCTGGCTATGCCCATGTCGCGGTACAGCTCATACAGCTCGTTGTTGTATCTTCTTCTCCACACATTGTCTTCGCATACGGGACCAAAGATCATTCGGAGAATTTTTCTTTCGAAACGACCAAGAGTTTCCTCATCCGCTTTCGATAAGGTCCATGCTTCCGCGCCGTACAGCAGGACTGGGATGATTAAGGTCTTATACAAGGTCACCTTGGTTTTTCTAGAGAGGGTTTTGTTTCTCAATTGCCTTCTTAACCCAAAGAAGCAGCGGTTGGCAAGAGTTATTCTCCGTTTGATCTCCGCACTGATGTTATTGTCCGTGTCTACAGCGGATCCTAGGTAGACGAAGTCCTGTACTACCTCGAAGTTATGTCTGTCTATTGTGACGTTTTGTCCAATTCGTCGTTGTTCTGTGTCCTTGTTTGATGACAGCATATACTTCGTTTTGCCCTCATTAACCATCAAACCCATTTTTGCCGCTTCTGTTTCAATACTCGGAAAAGCACCTATGACATCACGCTTTTTTCTTCCCATTACATCAATATCGTCTGCATAGGCGAGTAATTGCACAGACTTTTGAAAGATTGTTCCTCTGGTGTTGACGTTTGAGTTTCTTACAATCTGTTCAAGTATGATGCTGAAGAAATCGCATGACAGTTTGTCGCCTTGCCTAAAGCCTTTTTCGACATCAAAGGTCTCGGTGAGTTCTTTTCCGACCTTGACGGAGCAGCGTGAATTCTCCAAAGTCATCCTGCCTAGTCGTAATCTTGGCTTTTTATTTTTTCAAAAATTTGATCTAAATCACTTATTGGAGTAAAATCAACCTCGTTCATTTCATCCAAATATTTTGAATCTATCCCGGTAAACTGGGATTCAAATAGTATTACGTTTTCATTTATCGTAATATTTTCCTCTTCATAGTTAATAATTGCTTTCATAGGCGTTAAAATATTGTTTCCTATAATGCAGTCAAAAGGTTTCTCCCCAAAATCAGATATTTTTACTGACATTGTTTTATTGGGGTGTTTGAACTCTTCTGGTAGCATTACAATTACCTCTGTATTAATTACAGTAGATCCCGTTAAGGTGTTTAATTTGATAGGTTTTTTTAATTTTTGAATTGTTTTTAGGTGACCGAACACTCTATAATCACCCAATGTTGTGGCAGCTCCAGAGTCGATTAGACATATAACTGGAGTTGCATTAATAGTAAGTTGCATTACTATGGGTAGTCTGCAACCCGAGGTCGTAGACGAAAATTTTCCGAATGGATCATGTCGACTTCCATCGGTTCGTTGTTAAAGTTATTCCTAAAATTTCTATTATGAAATTGAGAATTTTGCCCTATAAAATTGTTATTATTTTGGTATCTATTCCTTTGTTGCCCTGAATAACCGTCATTCAAGAATCTATTTCTTTGTTGTCCTGAAGGATTTTCGTTTTGGAACCTATTTCTTTGTTGTCCTGAAGGATTTTCGTTTTGAAACCTATTTCTTTGTTGTCCTGAAGGATTTTCGTTTTGAAACCTATTTCTTTGTTGTCCTGAAAGATTTTCATTTTGAAACTTATTTCTTTGTAAAAAATTTTCGTTTCTGTTAAAAGGATTTTGTGGTCTGACATAATTTTTGTTATTTCTATCAAAATGCCTATTTTGATCTAATTGACCGTATTCGTGTAGAATATTGTATGCTTCCCGAAGCGTTTTAGCGTCTTTTATTGCAATCACCGAATGAGCTGGTAATATATTTTGCAACCTTTTATTAATATAGGTTTCGTTATATTCCGGACTATTCCCTATTGGTTTAGGGGATGTTAGTGAAAATTTAACATTAAATCTGTCTTAGATATTTTCGAGCTCTTCTATCGCCTGCCTTATGTCTCCTTTTTTTACATTTTGAGCTTTCTGCATAAGCTCATCAAACGAATCTCTAATTCCGAAATTATCTAAAAGGACATTTTTTAACTGTTCCCAGCTATCTAAGTTAGTATTTCTCTGCACGATACTCCTAGCCTTCCCTTGAATTTTTTCTCTGATCTTCATGGATATCATTTTTCTATCTTCTTCATTATAACTTAATGCTAAATTTACGACTAGTTATACGTTTTCGATAAATAAGCCTAAATCATTTACATTACCTCTAAACGTTGGTATGTCTTTTACCAATGCCAGTGGGTCCAGTTTTAACTCCGTCATTTTGGTGATGTCTTCTCTTGAAGTTTTTGGTTTGTACGTCTGGAGTATGGAGTTCTTGTGAAAATATTTTTCTTTCTTTGTGAAATTTGGTCTTGCTAATGAGACTACTTTTTTTTTCAGAGTCACTTGCACTTTTTTTTTTCTTGTTTAATTACGTGTGGAGTACGGAGTTCTTGTGAAAATATTTTTCTTTCTTTGTGAAATTTGGTCTTGCTAATGAGACTACTTTTTTTTTCACTTTTTTTTTTTTAATTCCGTAGGTTTTTTTTTTGACCACGACCGACTGCGCCAGGTACGTTCCGTTACTCCACTTAAAGGTTTTTAAAAAAACTCGACCACGAATTGTGAGGTGACTTTATTTCATGAGTGCAAACTTAAGACTAAATTTTTACATCTGTGTCTCTTAATTCTAAGGAGAGATAAACTGATGACATTACAAAATACGATGCAGTCAGTTTATCTCTTGAAAACAAACGAAATACAGAATACAGTGTGGGTGATGTGAGATCAAATATCCCACATCGATTGGTTTGAATTTAGGATGCTGCCTGGGTGGCACACTATGTGAGATAAATGTGAGATAAAGTATCTCACATTATCTTAAATGTTTGGGGTGCTGCCTGGGTGGCACGCTGGGTCGTAACTGCACGACATTCTATTCTGTGTCGGCTTTAAATCTCCTTTACGGTGAAGCGAGAAAAAGTAACAAACAGGAAAATTCTAACTGTTCGGTTGAGAACAAGCCACAACACTCAGAACCCTAGAATTCTTTTTCTGATTTTTGTTGATTAATTTACCTCTACTCATTAACTTTATCACTGAAACCGAATGTAAGCCATATCCGGTCAGTGATAATTTTACATGAAAAATTGGATAGGTATTGCCAATTTATTTCCTAATAAGAAAATGCACAAGAAGTGATAAGGCACGGGGAGGTAAGCAATGTTAGGCCTTGGAGTATGCATTTACTTTATAATTAAATTACGCGAGAGGTGATCTCGATAGATATAAATACTGCACTGTTTTTCTGCGGCCTCTTGGGAGGAGGTAGGGAAAAGGAAATTGTGAGGATTCGACACAGATCCCCCCTTCTTCGAAAGACGAGAACCTTCTCTTCTCAGCGTCCTCTGGTACTGCCGGGAGGAGTCTTGTATGTTTTTCTGATTCGAGTGACTTAAATTCCTACCATTCTTTTTGAATTTGTTTTTTATTTTAATTTTTTTTTATTAATTTTTGTTTGGTATATATAATATATATTATATATACAGGGTGTTCCGTATTTCGTGCATTATCCATTGGGGTTATTGTGCGTAGGGTTAACTACCCAATCACGTAAAAAAAGCCCAGTTCCGAAACAACAAACAGCCTCGGATAACGATAATGATTTTAAAGTTGACGATCCAAGCAAACGAAAAAAGGACAATGACCTCCGGATCTGCACGTGGAACGTAAGATCTCTTAATGGACTACGTGCGGCTGGAGAATTAACGAACTCCCTGGACTGCTGCAAAGCAGACATAACCGCCATCCAAGAAGTGCGATGGAGTGGACCGGGCATAAAGAAGATGAAAAACAGTGACATCTACTATGGCGACTGCTACAGACAACAGAAACACCGCTTATTTGGGTGCGGACTTGTCACTAGAGGAAGACTCAGGGATAAGGTGATTAGCCAAAATCCAGTCAATGAGTGTATAATGACCATCCGCATCAGGGCTAAATTCGCCAACATTAGCCTTATATGCGCCCACGCCCCCACAAAAGAGAAAGACAACGATTCCAAAGACTGTTTCTACGAGCTCCTCGAAGAAACGTATGAGCAGTTCCCTAGACACGACGTGAAAATCGTTCTTGGCGACTTTAACGCAAAGCTAGGGAAGGAGGACATCTTTTTAAACACAATCGGTAAACATAGCCTCCATGACAAAACCTCCGAAAACGTGTTGCACCTTTTTCTTCCGGCACTTCCTTTCCTTTGAGGGTATTATAACTAGTATAGATCTAAAAATTTAATTCAACTAACTTTAGGATGGAATCGAAACTTAGAAACCGCGAACTATCAAAATAAAATCAAGATGTTAAAAATTATGCACAGCCGGCTGGCGTGCGAAAAGAATGTCAAATGTCAGATGGTTTTTCTTTGGTAGGAAGTGTTGGCAAGAAAACAAGCGCATCCAGCAACGAATATATGCTGCCAACGCGACTAACTCAGCTGGTGTGTTCGATATCTCTTATTAGGTTGATAGGGTGGAAATGAAATTAATCAAAGGTTGATGAATTAATCGGAAGCGATTAAATGGGATTATAATAAAATTGTGAGAGATGATTAATTTGAAGGACAGGATGTCCTAAAAATTGTGGGGGCCAGAACATTTTTGAAGGTGCAAATTTCCAAACCTTTGTGCTGAAAAGTAATGAAGAAGAAATATCGACCAGAAAATAAGAACAACGATGAGTAGGTAGATAAAAAAAAAGGTATTTGAATTCCCAAAGGGAAGTTTGAAATTATTGTGTTAATGAGGTGTCTGGGAAAAACCGTGGTCGTAACCTAGACTAAAACCAGAATCTTTTCGAATTAATATAAATGGAGGTATAAAAGTGAAAAATAGGTGATCGTAAAATGAAATGAAGTTTTATAAGTTAGCAAGATGGTCAGGTGGACCGTTGCAATGAGGAACAGTATAAAGGGTACCGAAGGTTGAACGGTTAAAGTGGTTTTCCCGAAAATTCCCAAGGTGGGTTTAAAATTAAGGGGGTCACGCGCCAGGCAATTTCCTGGATAATTCGCAGAAAAAAAAGGGACAACACAGTATTTCAACTCAATATTTTCACCAGTACAAAAAAAAACTAAAACGATTCACAAGAAAAAAAAATCACTCTACTTATCTTTGCTTCTCGATTTTCTCCTCCTAAGTATCACTGATTACTCTTTCCCTCCTGTCGACGAATATCCTCTAACCCTCCGTTAAAAAGGACAATCCTCACTCGCTTCACCCTCTACTTTTCTTTCAAACAAAAAAAAAGAAAAGGACTAAAATTTGCTAAAAATAGAAATGACGTAAAATTTTTCCAATCTAATAAGAAAACTTATTTTCAATTTCCAATTTTTCTCTCGATAATCTTTTTTTGCTATGTATCTCTTGTCTCATTGCTCGCTAGCCAAGAAGTTTCCACCAATTCAAGCCTAGCTCTTTGTCTGGCCTCAACCCCGCTCTCAGACACACACACATTCATACGATCAACAAATCACTTTCGTGGATTCAGTATCACGACATCATACACCGTTGGTGTGCTGTGCCATTGCTGTCGAGTTCCACCGAAAGTGCGCATGCTCAACCACTACATGCATAGAGTTCGACAAGTTGTTGGTGTCGTCCAAAACTTGCCCTCTCTCTCATCATTCACCAAGTTCGAAAGTTCGACAAGTGGTTGGTGTCATCCAACACTTGCCGATCTTGATGGGTGAGTCCAGACCCCTAGATCACCTAATGTCACCACCTTTGTGAAAAAGAATCGAACTACGTTTAAATTGAAAATAAGTCATCGCTGAGCATTCTCTCAGTTACATTTAATCGCGTGGAGAGTGAATCGAGTAAGTAAACAAATCCATTTCCTAATAAATATTTTTAACATTTTATTTCGGGAGAACTCTAGTAGGAGGAATTCTCAACTAACCGAAAATCCCTATCACTGGTGGCCTCTTTTGCAGATTTGGGGGAGGAGGGATCTTTAAAGTCTCAACCTTTGGGTACCTTATTGAAGTTAGGTTGGGCAGAAGGCCATACTAGTGTTGTCAAAGTGACGTAAATTGTTGGGTAGGCATTTATCTTCTACCATTGATGGTGATATTGTGTCATCTTGTGTGTGTTCACACCGAACATTTTCATTGTCTTGCGTGAGACCGCCCGTCTGCACGCTTCTTGCTCATCGTTGGGGATCGCCTGTCCCTTTGTCGGTCTAGCCTCGACCAATTTTGCCTCATCACCCTACGTGGGATGTTTTTGCATAATGCTGGGTGAGTAAACCATAGGCTGATGGAACCTTGGTTGCCCCTAACTCTCCCAGAATTATGCAGCCACACCCAAAAACGAAGAAGTGGAAGGGATTCGAGAAAGGCTCCTAAGGATACTTTTTGTAGCGGTAAATTTTACCGCGACAAATTCCACCCTTACCTCCCAGGAAATGTGCTCACATTTCAAAGAAATATAAACCATTTCTTTAGGTGAAACTGGGTAAAAGGAGCGAAGGAAGGAAGGCAACACAACACTAACGATTTTCCATCAATTTGACGATTGAAAGTTAAAAAAAACTAAAGTTAAACTAAAGGTAGAGTAAGAATTGAAAGTTGAAAGTAAAGCAGAAGTTTAATAAAAGTAAAAAGTTAAAAAGGCAATGAAATTTTAAAATTACGATTTATATAAGAAGAAGAATGGACTTCGTAAAAAGGTAACGTTAAAAAAACGACAGTAAAGATACTTATGTTACTGTGGGGTCTTGATTTTAGACTAAGTGTCAGAAACATCGCAATAAGGTTTTAAATCCTTTGCGTGCCAAGTTCCGCGATCTTTGCCATTCTCATCGGTTAGGATATACGTCCAAGGTGACGTCCGCTTCGATATGCGGTAGGGCCCAACAAATTTAGGAGCTAATTTAGCTGCAATGTTGTTTGCGGCATCTGAAAGTGCGAAATTTCTTCGCCAAACCAAATCGCCAGGCTGATATTGAACATCACGCCTGCGAAGGTTATATGTTTGCGCGGACTTCTTGGTAGCCGCGCCTATCTTTTTAGCTATCTCTTCCCCTAGCTTCCTAAATTGTTTTTCTCTATCTACTTTTCCTGTTTGGTCCCTATCGCTATCCCTTTATCCTATAACACGGCCACATGTGACCATGTTCCTGCCAAAGTTAGCGAAATATGGCGAAACTCCTAAGACCTCATGCTGGGATGTAATAATCGCACAGGCCACCTTTGCCAGTTGCGAATCCCAGGTCCGATGATTTTCCGACACGTATGCACGAAGGGTAGTTTTAATAATCTGATTTATGCGCTCCGCGGGGTTTGCTTGCGGGTGGTAGTGCGCGGTGAAACGAATTTGTGACCCGTAGGTTGCGGTAAGCGCTTTCAGTTCCTTGCTACGGAACTGGGGACCGTTGTCACATACGATCCACTTGGGTACGCCGAAGAGTAGGAAGACATTATCTTCCAACTCTTTGCACACTGCTTTCGCAGTTGCAGAACGAAGGCAGAACAAGAGAGGGAATTTTGTAAAGTAGTCAACGACGGTTAGAATATAGATGAAACCCCTCGATGATTTTGGTAGTGGACCCACTAAGTCCACACATACCATTTCCCACGGTTTGGAGGTGCCTTCCCTTTCAGACATAAGACCAGCTGGCTTCTCGTTGATAGGTTTCACTGTTTGGCAAATTTTACAATTCTTCACATAACGCGTTATATCTACCCTCATTTTTGGCCAATAATATTTTTCTAAAACCCTAGCATAAGTTTTCCTAACCCCCATGTGTCCCGCTAGTGGACTATCGTGACACTGTTTCAAAATATCTAACCTATCCTTTTGCCCTACTACAGTGAAACCCGCTTAAGAGAAAAGGCGAATTGTCACAGTTTTTCTTTCACTTAGGTGCCAGTTATAGCGATGAGGAAAACGAATCAGGAAAAATTTTCAAAATTAATTATCACTATGTTTTTGTTACAATTGAATAAGAAATGTTATACTAATCAATAGTAAACAGCGCAGAGAATCTATTTTGCCAAGAAAATGTTCAATTGAACAAATACTTTGCCGTAAAATTGTATTTTTCTATTTTCCTGATGGAATTGAAACAGGAAAATAGAAAAATACAAATTAAACAGCAAATATTTGTTCTATTATATCTTTTTTGGGCACAAAAAATTCTTTGAGTGATTTGCCATCGATTGGTATACTATTTGTTATTCAATTGTAACGAGGTTAGGTTAGGTTAGGTTAGGTTTAAATGGCTGTCAGGAAAACAAACTAAATTAAACAGCAAAGCGATGCACTTTTGCAAGAAAAGCACAACACTTGACACAATAGAAGAATATGAAATATATAAAGCAAGCAAAATAGAACAAGACAAAATATTAATCGACAAACTAACAATAAAACCAAATGCACTGTATGACACCGGTATAAAGTACAAAAACAACATAATAAATAAAAATAGGACAGCAATATAGCACACAATAAACCAAAACAGTCAACCACACTTAACGACAAGCAGAAACACAATCAAAAAAAAAAAGTTTTAACTACAGTGAGCTTAGCAGTTGCCCGATGATGGAGTATTTCCGAAACGCATCGCAACCATAATTTAATATAATATATGTTACATCTTTTAAACAACTCGAGCCAAAAAATTGTAAACAAAGGAGAAAATAAAAAACTTTTCATTTTCATTTTTGCTAAATAATTTTTTTTATAAAATATCGCAAGTTAATAAGTAACTTGGAGACAAACACACAGTATTATAATCAATCAACCGATAAGGTACAAATTGTCTTAAAACTAAAATACATCAAATCGAAGCTAATTAAAGCAAATAAAAATATAAAATTCAATAAAAAATGTTTAAAACTAAAAATAACACCCAAATATGCCGAAATTCACATAAAAACTAAACCAAACATGAATTCAACAGCCGCCATCAGAACAAAAAACTTCGCTGAAAAAATCAGAATCAAAGAAGAAATCAAATACCTATACACCAAAAAAACAAAACTCAACCAAAAGTTATACAAACTACACCTCCAATTATACAACACATTTGACTACATAATCGCCGATTCCTACACAAAAATAATAGACCAATGCATGAAACAATTAGCCAAAGAAATTAATTTAAGACACCGAATCAAAATAAAAAACTTAAATAAAAAACAGAACATACCACTACCCACATGCCAACATAAATTCTATCCCAGACTTATAAACAACACAAATATCCAATTAACAACACCAGAAAAAGAAATCCTCAGTAAAGGTCTCAAATTCAACATCCCACTAACAACAAAAAAAAAAATAAAGATCACGAAATAATAAACGCAGAAGCAGCCATTAAACACATACCAACACAAGAACTACAGAATGAGACAAGAATAATGATTAACAGAAAAATAACGCTAAGAATCCAATCCAATAAAACACAACCAAAACTAAACAATAAATACCAAACACACAAATTTAACCTTAATAACATCAAACAAAAACTAATAGAAAACGACGCCATTATAACTAAAGCAGACAAAGGAAACACAGTAGTCATCATCAACCAACAAGAATACAGCCAAAAGACAAACGCATTCATCAACGAAAATAGAATCAAAATTCTCAAAAATGACCCAACAAAAACATACACTAAAGAAATAAACAACGCAATAAACAAAAGCAACAACCTCTTCAATAATAATACAAAATACAAACTAAAACAAACAAACGCACAAGCACCAAAACTAACCGGACTTCCAAAAATACACAAACCAGATAACCCAATCAGACCACTCATCAATTTCAAAACAGCTCCTTCATATAAGTTAGCCAAAGAACTACAAAAAATCATTACGACAAATATAAAACTCAAACATAACAACAGTTTAAAAAACTACATAGAATTCATACAAAAAACTAAAAATATCAACATTCAACCACAATATAAACTCATTTCTTTCGATGTCACCAACATGTACACAAATATCCCAGTAAATGAATCAATATCAATACTAAAGAAAAACTTAATAGATTCTGAAACACTAAGCATACCTAAAATAGATGAAGTTATTAATTTAGTCAACATAATACTCAAACAAAACTATTTCACTTTTAACAATACATTTTACAACCAAGACGAAGGCCTGGCAATGGGATCTCCTTTAAGCGGACTTCTAGCAGATATGTACCTAAACTACTTTGAAAACCAGCACATATTATCCACATCGAACCCACAAAACAAGAACATCATATTCTATGCAAGATACGTTGACGATAGATAGATAGATAGATAGATAGATAAATTAATTTTATTTTCTTTAAAAAGTAGTTATAAAAACAAGATTATGCTGGTTTACAAAATTAGTTGAGACAATAACTTGTTAAAGTTGTCTGTCAAGTCATAATTTTACTATTTACATTTTGGCTTAGCTTGAATTTAAATTAATTATATTCATTTACAATTAAGTTGCGATAATTAAGAGCATTTTTTAAGAATCTATAAAGGTTTAAATAACATTTGACATTCAATATTTGAAGAAATTCATTTCGATCAATTGTTTCGGCACCTAGAAATATTCTTCTGTAGGATTTGAAAATAGGACCAACGCTGACGAAGTGGTAGGTGTTCTCAGTTGCATCAAGATTGCATAACGTGCATAGGCCAACAGTGTCACGCTGAAATGCCCTAGCATTCAAATTAAGTAGCCCACACCGTGTTCTTAAGAGCAGACTTATCATTTCTCGTGAGTTCGAGTCATCAAAATAATTGGGTACCTCTGTGAAGGATAGATTGCAGTATTCGTCATGAAATTGTGATTGTAAAGCCTGTTCGGTAGAAACATTCCACTGTTGTTCCTTAAGTTTAGTTAAAATCAAGTTGTGAGTCTGTTTCCATTCGAAATTGCTGGTTTCACAGTCAACAAGGATGCCAGTCTCGCGGAAAAGGCCTGACCATTCCTGGGCCCAATAAATATTTTTGCGGAGTACTGCTGTTGAAAGTATTCGTGGTAATCTAAAGCTGGGTAGACTCAAAACTTTACGCATATATGTAAAATGTATTTCAAGAGTAGTAAGAAACGATTTTGGCAGACCAGTTTCGATGTGTACAACGTAGTTTGGTGTATTATCAGGTAGATTAAAGCATCTTTTGACAAAAAATCTTTGAAGTTTCTCACATTGTATGTACTCTTTGTACCCCCATACTTGTGCACAGTAGTACATTATGGATCTAACGGCTGCATCATGAACTTTAAACTTAGCTGAATGAGGTACGGATTTATTTTTTACGAATTTGGACCAGGTTGCGTTTACAGCATTTTTTGATGTAGCCAGCCTCTTTGTGAGATGTTCGGACCAGGACATGTTATACGTAAAGACTACACCAAGATATTTATACTGATTTATAATTTTTATTTCTGTGCCGTTAAAATACCATTTTTCACAGACCGCCCTTCGTCCTCCATTCCTAAAGATAACAATTTCCGACTTCTCAAGATTGACTTCAAGGTTCCATTTATCACAATAGTTGCTGAACTTGTTTATAATAGCTTGAAGTATTACAGGACTCTCAGGACCTCGATATGCGGTAGGGCCCAACAAATTTAGGAGCTAATTTAGCTGCAATGTTGTTTGCGGCATCTGAAAGTGCGAAATTTCTTCGCCAAACCAAATCGCCAGGCTGATATTGAACATCACGCCTGCGAAGGTTATATGTTTGCGCGGACTTCTTGGTAGCCGCGCCTATCTTTTTAGCTATCTCTTCCCCTAGCTTCCTAAATTGTTTTTCTCTATCTACTTTTCCTGTTTGGTCCCTATCGCTATCCCTTTATCCTATATCACGGCCACATGTGACCATGTTCCTGCCGAAGTTAGCGAAATATGGCGAAACTCCTAAGACTTCATGCTGGGATGTAATAATCGCACAGGCCACCTTTGCCAGTTGCGAATCCCAGGTCCGATGATTTTCCGACACGTATGCACGAAGGGTAGTTTTAATAATCTGATTTATGTGCTCCGCGGGGTTTGCTTGCGGGTGGTAGTGCGCGGTGAAACGAATTTGTGACCAGTAGGTTGCGGTAAGCGCTTTCAGTTCCTTGCTACGGAACTGGGGACCGTTGTCACATACGATCCACTTGGGTACGCCGAAGAGTAGGAAGACATTATCTTCCAACTCTTTGCACACTGCTTTCGCAGTTGCAGAACGAAGGCAGAACAAGAGAGGGAATTTTGTAAAGTAGTCAACGACGGTTAGAATATAGATGAAACCCCTCGATGATTTTGGTAGTGGACCCACTAAGTCCACACATACCATTTCCCACGGTTTGGAGGTGCCTTCCCTTTCAGACATAAGACCAGCTGGCTTCTCGTTGATAGGTTTCACTGTTTGGCAAATTTTACAATTCTTCACATAACGCGTTATATCTACCCTCATTTTTGGCCAATAACATTTTTCTAAAACCCTAGCATAAGTTTTCCTAACCCCCATGTGTCCCGCTAGTGGACTATCGTGACACTGTTTCAAAATATCTAACCTATCCTTTTACCCTACTACAGTGAAACCCGCTTAAGAGAAAAGGCGAATTGTCACAGTTTTTCTTTCACTTAGGTGCCAGTTATAGCGATGAGGAAAACGAATCAGGAAAAATTTTCAAAATTAATTATCACTATGTTTTTGTTACAATTGAATAAGAAATGTTATACTAATCAATAGTAAACAGCGCAGAGAATCTATTTTGCCAAGAAAATGTTCAATTGAACAAATACTTTGCCGTAAAATTGTATTTTTCTATTTTCCTGATGGAATTGAAACAGGAAAATAGAAAAATACAAATTAAACAGCAAATATTTGTTCTATTATATCTTTTTTGGGCACAAAAAATTCTTTGAGTGATTTGCCATCGATTGGTATACTATTTGTTATTCAATTGTAACGAGGTTAGGTTAGGTTAGGTTAGGTTTAAATGGCTGTCAGGAAAACAAACTGACACACTTAGACCAATATTAGGTCCATTGTGATACCATAAGTATTATGCGAGGGAATACCTCACTTAACAATTGTAACGAGAACATAGTTATTATTCCATTTGAAAATTTTTCCTGATTCGTTTTCCTGATCGCTATAACTGGCCCCTTAAGCGGGTTTTTCACTTAACCGAACCCCGGTTAAGTGAAAAAAAAATTTCACTTAAGCGGATTTAAAAGTTTACATAAATCAAATTAAATCACACTTGAGTTTTTGTAGGTTAATTCGTAGGCACATTGGGCAAAACAAAAAGAGTCCACTCCCAAGTTTGGCTTCAGGTTTCAAATATGTAGACATTCGTATTTTTGAATACGGTACGTTTTAGAAGACAAAAATAATCTTACTTTTTTCAAAAAGTCATTAATTTTCGTTTGTGACAAAGTCTGAAAATGGCAATTCATTTTATATTCAATTTCATCTAAGATTAGATCTAGTTCATTATCTCCATAAGAAAACTACTTAAGAACTTTGAGATTTAAAAGCTTCTTTGATTGTTGGTTTCTGAATTCCCATAATTTCCACATCTGAATCATTGTCAGATACAGATCTTTTAGCATCAAGCTCTTCGAATAGTAGTGCTATGCTTCATTAATAATGTCTTCGTCCGTCATATCACCAAAACAAGGAAGATCTTGATCTATATTTAGATACTGATCGATTTCTTCTCTAATTGCTGTTGGAAAATTAGTTTCTTCTTCTTCGTCGTCTGGTTCAACTTCTTCTAAGTTTTCGTCTGTATTAAAAGTCAAACCAGCTTTCCGGAAACAGTTCTTTATGGTCAATGGGCTAACCATCCACCAGGCCCATTTTTTCATTTATAACGCAATCAGTAAATTAATTTTTTTTTAAAAATCCATAAGGATTCTCCATTATCCAAATGAAGAAGTTGCTTCTTGGTAATACATCTTCTGCAATGGGCCTTAAAGCAGTGTATAATTCCCTGATCCAAAGGTTGCATGACAGAGGTGGCATTCGGGGGTAAAAATTCAATTTTAATATTTTCTAAATTAATTGCATCACGATCAAATTTGTGGCATTGTCCACAATCAGCAAAACCTTTTTTTCCTTTTCTTTAAATGTTTTGTCCAAATCTTGAATGATCATCGTCCAAATTTTACTTTTCATCCAAGCTTTGGTGTTGGCATAATATTTAACGGAAATTATGCTGTTTTTAAAGCATCTTGGATTATGAGATTTACCTATGTTTGGACATATTTAGAAGAAAAGTTATTAGCAAAAGAAAAACAAAATGGGCCATATTCAAAGAGAATTACTAAAGTCGTAATTTCTTAGTTCAGTTTAAGCTAAATCATTTAGGAAAACACAGCTTCTATACATAGACGATTTTCTAGCTGTGTTTAACTAAACTAAAGTTTATTGCAGTATTCTACTACAATTATGCTTCAAACGAAGACATCAAAATCAGAAACGTCAAAATAAAAAAAAATAAAAAATTTCTTTTTATTGTTTTGGTTTTTCGAGCTGCTGGTTGGATACAGTCTCATAGCGTATACAAGTAAGTATAATTAAAAATAATTTATATATACATATTTTATATTATTAGATGAAATGAAATTCAAATAATTTATTGCTTTCTTTTGGGTTAGATGGACAAACAAAATATGAAGCGACAAAGGCAGGAGAACTGGAAATTCCTGGCTTGTTGAAGGAAATTTTACAAAGTTTGTAAACTGTAACGCGAGTCTCTTTGCGATATTTGCAATATTTCTGCTTACAGTTGGCTGGGATATTCCATGCAGATCACCTCAATAAGGATTGGTTTTATTGTTTATAAGAGATATCCGATTTGAAATCATGGTATACAAATGAATACCTACCTACGTCACTTTGATGAACATTTCTTCCAAAAAATCGCAGTGCCGTAAGAACTTGAAGACTTCCAGAAATTGGCATTCCTCTGTTGTTACGATGTTCTTCAATGCTTAGCAGATTTATTATAAAAGTAGCTGTCTCCTTGTCAAATCGATAACGTTCCCAGAATTGTTTATTATTTAATTCAAATGGATGACTTCGAATTTTGTAAATTTTTCGTTGTCTTGATACAGGCAAAGTTCGAAAAGTATTTATTAAATCAATGTCTTCCATAATATCAAAATCTTCTTCAACATCAGGTAACATGTTTATTTAAGAATTATTACTTTTATTAACAAAATTGTTTTCACAAAATATATATTCAAGATCAATTATGTATTGAAAGCATTGAATAATTTTTGACAGTTAATAGAAAAGAAGCAGCTTAAACCTAGTATCCCCCATGATTAGAGTTAGACTCCAGTTTACGTCTTAATCCTAGTACTAAATATGACTATGAATAGCTTAAACTTCAGTTTAATGTAATAACAGTTTAACAGCAGTTTAAAAATGTCTATGAATATGCCCCAATGTGTTTAATCTTAGTATACACACAAATACAAAAAATAATTTTGTCTGTTTTAATCGAATTGAAAATGAAAAGGACAGTGATACGGTCCTTTGGTAGCTTCTTTCCTGAAGGTTTTCACATCTATTTACCAATGAAGCCGTCGCGTCTGTAGAGCCTTAAACATTTTCCCGGATTCATCAGCATTATGCACGTCATCTGGGTTGTAGCTTTGACGAATGTTTGGCAAAAAATTTTCCAGCCAATGGTTATCAGCAACAACTGTGTCAGCAGAAATATTTTCACCACAAATCTTCTTAAAATGATTATTTTCACGTTTTTTCCACTGATCTAACCATCCATTTGTTGGCTCAAATTGTTTTGTTCGATAAATTTTTTTTTTCACTTAAGAGAGTTTTTTCAATGAAAAATATAAAATTTAACTGAAAATATGTTTCAGGTATCCGGGTTTTTTACTTAAACAAGTTTCACTTAAGCGGAGTGTTTAATAGGTAATTGGTCTACAAATACTCGGGGATGAACAGATTCTTTCAGATAAGCGGGTTTTTCTCTTAAGCGGGTTTCTCTTAAGCGGGTTTTACTGTACTAACTTCCATTCTTCACTACTCTCACAGACTACAACATGTTTCGGTTCACATGTTTATATAGTCTCCTATTCTCTACTCTCCAAGATGGATAAACTAAAGGTTGCTTTTCGACTAACAAGATCATTTTATCCACCCAAGGGTCAGTATCCGCATCCGAAATTCCAGCCACTACTGGAACTCCCCGCGACAACATGTCTGGAACAACATGTTCCTTCCCCTTCCTGTGGATGATCTTGAAGTCAAATTGCTGTAGGCGGATGGCCCATCTAGCCAATCTACCTTGCGGATCTTTCAGATTGTTCAGCCACACGAGCGAGTAATGATCCGTTACGACCGTAAACCGAAAACCTTCGATATATGGCCGCAACTTCTCAACTGCCCACAAAACTGCCAAACATTCTTTTTCAGTTGTTGGTCTCTATTGAGAGACCTACTAATATAGCAGACTGCCTTTTCTCCTTCCACAAACTCTTGAGAAAGCACGGCTCCGATCCCGTAGTCAGACGCGTCTGTTTGTACAACAAACGGTCGGGAAAAATCCGGGCACGTAAGAATCGGTGCCGTGACCAAGCACTCCTTGGCTTTCCTAAAACTTTCCTCACACTCTAGGGTCCAATCAAATTTCTTACTTTTCTTTAGAAGATCCGTAAGAGGCCTAACTAAAATCGCAAAATTTGGAACAAACCTCCTGTACCAAGAAATAGTCCCTATAAAACTTCTAACTTCTTTGATATTTTTAGGGGCCGGAATCTTCAACATGCTTTCGACCTTTTCTGGGTCCACATGGAGTCCGTTTCTATCAACAACATACCCTAAAAATTTCAAAGAAGGCCTACAAAAATTACATTTTTCCCTACCTACTTTTAAACAAGCTCCTACTAATCTTTTATCTCCTGCAAAATTTCTAAGTATTTGTCAAAGGAATCGGTGACGATGATGATGTCGTCCAAGTACACAAAGAAGTAAGGTTCTAGGTCGAGACCCAAAACGTCGTCTATAAACCTTTGCCACGTTGCCGGGGAGTTATGGAGACCAAACGGCATCCTCAAAAACTCAAAAAGACCTCGGCCAGGCACTGTAAAGGCTGTGTATTTGCGCGATTCCTCCTCCATGGGTATCTGCCAGTAAGCAGACTTAATGTCAAGAAATGACAAAAATTTTGCATTCCTTAGCTTATCCAAAATCGCTGAGATAAACGGAAGTGGATAAGCGTCCCTATCTGTTACAGCGTTAAGCTTCCTATAATCGACGCAAAACCGAAAGCTTCCATCCTTTTTCTTAACGAGCGAAATCGGAGATGCCCAAGGGCTCGTAGACTTCTGGATACAGGGTAATACCGCTGCTTTATCGGTTCTGCAGTCGTCCTAATCCTATGCTCAACTAAATTGGTACAGCCTAACCCCTCAGTCATTTCCTGAAACAACTGTTCTAAAAACATATCTAACTTTTCCCTATCCTCACTACCTAAATCTGATTTTTCCCTAATGGACCCTACATCTGTTACAGAGGCAACTGCTTCCTGCTATACTACATTTCCCTAACGTTAAGCCTAAACCCTTCAAAATTCTCCAACAGGCAACAGGACACGCATTCGAAAAATGACCTTCCCTATTACATGTGAAACACCTAACGACCCTTCGGAATGGGTTATCTGGTGCTGACTCAACAACCGCCACTCGGTGTTGACCTGCCGCACTAGGTTGATACCCACACTCCGGTTCCAACAAATTTTTCACACGAGGGGGAGGGGTAAGGGAATCCACATTCACCTTCAATGTGTTCATCTCTCTTCCAAGCACCGCAAGCTCCTTCACCGTAGTCGGCTTAGCGCTAGCTATTTTCTTCTGGAAGAATGGATCCACATTCTTCTTCAAAATACCGAGCATTCTACTTTCACTCAACGGCTCACCTAACCTCCTAAACAACGTCCCCATCACGGCGAGGTATGCGCCGAAGGTTTCGTCCTTCCCTTGGGATCTACGATTAATCTCCTCCAAGAGAAGATCATCGTAGTTCGCAGGAAGGAACTCCGCCTTAATTTCCTGAACTAGCTCCTGCCAGTTCTTCAGCTCACTCCTTACGGTCCTAAACCATAAGAGGGCTCTTCCACTCAACAACTCCGTCGCCGACTTAAACAAATGTGCCTCAGACACATCGTTCGCTACACGCAATTCCTCGACCCGTTCTAAAAATGAATTCACAGACGAACCATCAGACTCTCCAGTAAATTTCACACCCTACTTTCCCACACGTTCCACTCTTCTCTCATACCTTTCGTACGCACTATGATTCTCTGCCATTCTGTCCTCACTTTCCAATCTATTTTCCCTATCCATTCTATTTTCTCGATCAATTCTGTTTTCTCTTGCAACTCTCTCTTCCCTCGCCATTCGTTCTCGCTCTAACTCTCTTTCCAACTCTCTAATCCTCAACTCACTCGCACTTTCAACACTTGCACTTTCCACACTTCCTTGCTCAATCATACGCATAGCAACCATTCGCTCACTAACCGAATTATTTTCAGTTCCCTGTTCCCTTGCCCTTGCATTTCTCACATTCGAACCACTAGCTACTGGCAATGGGCTTACGCTCACCGAGCGGCCACCTGAAACTCCTGGTCGTAAATTCTTCTTTGGGGATTCATCTTCCAAATCACTATCCCCACTATCACCTAATAGCACTCCTAATAACAACAACAACTCATTCTTTAACTCGCTCTGTACTTCCTCATCATCATCATTCTCACCCACTGCCCTGCCAATACGCCCTAACGCCCACTCAATCTTTGTTATAATCTTTACACATTCAGAAGATTTCGGATCTTTCGGGGGATCCTTCAGTAACATCCTAATATCTTCTATTTTCAACTTTACAGCCTCACTATCTTCCTCGAAACTAAAAGGGTACACCTTTGAATTTTCTAACGAACCCCTTGATTCAAGTATTCTTGAGGATCTGAGAGCTTTCCTCATCACCTCAACCGTACTGACCTTCAACCCCCGAATCTGCATTTCATACGAAAGTTCATCCTGAGCCAAACGACCAATATTCATATTTACTATTCGCAAACAACACTTTTCAATTAAAAAAAAAAAAACAATTCAACTTCCACTGACAAACTTTCAAACCCTCAACACGATTTAACTAATGTTAATATCAGAAACAACCAAAATAACACCTCCAAAAACTTCCAGACCAAAATCTCACAAACAAAAAAAATATATATAAAACAAACACTGTGTATTTGCACGAAATACCAAAGAGATTAAACACACTTTATCAAAGCAAAAGAAACAACACAAGAAAACTACTGCAACCGAAATCAATAGGTATCCTAAAAAGTTAACTCTACTACCAAGAATATCAATTAGAAAAGAAAACCCTTTTGCAAGATCTTTTACAAAGAATAAAAAAACAAAAAAAAAAAATCACCAGAACTCATGATCTCAATTCCAAAATCCAACTGCTCGATTGCAAAACCAAAATTGGAAAAAAACACCCTGTTTAAAACTTTTCCAAAAAAAAATTCACAACACAACTCACAATCTCAATTTCACACAATATCTGATTTCTCAAATTAAATAATATTGAAATGTACTGCACCACCAAAATTATTTCCAAAAAAAAATTCAACCACAGAAAAAAGGTTGACAACCACTGGATTTCACTAGCACAACAACTAATAGTGCTTAATGCACTGTATAATGGTACACCCAAGCAAGGAAGAGAGAAAAAACAAAACCAAGGCCAAGTAACCGGCACAATTAAAATGTATATACCTATAAATGAAAAGATTAGTAAAGTTTTTAACAGTTAAAACACTTATTTTATTTCCTCAGATGTACATTTCAGAAGCAATGCTTCCATCGTCAGTGAGATTTATAAAATTAAATTAAATTAAATTATTTGTCAAAAAACTAATAATAAACAAAAATGTTTCTTTATTATTAGTTTTTTGACAAATAATTTAATTTAATTTAATTTTATAAATCTCACTGACGATGGAAGCATTGCTTCTGAAATGTACATCTGAGGAAATAAAATAAGTGTTTTAACTGTTAAAAACTTTACTAATCTTTTCATTTATTAGATTAAAAAACACGTGGAATATCTCAACTAAAAAACTCATCACTTATATACCTATGTAAAAATGTATGTACGCGAAAATGAAACTTTTCGTAAGTAAAATTAAATGAAATAAATGAAAGAAAATATGAAGGTACGACTATGATAGGTATGTATATATGTAGGTAAATGTGTAGAGTAATAAATAAATTTAATCAAATCAAGAAACAAGAAAGTATAGCACCAGCAAACGAAATCAAAAGTAATAAAAATAACAAACAAAAAAATCTTACTTGGGAGTATACAACTGTGTGTGTGTATACTTAACCAAACTTCAATCTTCACTTTCCAGAAGCAACAAAAAAACCCACTTGTTCGAAATGAATGATGAATATTGATGATGATGATGATTATAAGATCTCGATGTTGCAGGAACCTAAATAGGGATAAAAGAACCACAGCAGTAAAAAGAATTTAAGAAAATGAACAAATATCACAAGCAACTTCACAAACGATACACTTTTACAACACAATTTGTTTTTCGCAATATTCTTCCACAGGCCCCACGCTGGGCGCCAATTTGTTGCACCTTTTTCTTCCGGCACTTCCTTTCCTTTGAGGGTATTATAACTAGTATAGATCTAAAAATTTAATTCAACTAACTTTAGGATGGAATCGAAACTTAGAAACCGTGAGCTATCAAAATAAAATCAAGATGTTAAAAATTATGCACAGCCGGCTGGCGTGCGAAAAGAATGTCAAATGTCAGATGGTTTTTCTTTGGTAGGAAGTGTTGGCAAGAAAATAAGCGCATCCAGCAACGAATATATGCTGCCACCGCGACTAACTCAGCTGGGTGTGTTCGATATCTTTTATTAGGTTGATAGGGTGGAAATGAAATTAATCAAAGGTTGATGAATTAATCGGAAGCGATTAAATGGGATTATAATAAAATTGTGAGAGATGATTAATTTGAAGGACAGGGTGTCCTAAAAATTGTGGGGGCCAGAAAATTTTTAAAGGCGCAAATTTCCAAACCTTTGTGCTGAAAAGTAATGAAGAAGAAATATCGACCAGAAAATAAGAACAACGATGAGTAGGTAGATAAAAAAAAGGTATTTGAATTCCCAAAGGGAAGTTTGAAATATTTTATTGTGTTAATGAGGTGTCTGGGAAAAACCGTGGTCGTAACCTGGACTAAAACCAGAATCTTTTCGAATTAATATAAATGGAGGTATAGAAGTGAAAAATAGGTGATCGTAAAATGAAATGAAGTTATATAAGTTAGCAAGATGGTCAGGTGGACCGTTGCAATGAGGAACAGTATAAAGGGTACCGAAGGTTGAACGGTTAAAGTGGTTTTCCCGAAAATTCCCAAGGTGGGTTTAAAATTAAGGGGGTCACGCGCCAGGCAATTTCCTGGATAATTCGCAGAAAAAAAAGGGACAACACAGTATTTCAACTCAATATTTTCACCAGTACAAAAAAAAACTAAAACGATTCACAAGAAAAAAAAATCACTCTACTTATCTTTGCTTCTCGATTCTCTCCTCCTAAGTCTCACTGATTACTCTTTCCCTCCTGTCGACGAATATCCTCTAACCCTCCGTTAAAAAGGAAAATCCTCACTCGCTTCAACTTCTACTTTTCTTTCAAACAAAAAAAAGAAAAGGACTAAGATTTGCTAAAAATAGAAATGACGTAAAATTTTTCCAATCTAATAAAAAAACTTATTTTCAATTTCCAATTTTTCTCTCGATAATCTTTCACTTTCTATGTATCTCTTGTCTCAATGCTCGCTTACCAAGAAGTGTCCACCACTTCAAGCCTAGCTCTTTGTCTGGCCTCAACCCCGCTCTCAGACACACACACATTCATACGATCAACCAATCACTTTCGTGGATTCAGTATCACGACATCAGCCACCGTTGGTGTGCTGTGCCATCGCTGTCGAATTCCACCGAAAATGCGCATGCTCAACCACTACATGCATAGAGTTCGACAAGTTGTTGGTGTCGTCCAAAACTTGCCCTCTCTCTCATCATTCACCAAGTTCGAAAGTTCGACAAGTGGTTGGTGTCATCCAACACTTGCCGATCTTGATGGGTGAGTCCAGACCCCTAGATCACCTAATCTCACCACCTTTGTGAAAAAGAATCGAGCTACGTTTAAATTGAAAATAAGTCATCGCTGAGCATTCTCTCAGTTACATTTAATCGCGTGGAGAGTGAATCGAGTAAGTAAACAAATCCATTTCCTCATAAACATTTTTAACATTTTATTTCGGGAGAACTCTAGTAGGAGGAAATCTCAACTAACCGAAAATCCCTATCCTACACTGGTGGCCTCTTTTGCAGATTTGGGGGAGGAGGGATCTTTAACGTTTCAACCTTTGGGTACCTTATTGAAGTTAGGTTGGGCAGAAGGTCAAAGTGACGTAAATCGTTGGGTAGGCATTTATCATCTACCATTGATGGTGATGTTGTGTCATCTTGTGTGTGTTCACACCGAACATTTTCATTGTCTTGCGTGAGACCGCCCGTCTGCACGCTTCTTGCTCATCGTTGGGGATCGCCTGTACCTTTGTCGGTCTAGCCTCGACCAATTTTGCCTCATCACCCTACGTGGGATGTTTTTGCATAATGCTGGGTGAGTAAACCATAGGCTGATGGAACCTTGGTTGCCCCTAACTCTCCCAGAATTATGCAGCCACACCCAAAAACGAAGAAGTGGAAGGGATTCGAGAAAGGCTCTTAAGGATACTTTTTGTAGCGGTAAATTTTACCGCGACAAATTCCACCCTTACCTCCCAGGAAATGTGCTCACATTTCAAAGAAATATAAACCATTTCTTTAGGTGAAACTGGGTAAAAGGAGCGAAGGAAGGAAGGCAACACAACACTAACGATTTTCCATCAATTTGACGATTGAAAGTTAAAAAAACTAAAGTTAAACTAAAGGTAGAGTAAGAATTGAAAGTTGAAAGTAAAGCAGAAGTTTAATAAAAGTAAAAAGTTAAAAAGGCAATGAAATTTTAAAACTACGATTTATATAAGAAGAAGAATGGACTTCGTAAAAAGGTAACGTTAAAAAAACTATAGTAAAGACCCTAATGTTACTGTGGGGTCTTGATTTTAGACTAAGTGTCAGAAACATCGCAATAAGGTTTTAAATCCTTTGCGTGCCAAGTTCCGCGATCTTTGCCATTCTCATCGGTTAGGATATACGTCCAAGGTGACGTCCGCTTCGATATGCGGTAGGGCCCAACATATTTAGGAGCTAATTTAGCTGCAATGTTGTTTGCGGCATCTGAAAGTGCGAAATTTCTTCGCCAAACCAAATCGCCAGGCTGATATTGAACATCGCGCCTGCGAAGGTTATATGTTTGCGCGGACTTCTTGGTAGCCGCGCCTATCTTTTTAGCTATCTCTTCCCCTAGCTTCCTAAATTGTTTTTCTCTATCTACTTTTCCTGTTTGGTCCCTATCGCTATCCCTTTATCCTATATCACGGCCACATGTGACCATGTTCCTGCCGAAGTTAGCGAAATATGGCGAAACTCCTAAGACCTCATGCTGAGATGTAATAATCGCACAGGCCACCTTTGCCAGTTGCGAATCCCAGGTCCGATGATTTTCCGACACGTATGCACGAAGGGTAGTTTTAATAATCTGATTTATGCGCTCCGCGGGGTTTGCTTGCGGGTGGTAGTGCGCGGTGAAACGAAGTTGTGACCCGTAGGTTGCGGTAAGCGCTTTCAGTTCCTTGCTACGGAACTGGGGACCGTTGTCACATACGATCCACTTGGGTACGCCGAAGAGTAGGAAGACATTATCTTCCAACTCTTTGCACACTGCTTTCGCAGTTGCAGAACGAAGGCAGAACAAGAGAGGGAATTTTGTAAAGTAGTCAACGACGGTTAGAATATAGATGAAACCCCTCGATGATTTTGGTAGTGGACCCACTAAGTCCACACATACCATTTCCCACGGTTTGGAGGTGCCTTCCCTTTCAGACATAAGACCAGCTGGCTTCTCGTTGATAGGTTTCACTGTTGGGCAAATTTTACAATTCTTCACATAACGCGTTATATCTACCCTCATTTTTGGCCAATAATATTTTTCTAAAACCCTAGCATAAGTTTTCCTAACCCCCATGTGTCCTGCTAGTGGACTATCGTGACACTGTTTCAAAATATCTAACCTATCCTTTTACCCTACTACAGTGAAACCCGCTTAAGAGAAAAGGCGAATTGTCACAGTTTTTCTTTCACTTAGGTGCCAGTTATAGCGATGAGGAAAACGAATCAGGAAAAATTTTCAAAATTAATTATCACTATGTTTTTGTTACAATTGAATAAGAAATGTTATACTAATCAATAGTAAACAGCGCAGAGAATCTATTTTGCCAAGAAAATGTTCAATTGAACAAATACTTTGCCGTAAAATTGTATTTTTCTATTTTCCTGATGGAATTGAAACAGGAAAATGGAAAAATACAAATTAAACAGCAAATATTTGTTCTATTATATCTTTTTTGGGCACAAAAAATTCTTTGAGTGATTTGCCATCGATTGGTATAACATTTGTTATTCAATTGTAACGAGAACATAGTTATTATTCCATTTGAAAATTTTTCCTGATTCGTTTTCCTGATCGCTATAACTGGCCCCTTAAGCGGTTTTTTCACTTAAGTGGAGTCCTGATAAGTGAAAAAAAAATTTCACTTAAGCGGATTTAAAAGTTTACATAAATCAAATTAAATAACACTTGAGTTTTTGTAGGTTAATTCGTAGGCACATTGGGCAAAACAAAAAGAGTCCACTCCCAAGTTTGGCTTCAGGTTTCAAATATGTATACATTCATATTTTTGAATACGGTACGTTTTAGAAGACAAAAATAATCTTACTTTTTTCAAAAAGTCATTAATTTTCGTTTGTGACAAAGTCTGAAAATGGCAATTCATTTTATATTCTATTTCATCTAAGATTAGATCTAGTTCATTATCTCCATAAGAAAACTGCTTAAGAACTTTGAGATTTAAAAGCTTCTTTGATTGTTGGTTTCTGAATTCCCATAATCTCCACATCTGAATCATAGTCAGATACAGATCTTTTAGCATCAAGCTCTTCGAATAGTAGTGCTATGCTTCATTAATAATGTCTTCGTCCGTCATATCACCAAAACAAGGAAGATCTTGATCTATATTTAGATACTGATCGATTTCTTCTCTAATTGCTGTTGGAAAATTAGTTTCTTCTTCTTCGTCGTCTGGTTCAACTTCTTCTAAGTTTTCGTCTGTATTAAAAGTCAAACCAGCTTTCCGGAAACAGTTCTTTATGGTCAATGGGCTAACCATCCACCAGGCCCATTTTTTCATTTATAACGCAATCAGTAAATTAATTTTTTTTGAAAAATCCATAAGGATTCTCCATTATCCAAATGAAGAAGTTGCTTCTTTGTAATACATCTTCTGCAATGGGCCTTAAAGCAGTGCATAATTGCCTGATCCAAAAGTTGCATGACAGAGGTGGCATTCGGGGGTAAAAATTCATTTTAATATTTTCTAAATTGATTGCATCACGATCAAATTTGTGGCATTGTCCACAATCAGCAAAACCTTTTTTTCCTTTTCTTTAAATGTTTTGTCCAAATCTTGAATGATCATCGTCCAAATTTTACTTTTCATCCAAGCTTTGGTGTTGGCATAATATTTAACGGAAATTATGCTGTTTTTAAAGCATCTTGGATTATGAGATTTAACTATGTTTGTACATATTTAGAAGAAAAGTTATTAGCAAAAGAAAAACAAAAATGTGTTTAATCTTAGTATACACACAAATACAAAAAATAATTTTGTCTGTTCCAATCGAATTGAAAATGAATAGGACAGTGATACGGTCCTTTGGTAGCTTCTTTCCTGAAGGTTTTCACATCTATTTACCAATGAAGCCGTCGCGTCTGTAGAGCCTTAAACATTTTCCCGGATTCATCAGCATTATGCACGCCTCTTACGGATCTTCTAAAGAAAAGTAAGAAATTTGATTGGACCCTAGAGTGTGAGGAAAGTTTTAGGAAAGCCAAGGAGTGCTTGGTCACGGCACCGATTCTTACGTGCCCGGATTTTTCCCGACCGTTTGTTGTACAAACAGACGCGTCTGACTACGGGATCGGAGCCGTGCTTTCTCAAGAGTTTGAGGAAGGAGAAAAGGCAGTCTGCTATATATGTAGGTCTCTCAATAGAGACCAACAACTAAAAAAGAATGTTTGGCAGTTTTGTGGGCAGTTGAGAAGTTGCGGACATATATCGAAGGTGTTCGGTTTACGGTCGTAACGGATCATTACTCGCTCGTGTGGCTGAACAATCTGAAAGATCCGCAAGGTAGATTGGCTAAATGGGCCATCCGCCTACAGCAATTTGACTTCAAGATCATCCACAGGAAGGGGAAGGAACATGTTGTTCCAGACATGTTGTCGCGGGGAGTTCCAGTAGTGGCTGGAATTTCGGATGCGGATACTGACCCTTGGGTGGATAAAATGATCTTGTTAGTCGAAAAGCAACCTTTAGTTTATCCATCTTGGAGAGTAGAGAATAGGAGACTATATAAACATGTGAACCGAAACATGTTGTAGTCTGTGAGAGTAGTGAAGAATGGAAGCTAGTACAGTAAAACCCGCTTAAGAGAAACCCGCTTAAGAGAAAAACCCGCTTATCTGAAAGAATTTGTTCATCCCCGATTATTTGTAGACCAATTACCTATTAAACACTCCGCTTAAGTGAAACTTGTTTAAGTGAAAAACCCGGATACCGTTACGACCGTAAACCGAACACCTTCGATATATGGCCGCAACTTCTCAACTGCCCACAAAACTGCCAAACATTCTTTTTCAGTTGTTGAATAATTTCTCTCACTTCTATTGAGAGACCTACTAATATAGCAGACTGCCTTTTCTCCTTCCACAAACTCTTGAGAAAGCACGGCTCCGATCCCGTAGTTAGACGCGTCTGTTTGTACAACAAACGGTCGGGAAAAATCCGGGCACGTAAGAATCGGTGCCGTAACCAAGCACTCCTTGGCTTTCCTAAAACTTTCCTCACACTCTAGGGTCCAATCAAATTTCTTACTTTTCTTTAGAAGATCCCTAAGAGGCCTAACTAAAATCGCAAAATTTGGAACAAACCTCCTATACCAAGAAATAGTCCCTATAAAACTTCTAACTTCTTTGATATTTTTAGGGGCCGGAATCTTCAACATGCTTTCGACCTTTTCTGGGTCCACATGGAGTCCGTTTCTATCAACAACATACCCTAAAAATTTCAAAGAAGGCCTACAAAAATTACATTTTTCCCTACCTACTTTTAAACAAGCTCCTACTAATCTTTTATCTCCTGCAAAATTTCTAAGTATTTGTCAAAGGAATCGGTGACGATGATGATGTCGTCCAAGTACACAAAGAAGTAAGGTTCTAGGTCGAGACCCAAAACGTCGTCTATAAACCTTTGCCACGTTGCCGGGGAGTTATGGAGACCAAACGGCATCCTCAAAAACTCAAAAAGACCTCGGCCAGGCACTGTAAAGGCTGTGTATTTGCGCGATTCCTCCTCCATGGGTATCTGCCAGTAAGCAGACTTAATGTCAAGAAATGACAAAAATTTTGCATTCCTTAGCTTATCCAAAATCGCTGAGATAAACGGAAGTGGATAAGCGTCCCTATCTGTTACAGCGTTAAGCTTCCTATAATCGACGCAAAACCGAAAGCTTCCATCCTTTTTCTTAACGAGCGAAATCGGAGATGCCCAAGGGCTCGTAGACTTCTGGATACAGGGTAATACCGCTGCTTTATCGGTTCTGCAGTCGTCCTAATCCTATGCTCAACTAAATTGGTACAGCCTAACCCCTCAGTCATTTCCTGAAACAACTGTTCTAAAAACCTATCTAACTTTTCCCTATCCTCACTACCTAAATCTGATTTTTCCCTAATGGACCCTACATCTGTTACAGAGGCAACTGCTTCCTGCTATACTACATTTCCCTAACGTTAAGCCTAAACCCTTCAAAATTCTCCAACAGGCAACAGGACACGCATTCGAAAAATGACCTTCCCTATTACATGTGAAACACCTAACGACCCTTCGGAATGGGTTATCTGGTGCTGACTCAACAACCGCCACTCGGTGTTGACCTGCCGCACTAGGTTGATACCCACACTCCGGTTCCAACAAATTTTTCACACGAGGGGGAGGGGTAAGGGAATCCACATTCACCTTCAATGTGTCCATCTCTCCTCCAAGCACCGCAAGCTCCTTCACCGTAGTCGGCTTAGCGCTAGCTATTTTCTTCTCGAAGAATGGATCCACATTCTTCTTCAAAATACCGAGCATTCTACTTTCACTCAACGGCTCACCTAACCTCCTAAACAACGTCCTCATCACGGCGAGGTATGCGCCGAAGGTTTCGTCCTTCCCTTGGGATCTACGATTAATCTCCTCCAAGAGAAGATCATCGTAGTTCGCAGGAAGGAACTCCGCCTTAATTTCCTGAACTAGCTCCTGCCAGTTCTTCAGCTCACTCCTTACGGTCCTAAACCATAAGAGGGCTCTTCCACTCAACAACTCCGTCGCCGACTTAAACAAATGTGCCTCAGACACATCGTTCGCTACACGCAATTCCTCGACCCGTTCTAAAAATGAATTCACAGACGAACCATCAGACTCTCCAGTAAATTTCACACCCTACTTTCCCACACGTTCCACTCTTCTCTCATACCTTTCGTACGCACTATGATTCTCTGCCATTCTATCCTCACTTTCCAATCTATTTTCCCTATCCATTCTATTTTCTCGATCAATTCTGTTTTCTCTTGCAACTCTCTCTTCCCTCGCCATTCGTTCTCGCTCTAACTCTCTTTCCAACTCTCTAATCCTCAACTCACTCGCACTTTCAACACTTGCACTTTCCACACTTCTTTGCTCAATCATACGCATAGCAACCATTCGCTCACTAACCGAATTATTTTCAGTTCCCTGTTCCCTTGCCCTTGCATTTCTCACATTCGAACCACTAGCTACTGGCAATGGGCTTACGCTCACCGAGCGGCCACCTGAAACTCCTGGTCGTAAATTCTTCTTTGGGGATTCATCTTCCAAATCACTATCCCCACTATCACCTAATAGCACTCCTAATAACAACAACAACTCATTCTTTAACTCGCTCTGTACTTCCTCATCATCATCATTCTCACCCACTGCCCTGCCAATACGCCCTAACGCCCACTCAATCTTTGTTATAATCTTTACACATTCAGAAGATTTCGGATCTTTCGGGGGATCCTTCAGTAACATCCTAATATCTTCTATTTTCAACTTTACAGCCTCACTATCTTCCTTGATTCAAGTATTCTTGAGGATCTGAGAGCTTTCCTCATCACCTCAACCGTACTGACCTTCAACCCCCGAATCTGCATTTCATACGCAAGTTCATCCTGAGCCAAACGACCAATATTCATATTTACTATTCGCAAACAACACTTTTCAATTAAAAAAAAAAAACAATTCAACTTCCACTGACAAACTTTCAAACCCTCAACACGATTTAACTAATGTTAATATCAGAAACAACCAAAATAACACCTCCAAAAACTTCCAGACCAAAATCTCACAAACAAAAAAAAAATATATAAAACAAACACTGTGTATTTGCACGAAATACCAAAGAGATTAAACACACTTTATCAAAGCAAAAGAAACAACACAAGAAAACTACTGCAACCGAAATCAATAGGTATCCTAAAAAGTTAACTCAACTACTAAAAATATCAGTTAGAAAAGAAAACCCTTTTGCAAGATCTTTTACAAAGAATAAAAAAACAAAAAAAAAAAAAAAATCACCAGAACTCATGATCTCAATTCCAAAATCCAACTGTTCGATTGCAAAACCAAAATTGGAAAAAACACCCTGTTTAAAACTTTTCCAAAAAAAAATTCACAACACAACTCACAATCTCAATTTCACACAATATCTGATTTCTGAAATTAAATAATATTGAAATGTACTGCACCACCAAAATTATTTCCAAAAAAAAAATTCAACCACAGAAAAAAGGTTGACAACCACTGGATTTCACTAGCACAACAACTAATAGTGCTTAATGCACTGTATAATGGTACACCCAAGCAAGGCAGAGAGAAAAAACAAAACCAAGGCCAAGTAACCGGCACAATTAAAATGTTTATACCTATGTAAAAATGTATGTACGCGAAAATGAAACTTTTGGTAAGTAAAATTAAATGAAATAAATGAAAGAAAATATGAAGGTACGACTATGATAGGTATGTATATATGTAGGTAAATGTGTAGAGTAATAAATAAATTTAATCAAATCAAGAAACAAGAAAGTATAGCACCAGCAAACGAAATCAAAAGTAATAAAAATAACAAACAAAAAAATCTTACTTGGGAGTATACAACTGTGTGTGTGTATACTTAACCAAACTTCAATCTTCACTTTCCAGAAGCAACAAAAAAAAACCACTTGTTCGAAATGAATGATGAATATTCATGATGATGATGATTATAAGATCTCGATGTTGCAGGAACCTAAATAGGGATAAAAGAACCACAGCAGTAAAAAGAATCTAAGAAAATGAACAAATATCACAAACAACCTCACAAACGATACACTTTTACAACACAATTTGTTTTTCGCAATATTCTCCCACAGGCCCCACGTTAGGCGCCAATTTGTTGCACCTTTTTCTTCCGGCACTTCCTTTCCTTTGAGGGTATTAGAACTTGTATAGATCTAAAAATTTAATTCAACTAACTTTAGGATGGAATCGAAACTTAGAAACCGCGAACTATCAAAATAAAATCAAGATGTTAAAAATTATGCACAGCCGGCTGGGTGCGAAAAGAATGTCAAATGTCAGATGGTTTTTCTTTGGTAGGAAGTGTTGGCAAGAAAACAAGCGCATCCAGCAACGAATATATGCTGCCACCGCGACTAACTCAGCTGGGTGTGTTCGACATCTTTTATTAGGTTGATAGGGTGGAAATGAAATTAATCAAAGGTTGATGAATTAATCGGAAGCGATTAAATGGGATTATAATAAAATTGTGAGAGACGATTAATTTGAAGGACAGGGTGTCCTAAAAATTGTGGGGTCCAGAAAATTTTTAAAGGCGCAAACTTCCAAACCATTGTGCTGAAAAGTAATGAAGAAGAAATATCGACCAGAAAATAAGAACAACGATGAGTAGGTAGATAAAAAAAAGGTATTTGAATTCCCAAAGGGAAGTTTGAAATATTTTATTGTGTTAATGAGGTGTCTGGGAAAAACCGTGGTCGTAACCTGGACTAAAACCAGAATCTTTTCGAATTAATATAAATGGAGGTATAAAAGTGAAAAATAGGTGATCGTAAAATGAAATGAAGTTATATAAGTTAGCAAGATGGTCAGGTGGACCGTTGCAATGAGGAACAGTATAAAGGGTACCGAAGGTTGAACGGTTAAAGGGGTTTTCCCGAAAATTCCCAAGGTGGGTTTAAAATTAAGGGGGTCACGCGCCAGGCAATTTCCTGGATAATTCGCAGAAAAAAAGAGGCAACACAGTATTTCAACTCAATATTTTCACCAGTACAAAAAAAAAAAACTAAAACGATTCACAAGAAAAAAAAAATCACTCTACTTATCTTTGCTTCTCGATTTTCTCCTCCTAAGTCTCACTGATTACTCTTTCCCTCCTGTCGACGAATATCCTCTAACCCTCCGTTAAAAAGGACAATCCTCACTCGAATTACGTTTTAGGTGTCCACTAGAGATAAAAAAAAAAACTTTTCTTTTTAAACAATGGGCCACCGGCCAATTATACTTTATTTCTATCTAAACAAATGTTACTTTCACAATAGTTTACAAATGAGAACCTTTACAATCCGCCGTCCAAAGCGTCGCTGCAATTGTATCGGTTATAGAAGTATTACTGGGCGTTTTGCTTGCTTCGTTAGTTGGCTTTTATAACCTGTTATTGCTGAAGCTGCGATTATCGATTTGGTGTCATTCGTTGATTGACCCTTTATTGATGATGTTGCATTTTCATAATTGTCAGCCGTTGATTGACCTGCTACTGTTGACTGTGCAATTTCATATGTAACTCCTCCTCGGTTTGAAAAAGAATTCTCCTGAATTCTATTATTTGCTTGTTTTACATTGTATGCTTTATTATACATTTTATTGCAAAAATAGGTTATGCTTATTGTTGTACAAATAATTATTATAATCATGCTAACATTTATTACATTTGAAATATTTTTATGCAATTTTAACTCTTTTATTTCTTTAATGTTTTCAAAATTACTTACAATAATGTCATCAAAAGTAATAGTTTTTTCGAAAGAAGAATTATGTTTATTTTCTGGGTAAAAATATTTTTCATCTACAATTTTCTGATTATTATAAAAGCTTTCTTTTAACAAAGATATTTGACAATTAAAAAAATTTATGAGATAATTATTGTTTAATATAATTTTCCTGTCATCACAATTATGTTTTAGTTCTTCGTTGTATGCATTTTTTACAATTAGCGTTTCATCATCTTTTATTTGAATTTGGGTTTTATTGTTATGTCTCAATTTACAGTCTTTAGTTAGAATACAATGTTTGCTTGGTTTTAATTGTTGTAAAGCTACATCATTTTGGTATACAAATGTTTTATTATTTATTTCTATAACATATTCATTTTCGTAATCAATTTCAAAATGTTTATCATTGGGTAAAGGTAAAATTAACTTTTGTTCTACTGTTACATAGTTTCTAGGAATCTTAATGGCAATAATAAGAAATTTATTTTTGTATTCTATTATACCCATTTTAATTAATTTAAGCTTGTGTAAATCGATTTCATATTCATTGAGTTCTTCTAATGTTAATATACTAGGGTGTATTATATTATATTTTGCTGATACAACGTTATCTTGAATTTGATTAATTTTATTTTCTATAAATCTTAGTTTAGTTATTTGATCTAGGAATAATTGTTGTTGTAAGATTTTTGAAATTGAGTTTTCTACTTTATTATATGAATTGAGTATAGTTCTTCTATCGTTTAAAATTATTGTATTTAGTGCTTCTATTGATTCATTGAAATGTGTATTAATTTTGATCTGTTGGTTAATTGTTTCTATAGCATTGTGACTATTTTCTACTGCTGTACTTAAGTAGTTCCAAATTTCTTCTCTGTCTTCATTGTCCATGGTTCCAAAGAGCCATATTTCTGTGTTTCCTATTAAGTTAATCAATCCTCTCTTTGATCTTGTCTGTTCTCTAGGCATGATTGATCTAATTTTCGCTATTAGTGTTCCTACTTCTTTAGTAATTATTTCTTTGTTTTCACTGTTTAAATGTTTTATATTTGTTTGTATGAATGAAACTGTTTTCATTACTTCTTGTGGGTTAATTATGTGTAGAATAGTGTTTGTTTGGTTAGTTATTTCAACATCCTTAATTTTTATTTTTAAGAATCCTGTTTGTTCATTGATCTGTGTTGTGTGAAGTGTACTGTGTGTTGTTTGTGTTACTAATAGTATTAGGATGATTATTACCTGAAAATTTAAAAGGTCTTTTTATATTGCTAATGTGTACGTTATCAAGATTTTTAATTTTATATCTGGGTTGTTCTTTGTGTCGAACATTTTTGTAATTTTTTATAGGTCCTATTTCTCTTTTTTCTGAGTAAGTTTCGCGCTTTTCATTAAGTTTGTTAATTTTTTTAAGTTTCATTTGTTCGATTCTTTCACTAAGTATTAATTCTTCGATTTCTTCTTTAGCTATCCTAGGTGTGGTTTTTATCGTGGAATGATGTCTGTTATTATAATTATCTAGAACTAATTGTAGTTTCATTTCTATTGATAAATCTTTTTCTTCAATGCCTGTTATTTTTTCTAAAATTGTTGAATGCAATCTTTCAACATCTGAGTTTCCTGTGTGACTATTGGGTTTTGTGAAATGTATTTCAACCTCACTTCTATTAAGAAAATCTAAAATATGTTCTGATTTAAATTCGTTATCTGATATTATTTTTTTTGGTTTACCGAATTTCGAGAAATGTTCTATAATAATTGCTTTTTTACTTCTCCAATTTCTATCAGTTATTACATACCCTACTGCAAATTTTGTAAGTTTATCAATTATAGTTAGGAATGCCTTTTTCTCAATATGAAATATATCTAAATGTATTATTTCATTTTTATGTTTTGGGGTTTCAGTTAAGTTATACTTTGGTTTAATGGGGTTCCTATCGTATTTAATTTCTTGGCACTTTTTGCAATTGTTAATTACTAATTGTATTTGTTCTTGAAGTTTGGGGAAAAATTTTTTATTTTTTAAGTTATAATATGTTTCATTTATTCCGCTGTGCATAGATTCTTTAGTATGGTATAAGGAAATTTGTTTATGGATTTCCTCCTCGGTTTTGATTTCGGTTGCCCTATTGGTGCATTTTATAAATTTTATTTTATCGTTCATAGAAAATAATTGAATTATGACTTGTTGAACTTTATTATAATCATGGTCTTCTACTTCTGAATATATTCCTGTTGTACCTTTCTTAACAAATCTAATAAGAACATCCTTTATTTTATCTACTCCTTCAAGAGGATTGAGATGTATGATTCTTCGTTCGTGTAATATTTCTATTTCCTTAGTTATTGTACCGTATGTTAAAATTAGTTGCGTTTTATATTTGTTAACTATCTCTTCTTTTATCCCTATGTGATCCAGTTGTTGTTCTTCGACTGAATGAACTGTGTTTGTAAGTTCCATGTTCGATTCTGAGTTATTATCTTCGTTGATTTTAGCTGTGTTTTCTAATCTGCTGAGGAAGTCTGCAACTTTATTTTCCCTACCTTTCAAATACTCTATTTCAAAGTTATACTCTTGAAGTTTCAAGAGCCATCTTTGGTTTCGCTGTGAAAATTCCTTACCTTTATATTTGCTGTTGAGATATTTGATGGGAATATGATCTGTTATAATTTTGGTCTAAAATAATTAACCGAATATACTATTGCAAGAAATTCCTTATCCGTTACGCTATATTTTTGCTCGTGTTTATTAAGCGTTCTTGATACAAAGCATATCGGGTGCCCACTTTGGGAGAGAACAGCGCCAATTGCGTAATTGCTTGCGTCTGTTGTGACTACGAATGCTTTGTCATATTCAGGGTATTTTAAAACTGGGTGTGAGATAATTAATTCTTTAAGATTCTCAAACGCTGAAATATATTGGGGATCTTTGGTATTGATTGTTTCACCTTTTTTTAAGTATTTTATCATTGGATATGCGATCTTAGCGTAATCCCTAATGAATTTCCTATAATACCCTGTCATTCCTAAGAAGCCCTTGAGTTGTTTTTCTGTTTTTGGTATTTGTAAATTGTCGATTTCATTTATTTTATTAGGATTTGGTTTAATCCCTTCTTTAGTTAGAATGTGACCCAGAAATTCAGTATTCTGTTTCATGAAACTACACTTGTCTGCTTGTATTTTCAGATTATTTTCTTGTAATTTTTTAAATATTTTCTCTAATGACTGTATATGTTCTTCTAGTGTTGTGGAGAAAATTAATATGTCATCTAAGTAAACTAAACATATTTTATTTATATAGTCACGTAATATGTCGTTCATTAATCTTTGAAACGTTGCAGGTGCATTCTTTAACCCGAATGGCATCCTGACGTATTCATATAAGCCTGCAGGAGTTACAAAAGCAGTTTTCTCAATGTCTTTTTCAGCTAATAATATCTGGTGATAACCTTTGGCAAGGTCTAATGTGCTGAAATATTGTGATTTACCCAGTTTATCTAATATACTCTTGATATTAGGAATTGGATATTTATCGTCTACTGTTACTTGGTTCAACTTACGATAATCTACTACTATTCTATATTTTTGGATTCCTGAGCTATCTATTTTTTTTGGAATCACTATTATAGGTGAACTGTACCGACTATTGCTTTTTCTAATAATTCCCTGTTTCTCCATTTCTTTCATTTGCTTACGCACTTCTAGATCATGTTTTGGAGGATACCTATATAGTTTAGAGTTTATTTGCTGGTCTGTTGTTGTATTAATTTCGTGAACAACAGTACTAGTATTTGTTAATTGGTCTCCTTCTGTAAAAATTAGTTTCCTATATTTGTGTAGGAGTTTTTCTATAGAACCTTTTTCTAATTCATTTAAATGATCAGTTTGAATGTTACAAACTTCGCTTACTTCCAACACGTTTACTTCTTCAAGTAAAATGGTTAAGAATGGAAGGTTGATATACACCTTCTTCAAAATAATCTTTTCATTTATTAAATCTATGGTTTTTGCATTTTTCTTTATCCAGTCCATGCCAATAAGAAAGTCGTAAGGTTTATTTAATGCAACTTTTGTCCATTTGATTCTTGCATTGCAAGGCTGTTCAAATTGTGTTGGACATTTAGTTTTAACTTGCATTGTACCGTTAACCGTCCCCTTAATGGTATTTATTTGAATAGGTGTGTCGTTGATTTGTTCGTAAAGTTTTGCAGGAACTCTAGATGAGTTCAAAAGACTTATAGTTGATCCTGTATCAATTAATGCAATGTAGTCTATGTTTTCTAAAGTTACTTGAATACAAATTTTTCTTTCATCCGAGGCTAGTTGGTAAAAAACTCGTGGTTTTCTATTTGGTTAGTCTCATTAGTTCGGCTTAAATTATCTACTTCCATTGGTTCAATTCTCTGTTGCCCTGATCTTTATTCTAATCTTTGTTGCCCTGATTGCCCTGGATTTCTAAAATTGTTATTGTAAGGTCTGTTAAAGGGATTTTGTCTTATTTGCCCTGAAAAATTATTATTTCTTATTTGTCTTGATGGGGTTCTCCCATTAGGTTGGTTTTGATAATTGTTAATATTTCTATTAGCTTGATTTTGATTCGGATAGTTATTGTTTCTATAAAAAGGATTTTGATTAATGTAATCATTGTTTCTGTTAAAATTATTTTGATTAGTGTAATTGTTGTTTTTGTTAAAATTTTGATTTGTGTAGTTGTTGTTTTTGTTAAAATTTTGATTAGTGTAATATGTATTTTCTAAACGTAAATTGAATTCATCCTGACCTATGTATTTATATAATATGGTTCTTATTTCTGCTAGATTATATTCATTGCAAATTTCCCTAGCTAATGCTCCTGCCGTTACTTCTTTAATTTTTGACACTAAAGCACTGTATAAACTATTTGCTACTTCTAATCCCTGCTCATTAAACGTTGCACATTCTGTTATATAATTTATTATATTTTGCACCTTATCTGCTAGTTGACTAATACTATTTACCTTTAAATTATAGATCTGCCTTAAAATTGTTCCCTGGTCCCTCGATGGTCTAAAGTGAGTTTTTAACTTTTGTTTACATTCTTCCCACGTTGTTGGTGTGTCGACTGCTAAGTAGTTCTTCGCAGCTCCTTGTATTTTTTCGTTGTAAATAATGGCGAACACCAGATTTCGGTTCTCCTCTCCGAATTCTTGAAATATATGCTCCGTGCTGGCGATGAACGAGGGTAATGTGCCCTTTTTTCCCGTGAAGTTTTCCACAAACTTTAGTCTTTTTTCGATTGTTAACCTTGTGTTTTGAACCGTGTTTTGTCGGTTTAAAATTTCTGTTAAGGTTAACAGACACTGCTCCATGATTTGAGCCATTTTTTTTTCTTTCTTCACAGTCACTTTATCACACTTTGATCGATTTATGTATATCGATTTTCACTTGGAACCAGATCCTTTAGCAAAAGTTACTTTATTTTACTCACACTATGATCGATTTGTGTATATTGATTTTCACTTGGATTACTAGATCCTTTAGCAAAAGTTACTTTATTATAATCACACTTAGATCGATTTGTGTATATCGATTTTCACTTGGATTACTAGATCCTTTAGCAAAAGTTACTTTATTATAATCACACTTAGATCGATTATTATTAGTAATTTTTTGTTTTTTCTTGAAAAGTCACTTTATTATAATACCGATTTAATTATCTCGATTATTAGCTCCTTTCTAAAAAAAAAACACTTTATTATAATCTTAGGTTTTTCGTTCGTATCACTATCCTCTAACGTTAAAATAAGAGGACGACCGACTGCGCCAATTACGTTTTAGGTGTCCACTAGAGATAAAAAAAACAACTTTTCTTTTTAAACAATGGGCCACCGGCCAATTATACTTTATTTCTATCTAAACAAATGTTACTTTCACAATAGTTTACAAATGAGAACCTTTACAATCCGCCGTCCAAAGCGTCGCTGCAATTGTATCGGTTATAGAAGTATTACTGGGCGTTTTGCTTGCTTCGTTAGTTGGCTTTTATAACCTGTTATTGCTGAAGCTGCGATTATCGATTTGGTGTCATTCGTTGATTGACCCCTTTATTGATAATGTTGCACTTTCATAATTGTCAGCCGTTGATTGACCTGCTACTGTGGACTGTGCAATTACATATGTAACTCTCGCTTCACCCTCTACTTTTCTTTCAAACAAAAAAAAAGAAAAGGACTAAAATTTGCTAAGAATAGAAATGACGTAAAATTTTTCCAATCTAATAAAAAAACTTATTTTCAATTTCCAATTTTTCTCTCGATAATCTTTTTTTGCTATGTATCTCTTGTCTCATTGCTCGCTAGCCAAGAAGTTTGCACCAATTCAAGCCTAGCTCTTTGTCTGGCCTCAACCCCGCTCTCAGACACACACACATTCATACGATCAACCAATCACTTTCGTGGATTCAGTATCACGACATCAGCCACCGTTGGTGTGCTGTGCCATCGCTGTCGAATTCCACCGAAAGTGCGCATGCTCAACCACTACATGCATAGAGTTCGACAAGTTGTTGGTGTCGTCCAAAACTTGCCCTCTCTCATCATTCACCAAGTTCGAAAGTTCTACAAGTGGTTGGTGTCATCCAACACTTGCCGATCTTGATGGGTGAGTCCAGACCCCTAGATCACCTAATCTCACCACCTTCGTGAAAAAGAATCGAACTACGTTGAAATTGAAAATAAGTCATCGCTGAGCATTCTCTCAGTTACATTTAATCGCGTGGAGAGTGAATCGAGTAAGTAAACAAATCCATTTCCTCATAAACATTTTTAACATTTTATTTCGGGAGAACTCTAGTAGGAGGAAATCTCAACTAACCGAAAATCCCTATCCTACACTGGTGGCCTCTTTTGCAGATTTGGGGGAGTAGAGAAGATCTTTAACGTTTCAACCTTTGGGTACCTTATTGAAGTTAGGTTGGGCAGAAGGCCATACTAGTGTTGTCAAAGTGACGTAAATCGTTGCGTAGGCATTTATCATCTACCATTGATGGTGATGTTGTGTCATCTTGTGTGTGTTCACACCGAACATTTTCATTGTCTTGCATGAGACCGCCCGTCTGCACGCTTCTTGCTCATCGTTGGGGATCGCCTGTCCCTTTGTCGGTCTAGCCTCGACCAATTTTGCCTCATCACCCTACGTGGGATGTTTTTGCATAATGCTGGGTGAGTAAACCATAGGCTGATGGAACCTTGGTTGCCCCTAACTCTCCCATAATTATGCAGCCACACCCAAAAACGAAGAAAAGGAAGGGATACGAGAAAGGATCCTAAGGATACTTTTTGTAGCGGTAAATTTTACCGCGACAAACGGACTGAGGCTAATCGATTTTGCTGCGGGGCTAAATTTTGTTGTTAGTAGTACACGCTTCCCCCATCTCAAAATTCATAAAGGTACATGGCGATCTCCAGATCAATTAACCGTACACCAAATTGACCATTTTGCGATCGACACAAGGTACTCTTCCAGTGTGCTAGATGTCCGAACTTTCCGAGGGGCCAACTTTGAGTCGGACCACTACCTTGTTATAGCCAAGGTATGAATGAGGATATCATGCTCACGACCTGCACGAACTAACGCTGTGAAGAGATATGACGTCGGAAAGCTTAAATCGCAAAAGATTGCTAATGCCTTTTCCAATCGAGTTTCCCTTCAATTATACTTGAATCCCATGCCGCCAGCATTAAGCATTGAAGGCCAGTGGCAGCAATGCCAAGAAGCCATCAGAACCGCTGCCTCTGAGGTTCTGGGTTTCACTCGGCCACCAAAACGAAACCCATGGTTCGATGAAGAATGCAGGCAGGCAAATGTAGCCAAACAAAAAGCACGACAAATGCTGATGCAAAAACTAACAAGGGCTGCTTACGATCAGTACAACGAGATCTACAAGGAGAAAAGAGGAGAAGAACACCGACTTCTCAAAAAGAAAAAGAAGCAGCATAAGAAGCGCTCGTTTGAGGAAATAGAGAGGTGCCATGACAGGAGCGAGATTCGGAAGTTTTACGAAAAGGTAAAAAGATCTAGCCAGGGTGGCTAACACCGAACTCAAGCCTGTAAAGACCAGCAGGGAAACATAGTTATAGAGTCACAGTCGCTACTGAGGATCTGGAAAGATCATTTCTGCAGACTGGTTAAAGGCGATGAGGACACAAATTCCGCTGTCAGGCAGATTTCCCCATTCAGCTTGGACGAGAATGTAGTACTAACGACCTAGAGGAAGTTAAGCTTGTCTCTAGCAAACTTAAATCAAATAAGACTGCAGGTGCAGATGGCCTTCATGTCAAACTCTTCAAGGCAGCTGGAGACCAGTTGGAAAGGAGCATGCACCAGCTGATCTGCATGATATGGTCGGAAGAAAGCATGCCCGATGAATGGAACCTCAGTAACGTATGCCCGATTCTAAAGAAGTGAGACCCTCACAATTGCGCCAATTATAGAGTTAAAAGCCTCCTTAACGTCGCTTATAAGATCTTGTCTGCTGTAATATGTGAACGTCTGAAACCCCACGTCAACAACTTGATAGGTCCTTATCAATGTAGTTTTAGACCAGAGAAGTCCACAATAGACCAAATTTTCACATTACGGCAGATCTTGGAAAAAACCGTAGAACATAATATCGATATTCACCATCTCCTTATCGATTTCAAGGCCGCGTATGACAGTATTTACAGAGACGATCTGTACATAGCCATGTCTAGTTTCGGCATCCCTGCAAAACTCGTACGACTATGCAGGATGACTTTGGAGAATTAACGCTGCTCCGTCAAGGTCGGTAAAGAACTCACCGAGACCTTTGACAAACTGTCATTTGATTTCTTCAACATCATACTTGAACAGATTGTAAGAAACTCAAACGTCAACACCAGAGGAACAATCTTTCAAAAGTCTCTACATTTACTCGCCTACGCAGACAATATTGATGTAATGGGAAGAAAAAAGCGTGATGTCATAGGTACTTTTGCTAGTATTGAAACAGAAGCGGCAAAAATGGGTTTGATGGTTAATGAGGGCAAAACAAAGTATATGCTGTCATCAAACAGAGACACAGAACATCGACGAATTGGACAAAACGTCACAATAGACAGACATAACTTCGAGGTAGTACATGATTTCGTCTACCTAGGATCCCCTGTAGACACGGACAACAACATCAGTGCGGAGATCAAACGAAGAATAACTCTTGCCAACCGTTTGGGTTAAGAAGGCAATTGAGAAACAAAACCCTCTCTAGAAAAACCAAGGTGACCTTGTATAAGACCTTAAACATCAAAGTCCTGCTGTACGGCGCGGAAGCATGGACCTTATCGAAAGCGGATGAGGAAACCCTTGGTCGTTTCGAAAGAAAAATTCTCCGACTGATCTTTGGTCCCGTATGCGAAGACAATGTGTGGAGAAGAAGATACAACAACGGCTGTATGAGCTGTACCGCGACATAGGCATGGCCTTCATAGGCAATGTAGAGCGGATGGACCCAAACGCTCCGGCTCATCGGGTGTTCGAAAGCACATTGCAGGGAAATCGAAAGGGGAAGACCTCGTCTTAGGTGGCGCAATCAAGTGGATGAAGACCTCAACCGACTTGGAGTGCGAAACTGGAGAGAGCTTGCCCGAAATAGAAATTGTTATAGAAGGATGTTGGTTGAGGCCCAGGTTCACTCCGAACTGTAATGCCCACCTAAGTAAGGAAGTAAGCATCCATTGGGGTGTGATTTTTGGTCATATTCTAAGACAAAAATTGTTATACAAAAAAGTTTCTCAACTTTGACATCACTTCTTGACAATTTAAAAAAGGCTAACTTTGGTGTACCCTGACCAATGTTAAATTCGATATCTCTGTCAATACTAATGACAGGGACCTAATCTTAAACTTAATTTTTTGTTAAAATAACAAACTTTAAGACTGTTTTTAAGTTTAGCTTCCATAGGGTTAGGGTTGCCAGTTTTTCAATTTTAAGTGGTGTCCAAATTTTCTTCCCGAAACAAAGTTTTGACTTTGAGGTCATTTTTGTGCAGAAAATGCCTGTTCAACATAAAGTTTCTTTATTTTTACAGATGAACAAAACAATAATCAAAAAAAAAAAACTCAATAATAAGTACGCTCAAAAACCCAAACATTTTATGATATTTGAGAAAATACAAAATGGGTTAAATAAAAAAAAAAAGATTTTTAAATTTGTGGTTTGTTTGAATAAAACAATAATATGGGTACTTTTAGTAGTTTTTTATGAGTTTTGTAGTAGAGATATTCCACGTGTTTTTTAATCTAATAAATAAAACGATTAATATAATTTTCAACAGTTAAAAACACTTAGGTACTATATTTCCTCAAATGCACATTTCAGAAGCAATGCTTCCATCGTCAGTATAAATCTATTTATAAATCTCACTGACGATGGAAACATTGCTTCTGAAATGTGCATTTGAGGAAATATAATAAGTGTTTTTAACTGTTGAAAATTATATTAATCTTTTTATTTATTAGTTTTTTATGTATTTTATACAAATACAATTATAACGTGTGCTCAAAGTGCCCTCCTTCGTTTTGAATGCATGCCAGAGTCCGTTTTTGAATTTCATTGTATGTGTTTGCTCTCGATAACTCTTTTCTTACTTCTAGTCTTGTAATCTTTGAAACTTGTATTTAATTTATTGTGCTCTTCTTGAATTTCCATTGCAAAATTCATATATGAAAAAAATGTCTGCGTAGGCACTATGAGCACTTGTTGTAATTGTATTTGTACAAAAAACTACTAAAAGTGCCCATATTATTGTTTTATTCAAACAAACCTCAAATTTAAAAATATTTTATTTATTTTTTACCCATTTTTTATTTTTTTAAATATCATAAAATGTATGGGTTTTTGAGTGCGCTTACTATTTAGTTTTTTTTTTATTATTGTTTTGTTCATCTGTAAAAAATAGAGAAACTCTCTGTTTAAAAGGCATTTTCTGCAAAAAAAAAGAACTCAAATTCAAAACTTTGTTTCGGGAAGAAGATTTGAACACCACTTAAAATTGAAAATCTGGCAGCCCTAAACCTATGGAAGCTAAACTTTAAATACAATCTCAAAGGTTGTTATTTCTTCAAAAAATTAAGTCTAAAGTTAGGTCTCTGTCATTAGTATTGACAGAGATATCGAATCTAACATAGGTCAGGGTACACCAAAGTTAAATTTTTTTTAATTGTCAAAAAGTGATGTCAGAGTAGGAATGCTCATGGAAAAAAAAAACATCGATGTTTTATTCGATGTGATACATCGTAACCTTACATCGATGTTTGTCGATGCATCGCATAAAAACATCGATGTTTTCGATGTGTCGATGTTTTTTGAGCAAAGCGTACGCGTCGCGTCTCGCGTGTGCAGCTGCACATCGTGTAGTCTGTCTCTGGATATATAAAATAAAGGAGAAGAGATCATATTATGTATGACATGAATTAAACAAAAACAGAACACTGAAATCGATTTGGTTAGGTACCTACTGTGATCTGTGACTGTAAGATGTGAGTGTGTATTGTACGATGCTTGCTTTATTCAATATGGATCGAATAAAAAACAACATCCCACCGATATGAAATAAATTTGACTGTAGATTTTTCCCTTTGAGTGAGTCTTTTTTAATGCTTGCTTCATTCGATGCATCGAATAAAAAAACATCCATGCATCGGTAAACATCGAAAGGGTGCAAGACCTCGGATGTATCGACGTTTTTTGAGCAACCCTATGTCAAAGTTGAGAACCGAGTTTTACTGTATAACAATTTTTTTCTTAGAATATGACCAAGAATCACACCCCAAAGGATAACACACGAAGTACGGGACATCCTGTATATACATATATATATATATATATCTAATATATACACACATATATATATATATATATGTTCTCGTATATATAAGTATATATATATTATATATGTATATTAGACTGTTTCAGAAATTTTTTTTTTCTAATTTTCAAAGTTTTGTTTAGGTATATAAAGACATTAGTTAAAATTTAAGATTTTAATAAAAATATTTAGGGGTGGCGCATTGCACCTTTCGTTTTCCCATAAGAATAACATAGGAAACATTGTTTTTTCTGCTTCTGATTTTATAACTAGTTAACAAAGCATCGTAACGAAAATAAAAATAAATATTCTTGTAGGAAATTGAATGGTCTATCCAATATATCGTCGAAGAAATCCCGATAATGGCGGACAATCATTTATTAAAAATATCAACAACACAGACATTGACATTGACAATCGTTGGGTGGTGCCGTATTCACCTCTGCTAAGCAAGACATACAATGCTCATATTAATGTTGAGTTTTGCAGTTCTGTGAAGAGCATCAAATATATTTGCAGGTATGTCCATAAAGGCAGTGATATGGCTGTGTTTAGAGTAGAAAATACCTACTTATGTAAATGAGCCACCAATGAATAAAAACGATGAAATTACGCTCAACCTAATTGGTCAGTACATCAGCTCAATGTATCTTCGCTTTTCCAATCCATGAACGGGATCAATTAGTTGTTCAGTTAGCCGTCCATCTTGAAAACGGTCAGCGTGTATTTTTTATGAAACAGTGATTGATCGTGCTACAAATCCACCTAAAACTACACTCACTGGATTTTTTAATTGTGTAATAGTAGGTACGGATGATTTTGGTGCCTTTAAAAGAACGAGTAATATAATGCGTGATATATTCACAATTACCACGCTATTTTACATGGACTCAAACAAGAAAAAGGATGCCCCGCAAGCAAGGCTCACCAGTTGATGCATGTCTCAATTTATTCAAATCGAACGCTTTGGGGCGATTATTTACAGTCAATTCAAGACACACTGAGTGCTTTTATCTTCGACTGTTGTTGGTTAATAGTACTGGCCCATTATAATTTCAAGATATACCTACTTAAAGTGAATGGGCAACAGTATCCAACATTTAAAGACGCATGCCTTGCACTCGGCTTGCTGGAAGACGATAACCAGGAGTGTATGCTTGCTGAAGCAGTATTGAACTGTACAGCAATACAAATTCGTCTACTATTTGCTATAGTGTTAACTACATGTTTCCCAGCTCGAGCAAACACATTGTGGGATAATCAAAAAGATTCCATGACTGATGATATATTACATGAACATCTTACACGGTGCAACGATCTAACGATAACATTCAGCGACGCTATGTACAATGAAGCATTGATTGCTATTGAGGATGTTTGCATTGTCATTACCAAGTTATCACTCACTCATTTCGGTATGAATTCGCCAAATCGACCTGCATTTGAATTAATTAACATTGAAATGAATCGTGAACTGCAGTACAACACTGTAGAAATGGCAGCGATTGTTACTCGCAATGTTCCACTAATGAATGACGAACAAAGAACCATTTATGACCGCATTTTACTCGCGGTTTCAGCAGGACAAGGTGGGTTCTTCTTTTTGGATGCACCGGGTGGAACTGGCAAAACATTCCTTATTTCACTAATTCTTGTTGAAATACGATCAAATAATGGCATCGCATTGGCCGTTGCATCATCCGGCATTGCGGCAACTTTATTGGATGGAGGCATAACAGCTCATTCAGTATTTAAGCTGTCACTTAATATTCAAAGTAACCCCCACGCAGTGTGTAACATCAAAAAACAATCGTCCATGGCCACCGTGCTAAAACAGTGTAAACCATCAAGTTTGTTTGTGCTCGCTAAAGATGGGCTAACGAAAAATGTTGTTCACGATATTGCTTTAAAAGATTAATTATGTGATATGCTATTTTAAGAAATAAACTATAGTAACTTAAAAATAATATTGTCTGGCGTTTGTTATTTTTATATTCCCTTATCGTTCATAGCGCTCCATGCCTATTTCACGCATATAATACATACTTATACACTTATAATAAGTAAGTTACTTTTTGTCTACACTAGAATTTATCTAGAAACTAGAAATAATTTTTAAGGCAAAACAACGTTTGCCGGGTCAGCTAGTATGTATATATATTTTCTTTTTTATATTTTTTTCTTTTTTATTATTAATATTTTTTTCTTTTCTTTTTTTTTTCCTTCTTTTTTTTTCTTAAACGTTATAACAAAAATAACAAAATAAAATAAATATCAATCCTGAGAGAGAAAAAAAATAACAATCGTCCTACGATCATAACAAAAAAATATACAGCCAACCGTCACGCAAGCTTCCCTGGGTGTGTTTTCATTGCTCCTACCTCATGTGGACCACCTTGCTTCGTCCCTGAAACGTTAGCATTCACTCAAGAAGTCCACGCCTCGGAAAGGGTCTGCTGTTTGACTTTTTTGGTTTTGGTGAGCGGAGGCTGATCGCGGGTTTCCTGTAGGGGACTCAGCTCGGGCATACTTGCACTCCGGGTGCTCTCCCTTCCACCTTCGTCGGCGCGGCGGCCGGGGACCTGGGGCTCTGGATTTCAGTTATGACCGTAGTTTCCTCCTTCGGTAAGTAGAGTCGGTGATCTTTCCGGGACAAATATTCAGACTCCGGATCGTTCAAAATTTAACTAATGGCCAGGTGACGACCTTCGGCCAGGTGACGAACTTCGGGGACTGGCGGAGGTCGGATAAGCACGGCGGGTGGATGCACGGGCTTGCGGCTCACACGGCGAGTAGTAGTTTCGTTGGCTGGCTTAGCACTTATAAACTGTACGACGACCGGACGACCTCCAGGATGTGGTCGACGGGGTTGCTTTCGTCGTCTCTTACAGGGATTGTCCGGAGAGATGGGCCGTGGTCTTTTGGACGTCGATTCCTGGGCATCGTCTTCAGGTACTTTGGGGTCGGTATCGGCTGGCATCTTGGAAGCTAATCGGTCAAGTTTTGGTGTCGGTCGGTGGACTCTGCGTCAGTTCCAGGACTGGTACGGCAAACGGTTGAACTTTCTGCAGGTCCCTGGTCGGGCGCCAAATTGTGATGCTTCTTTTGCAAAGGCTGGGGTATGATTCAGGGTGTCCAGGGTCTACCCAAGGAAGCTTCGTAAGACTTGGGTTGCGGCTGTCCAACTTCTCAAAATGATACGCGGAACGGTCGGTTGAATTGTAATTAACTTTACAAATTAACAATTTTTATATTCAGAATTAAAGAGAGCAAGTTTTATGTTTTATTGAATTAGGTCGATTTCTGGTGCTGGTCCACGGAATGGCCGGTATCGATCTTTAATGGTGTAGTGGCGGTGGTTCTCCTGTGGATACGGTAGTAAACCACGGCAGCTACCTCCTCTGTCGGCGGCGGTGAACTTCTGCCTAGATCAGCGTTAGGCAGGGAGCTCTATCGGCAGCAGCGGATTTCGTAGCAAAGTGCTTGCATGCGTGACAACTGACAAGCAGAGCCTTTTATCAGCGGTGACGGACTCCGTAGAAAGTGCCTGCGTTTACTGGGGGCAGAACACTCTGTCGGCGGCGGCGGATTTCGGAGAAAAGGTCTGCGACTACGTACCACGATGAAAACTCCCTTTGCGGAGACTCAATGCCTAACCAAGGAAAATCTAAACGCCCGGCTGGAAACAAGCCACAACAATCGAACTTCCTACACGGACTTTACGGCGACGAAGTGTCAAAAAACTATGGAGAATTCAAACGCCCAGCTGGAAACAAGCCACAACGAAACGCCCGGCTGGAAACAAGCCACAACGATTAAATTTCCTTCACGGAAACGCAACGTCTAAAACTAAGGAGAATCCAAACGCCCGGCTGAGAACAAGCCACAACGATTAAATTTCCTTCACGGAAACGCAACTTCTAAACGTCAGGAGAATCCAAACGCCCAGCTGAGAACAAGCCACAACGATTAAATTTCCTTCACGGAGACTAAATGTAAAAAGATAAAGAGAATCCAAACGCCCGGCTGAAAACAAGCCACAAAGATCAAATTTTCTTTACGGAGACTTCAAAGTCAAAAAAAAAAAATAAAAACTAAGGAAGATCCAAACGCCCTGCTGAAAACTAGCCACAACGATTAAATCTCCTTTACGGTGAAGCGAGAAAAAGTAACAAACAGGAAAATTCTGATTGTTCAGCTGAGAACAAGCCACAACACTCAGAGCCCTAGAATTCTTTTTCTGATTTTTGTTGATTAATTTACCTTTATCACTGAAACCGAATGTGAGCCATAACCGGTCAGTAATAAATTTGCATGAAAAATTGGATGGGTATTGCCAATGCATTTCCCAAGAAATGATAAGGCACGGAGAATTAAACAGTGTTTGGCCTTGGAGTAGGCATTTACTTTGCAATAAATTTACGCGGGAGGTAATTTCGATAGAAATAAATATTGCACTGTTTTGCTGCGGTCTCTTGGGAGGAGGTAGGGAAAATAAAATTGTGACGCTTCGTCACAACGCCTCCGCTTGGAAAACGGGTACGTATGGTCATAAAAGGGCGTGCAGTCGTATGTCGTCGTTCTTCACGAAAGAACCAGCCAGAACCATCGTTGGTTTTGGAGCCATTTGTGAAGATTCGATAACAGTTCTTTTCAGGCTTTGGGGTCATCGTGTCAGACAGCATATCCATCAGTCGTGAGTCAAAAGATATGCTGCTTCCGAGTTCCTCATAGTTCCAGTGCGAATAGTGCCAGAGGTCACATCTCTTTAAACGAGAAATGGTCTTGATAGTACACTATTATGATATAGGGATCAAGGGGAGGTAGATTCAGCAGTGCATCGAGAGCAGCTCCCGGAGTGCTGAGGAAGGCCCAAGACAAATTGTTCTTTGAAGTTTTGCAAACGAGGCAACAACGTATTTACGCGAGAGCCTATCCCACCAAACAACTGGAGCATAGGAGATGATTGGTCTTATCATAGCCGTATAGATCCAAAGGACCCTTTTCGGTGAAAGACCCCATGTCTTGTCAAAGGTTCATTTGCGTTGCTAGAAGGCTGACAGTGCTTTTGTAGTTTTAGACTCGAAATGTTCAGACCAAAGAAGTTTGTTGACTAGGATAACTTCGAGGTGTTTGACTTCATTTGGAAAGGGGATGTTGACACCTTCAAACCTAAGCTTGATCAGACCAGTCAATTTTTTACGTCTCGTCATAGAGCGCTCTCGCTCACTTCAAGTGAGTAGTCTTGCTTACCAGTTTTTGGTATGAAAGTGATTCTAATAACACTCTGCCATGGAGTTGGTATATACGCTAGAGCAAAACTACCACTGAAAATATTTTTCGAAGAAGGTAGCAAAAGGTTTATACTTTCCTGCAACATAGCTGGATTAACACCGTGAGTGCCAGGTGACTTGAAGCTGTTAAAAGATGCCACGGCATATTTGATGGCTTCGTCAGTAACAACTTACGATTACGTGTACCAGGCTGGTACACGTAATCCTACCAGCTACGTCGAGTGGATTTATCGGATTCCAGCATAAAATTGAGTGTCTCTGCTTAAGACACGGTATGGGAACCGTCTGATTTCCTTAGTGTTTCTAGTTTGTTAACCTTGCTCTTTTTAAGGCCCTTTGCAAGTCGACTAGTCTCACTGAGTGTTTCAATACTTTCACAGAATTCTTTGTAAGAGGCATTCATTGATCTTCGAATTAACCTTTTTGAGTTCTTCTGTTTAGGTCGGTACAGGTTCCAGTCGACCTCTGATTTGGTCTTGAGGGACTAATTCAGAATACTCCTGGTTTCCCTGAGAAGTTTCTGTAGTTTATTGTTCCACCACGGAACCATCGATTTACTAGGCAATTGTCTAACTGGACATGCCAGCTCAAAGCTACTTATAAGGGCACAATTCACTTCTAGAACTGCATCTTCCACTTTTTGTGATGTTGAGAGCTTAGGTAGAGTCTTAACGAAAATACCTAGCTCATCATTGAATAATGTTCAGATAGTTTTTTTTTTGATTCCTTGTAACTAAGGGAGTGGAAACCAAATTTGTTACATGGAATTCATGTATTTGTGGTCTGAGAGTGACACGCCCGGCAAAACTTTCCAGTTGTTAATCTCCTTGGCATATCTCGACAGAATGTAACTAGGAAGATGGTAGCCTCTCATGTTGCATTTGGTGCTGCCCGAAACTATGTTTTGGGCGTTAGCATCAGAGCACATGATAAGCCCCAACTTCCGGCTTTCGCAGAACTCCACCAAATCCACAACCTGTCTAGAGGGAGGAGGTAAAATGAAGTTCCAGGGAAAGCAAACTGTCGCAACGACCGCAACGACGAAAGTTTGCCGCTCACCGTTCGTTTCGTAGTTTACCATCGCCGCAACCAGGTTTTGATCAAGTTTAGTTGCTGCGAAAGAGCTCGGTATGATGAGATAGGTCCGGGGTAAGTCAGACTGTTCGTGACATTTGTGATCTGTCAAAGAAAGGTTGCAAAAAGTTTAGATCTCCAGTGTAAAAAAGCGAAAATTCTTTTAAAAAAAGTATATGAAAATTATTTAAGTCCCATAAGAAGAAAACCAAAGGAACAAATTAAAAGGTACATTGTTTGTTGAGTAAGTTTTAGCCATAAGATACCCCTGAGCTAAAAAAAAGACTATCAAAATACCCACAACAAATGCGCAAAAGAGTGCTAGCGGCAACCGCCCCCGAAAACATACAAAACGAAAAACGACACTCTAATCCCATAAAAGCAGCCACCAAAACAACTATGGCAACTGAGACTGGACAGAGCCTTGAAACTATGATGAGACAGCTTCTTAAGGAAAACAATGACGAGCTACTTCAACATCTTGCAACAAAATCAGATTTGCAGTACCTGAACACCGAACTCGCAAGCCTGAAAACACAGCATGAGGAAGTCAGCCAAAGGGTAGTGCAGTTAGAAGAACGCAACAAAGCCTTAGAGGAACAAATCGATAGAATGCTGCAAAAAAGCACAGAATCGAACTTGGTGGTACGTCTGCGAGACAGCCAAATCCATTTGCTTTGGTCTTCTAAAGGAAAACTACACAAGTACCAGCATCGAGTGTGCTTTCTGCGTCAACATTCGCCACGCCCGAAATGCTTTAGTAATAGTCAAGATGAAGTCCCGAGAAACTGTCTGGAATGCATTGCGTAGTTCTGGAGCGCTGAAGGGAAAAAATATCAGCATACATAAGGATCTGCCTCTAAATGTGCGCCAAAGAAGAGCTAAACTCATTCGCATAAGGAAGCTACTTCGAGAAAAAGATCCCCGTAAGAAAGTTGTTGTTCGGGATGACAAAATGCATGTCGAAGGCAAAGTCTTCACCTGGGATCCGAACTGGGGGTTGAGGTGTGGTGAATTCGATGGTATTACAGTTTTAAATTCGATTGTTGGAAACATCCCGCACTTAAAAAGTCTTATGAATGAGCAATTAAATAAAAACAATGTGTATAATGTGTCAAATATGACATTGAATCAGAATGCTGTCAACTCAACTTACAGCCGACAACATAGGGTGCTAACACAGCCAATAATGGAAAGGCAGGGTGGAAACACAAATAGTGCTCGTTTACACGAGGCATGAGATATAGGAGTCTACCAGAACGATGCAACCTTTATTAAAAAATATAAATTACTTAGTTATAACATATATCAGGATTTAAAAATAAAATATCATTTGTGAATTTTTTCAATTATATACAAGGCTTTGATATATTTGTTTTGTTTGAAACACACTTATAAAAAGATGGAGAGGATATATTTAAAAAAATATTTTATAATTATGAATTAAGATGGAATCATGCCGTTAAAACAGCAAACTCCAGTCGAGGAAGTGGGGGAGAACTTTTTGGGTACCGCAAAAACATTGATGGAGTAAATATAAATTTCAAAAGAGCAAATGAAACATACGCTTTAGATGTTAGGACTGACAGCAACCAAATGTGCATAATCCCTGTTTACCTCAACTGTAGTCATTGGCAGGCTGATCACCAAAAATTATGCGACAACTTGCAAGTCATAGAGCCATCGAATGTAATGCTCATAGGAGATTTCAATGCCAGAATTGGTCTGTCACAAAACAATTTCATTAGTGCACATTTTCCCATCTTTAACTGGAACCGTAAATCAAAAGATACAATCTGTGATAGTAAGAGTTCAAAAATCTTGGAGCTTGCAGATGCATACGACTGTCATGTCCTGAACGGTAACTGCTCAGAAGACTTGAATGGGGAGTTTACTTTCATTAGAGGAACCGCATGCTCTGTCATTGACTACTGCTTCATATCAGGAACGTGGAATGATATCATACAAGATTTTAGAGTTGGAGTCAAGACCTTCTCAGACCATATGCCCCTTGAAATCACCTTTACACCTAAGTCAACAGATTCATCTCCCAGTACTTAACAGCTTAAACTTATACTAAAATTTATCTGGAATGATAAACATCGGAACGAGTATCAAATATGCTTAAACAAAGAACTAGGAAAACTTTGAAATCTAAACATAACCGCTGATATGAGCACACCCACAGAAACTATTAAGAAAGCTACTCCACAACACGGGCCGCCTAAAAATAAAAAAATTTGCAAGCAAAATTGGTTCTGTACTGATTGCCTAAAAGCTAGAGACTTATCCTTTAATTATCTAAAACTGTTTAGGACTTATAACACGCAAATATTCAGGAAACTGTATGCAGAAGCCAATACAAAATATAAGCGAAATTGTCATAGCAAGAAAATAACTTTTCAGAAAACGAATATAGCAATGATCAACAGCTCTCGATGCTCCGCAGACTTCTGGAAAGCAGTTAAACTTTTTAATGTTAAAACAAATTCCATCTCAATAAGACTACAAGCATCAAACCTCAAAGAACATTTGAGTAGCCTTCTTAACATCACTTCAGTAGCACCTTTCGTGCAATAAGCTGCCCCCCTTATCCTGGACGAGTTCCTAGACGCACCTATTGCGCTTAAGGAATTAAGCGATGCCATAATGAGCTCAAAAGCAAACAAAGCCCCAGGAAGTGATCGCATTCCATTTGAGTTTTACAAAAACGCCTCCGATGACTTCATTGCCCTACTTGCTGATGAGTTATGAGAATAATACCTTAATAAACCTTTAAGAAAGCTACAATCTTTCCTATTCATAAAAAAGGAAGCTATGACGATCCGTCGAATTATAGAGGAATCTCTTTTCTGAACACCTGTGCTAAATTGTTTGCTGGGATCATCTATAACAGGTTAACACAATGGGTAGAGAATAAGAATATCCTCACCGAATTTCAAGCCGGTTTTAGGAAAAAATACTCAACTTTCGACCACTTATTCTCACTCTTTAGTATTGCTGAGACATATAAAAGGAAGAGAAAGAAACTATATGGGTTCTTCGTCGATTTTCGCGCGGCCTTCGACTCCATTGACCGTGAAGCGTTTTTCAAGAAGCTTTACGGGATAAAGGTGTCAAGTAAAACCATATGCCTGCTAAGAGCGATGTATGACAATAATACTGCTTACGTCTGGGACGGAGACACTATATCCGAAGAATTCACGACAAAAATGGGCCTGAAGCAGGGTTGTGTCTTAAGTGCATTGCTTTTTGTCATGTTTCTAAATGACATTACGGAGGAAGTAAGAGGTGGAATAGAGTTTGGGGGAATAACAATACCTGCCCTTTTGTATGCAGATGATGCTGTTTTTCTTTCTGATACTGTGGAAAAAATGCAAAGCATGATAAACAGACTCGGTGAATATTGCAGTCGGTGGAATCTCGAAGTTAACCTTCAAAAATCAAAAATTATGATCTTCAGAGAAGGAGGAGGCACGCATGCAAAGAATGAGAAGTGGACATTTAACAGAGAGGCAGTGGAAATTGTGCGTGAATATAAATACCTAGGTATAGGTATTAATAACATCGAACTTGAATATGAATAGACATTTAGAGGCGAAACTATCTGAGGCTAAAAGAGCAGTCTCTCCGATATGGGAGATAAGTTATTCCATCCTTCTCTACGGAGCTCAAGTCTGGGGATACAGCACTTTTGAACCCATAGAAAAATTCTTTCGCTAATTCGTAAAAAGGATTTTTCGCCCTCCAAGAAACACGCCTAACTATATGCTTTACCTTGAAACAGCGACACCTCCAATGTTTGTGGATACACTGGCAATTCACTTCAATTATATAAGTAAAGTTATGAATATGGAGGACAGAAGAACACCAAAAATAGTACTAAAACAGTAGTGCAGAACAAAGGAGCAATGTTGAGAGAATGGGAGAGAAAAAGTTCAACGAGCTGTTAGAAAAATTTGGTAACCATCTGCATCAAAGATACGCATCTGAAGCGCGAATGCCTCGCTGTACAGCAGCTACTGTAGTCGTTTGAATTTCGACCTGCAAAACAACACGTATCTTATTAACAGCAACTCAGTTGATAAAATAAGCACGATTCTTAAAACGAGAGGAAAACTATTGAACCTGAACTTCATGCCACACCGACCGGGTTCACCTGTTCTATGCAGCCTCTGTAATATGAAGGAACGTGAAGACACTCATCACTTTGTTGCAATTTGCCCGATTTTATTTCAGTGAACCCTTTCTGAATGAAACTGAACTGTTCAAAAAACTGAATGGAGAGGAAGGCTGGGACGAACTCTACAACTATGTGGTTGCTGCGCTACGGTACAGAAAACTTATAATTGAAGAGATTTTTTAAAGTAATAATCGAATTCAAAACGAACTTAATGTTTGTTTTCTTTTTTTTTATATACATTTAAATTAATTGCGATTTTTTAATTGAGAATTCTAAGTAATGTCAGTCTGGTAGACGGCCAAAGGCCATACCATTAAGACTTAAGAATATTTTTTATACCATAATTTATAATCTGTTTATATTTTATCAAAATATAATTTATTTGTGAAATAAAAGGAGTCATTAAAACTAACTAAACTAAACTAGAGAATATTGAACCCTCGAAGCCCTCCAAGACCAAGAACTCGGCCCTTCCAAGCCCATGGCTCTTGGATTGCTACGAGGACAGTTTTTGTATTCAACGCGGGAAGCCTGCTTCATGAGAGTAGCAGCCTTAGAATGTTTAAGGTTAATCTGAGTTATTGTCATTGATAAATACTATAGTTATCCATCCATAATAATTTTCACCGATTGGAATTAAATTCTAAATTAATCCTTCCAAGATGAAAATGTAGACGGGAACCGTACATAGCTTTTATGACAGCCACAGAAGCTTGATCCACAACAAGATAAGAACCGTCTTCACCATTCCGATTACTTGCCTCCTTGTGAGAGTGAAGTCTCCACTTCGCAGTGTCGATACCATCATTCTGGGTAACGAGACGTTGAAGCACATCTTCAGTATTCCTGAGTTGCCCCGGGATAAAGCAGATGGCTTTCGTAAGACCGGCGCCCTGAAAATCTTGAAAAGGGGAGTTTTGGAGGGGGAATTTTAGTCACAGAGGTACGTAGACAGTCAGCGGTCTGCTGATTAAAGCAATCGACCAAAAAGGTTCTGTCCTCCAAACAACATCAATCATACCGAATTTGTGTACTCTCAGCCATAGCCAGCTCCCACAAATGATGGTCATGCTCTGTGATGGCCATGCTGTTGTCATTGCCAGCCTTACACATACTCATTCCAGGACCATTTCATTTTCATTTATTTAATATATGTACATCTTTTACAATGGGCCTTATGGCCAATAATAATTATTAGAAAAAGTTAAAAGCAAACCCTGAATTTAAGTTATAATTTCAAAATCAAAATCAATAATAACATAATATGTTAAAGTAAATTAAGAAAAATGACAAACAAGATACAAAGATTTAAAGGAGAATTTAAATTTTCAATATTATTTAAAATATTTTATACAAAATTTAGTTTAATTTTAACTGAATTAATGTACTGCCAAGTATCTGAATAGAGCCGCATCAAACTACTTGGTGCCGCGAAGTCTTCTTATAGAGTAGGGTAAAATGTTCCACTGCCTGATAACATTCACGAAAAATTGACGCTCGGATTTTCTACAACTGAATCTCGGTTGTATGTAGCAACATAAAAGAGCAAGGTTATCTTGCGAAATGTTTTTTTGCAGAGAGATATGATGGTTCATTGATACTAATAATATTATTAAATGTTTTCAGAGAAAAATAATTGAAGTATTGGTACAGACTACAGCCAAGAATATTATTTGAGAAGCTAAACACGTGGTCGTATCTTCGAAGATTGTAAACATAACGACATAGATTTATTGGAAACCACATTTAAATTTCTTTTAGCTTCAGAGTTATGGGCACTGAAAATTTGGCAACCGTATGTGATGATCGGTACGACTAAAGCTTTCGATAAGTAAAGTCGAATAGGTTGAGGGGTGAAATGCTTTGATAGGGAAAGACTTCGTAGGGCACCATGTATTTTTCCAATTACCATTTTGATATGATCATCCCAAGTGAGGGTTGAGTTAAATAAAATGCCAAGATTTTAGGCCCTCTCAACATACTCCAGTTTTTCTGTTCCAAGATAAAGTGCAGGAAGATAGCTGACATCCAGTTTGTTTTTATAGATTATAATGCATTTAGACTTCCTAGGATTAAGGCAAAGGTTGTTTGTTTCAGACCATGCTAGGGCGCTTTTCAAGTCAGTGTTTAATTTATGAGCCCCATTTTCAATCATGCCTAGCTTGCAGCTGAGTCGAACTTGAACATCATCGGCGTACAAATCAAGTGACGAGTAGTTCACCTGAACAGGAAGGTCATTTAAAAAAATAGAAAATAACAGAGGACCAAAAATTGACTCTTCGGGAACCCCTGTGGTGGCAAGTTCTAAGGGAAGAGATACATTTCATCTATTACAACTGCTTGGTTTCGTCCGCTACGGTATGAACGAATAAGGCTCGCCGCTGTGTTTGAAAACTGAAACTGATCTCTTAAGTTTGATATCAGGATCCTGTGGTCAACTGTATCGAAGCCTTGGAGAAGTCAAGAAGTACAAGAAATGATATCAAATCATCGTCCATTGCAACTCTTATATCATCTGAAACTTTAAGAATAGCAGAGATACAACTATGGTTTGATCCAAAGCCTGACTGCTTATCACACAATAATTATTTTCTGCGTAAAAAAGTAGAAATTTGTTCATGTAAGATTTTTTCCAGTGCTTTAGATAAAAATCGATATCGGTCTGAACTCAGGTTGAGCCAAACGTGTAGCCGGTTTTTCAAGGACTGGAATTACTTTTGGTACTTTCAAAGATGATGGAAAATACGATGTCATTAGTATGGTATTAAAAACGTGCGTAAGAACAGGTAAGATGTGGGGTAAATTTAAGAAATTGTGGCTGCATTCCATCAAAACCTGTAGCAGACAATACATCAGCATCATCCACGATCCACCCTTTGGAATTAAAACAAACTTACCCTTTCGGGGTCAACAACCCGAAAGGTTGCATTCATAGCCACAGACAGCATTTGCCGCGCTCCTCCCCAAGTCAGAATTTCGACCTGTGGCACTCCCATCAACAACACTTTCGGGGTCAACAACCCGAAAAGCTGATTCAGAATAAGCAGATGAGAACCGTTCGAGCTCCGAGTAAAACTTCGACAAATCTATATACTTATTGGGACGATAAACTACTCCGAACAAACAACTACTCACAGATTTAAAAATTAATTTAAACTGAATGCAGTTGCATATATAAATTGCCGTACCCACATCCATACGATTATGGCTGTCAGCGCGCAATAATTTGTAGCCCGGTAGATTGGATACAACATCCAACATTTCATCTTGGAACCATGTTTCAGATAAACACATAACATCAATTTTTGACTCTGTTAACACGTCTCTAAACTCATCAATTTTACCGTGCAAACTTTGAGCATTAACGTGGCAACCCATCACACTGTTTTCTCAAAACATTAAGCATAACTCTCAATTTTTCGCTTCGGCTATAAGGTATAGGCTAGAGGATAAGCACTTAAAAGGTTATAAGTCATTTTCAAAAAAAGCAAAACAAAGTAGGTAGAGCCTAGAGATCTACTGAAAAGAAGCCTTCTACTCCAATGACAAGGGCGCAATTCTGATAAATGGCAATGTATAAAAGAAAAATAAGGAATAGTAGAAAGTAGATAAAATATTATACAAAAAAGATAATTTGAATAAAAGAAAAATGAAAACAATGCAATTAATAAACATCTCCATAATAATATGCAGCTTACAATTCATTATTGTGATCTTCTCTTTCATTTTCATTCTCATTTGCAACCGAATTTAAGCTTTCCATTGAAGTAATTGAAAGCGTTTTGTCTGTTGCATCTGTTGTAGGCAGCGTTGAAACCTTGCTCCAATCGTAGCAAATTTGTTTCACTTTTGAAGAAGAAACAAAATCTACTCCTACACTCCAACTTTTTCACAATTGCTCCCACTTTTTCCACATAAAAATTTTAATGAAAAAAGCAAAAGGGGTTGTAGTAACACTCGAACTCTGTCAAACTCAAACATTTGTGAGATGGTGCTCTTCATGGAAGTGTAATTCTCTTGACTTGCCAGTTCCTTTCAAAAGTTGATGCGTATTTGAATGGTCTCTGAAATCTTGACATAACATCGTTCCCTTACAGCCCCCCACAAAAATTTGTAGAAAGAGTTCAAATTGCAGCACCAGGCAGCGAATTGAACTATCAAGATGCCCGATTAGGCAGTTTGGAGTGATTGGTATTTGAAGATTGATCGCGACATAGCGCATAGGCTGTGAGGCATGTTGCATGACACACAACCCCGCGTGAACCAGTGGTCTTCTTCTGTGTAGACCGTACGACCTACACGACTTTGGGAGTAAAAAACTAGGATCCACAAACTTGCTTTCTTACACCGGTGCGTTAGGTGCTTCACTTCAATCAAAACTTCTTTAAAAAAAAGGCACCGTTTGAGCGCTCAGCACTAATTTTGGAATCAATTTCTCATCATTTTCCAACTATCCTCAACCATAGAGCGACTTATTTCGTTCCGCGTAGGCATGATACTGACTTTCTGTTATAAGTTCATAAGGGGAAGGAGCTGTCAAATGTCAAAAACCTATTGTGTGAAAAGAAACTTTTATATGGCCAACCTTTTACTTTAAATAAATTTTTTTAAAGAAAAATTAAAGATTTTTTTATAGTTTCGTTTTCAATTTTGTCAAGTTTTTTGGCCAACTTAAGATTTTCATCCGATATAAGCTGTTTTAATCCTTTAATATGTTGCTCGATGTTTTCTTCTAAAGATGTTTTTTTTTCCTCACCGTGCTTACTTGTTGTTTGTTGTTGTTTTCTCACATTACGTGTCTCATGTTTTCTATTCTCGGATGATGGGGTGTTTGACATCTTTTAGAAAAGCGGCAGAAAGATTAAATCTAAAGAAATGTGACAAAAAACCGAAACTGTAAGAAATTTAATGCAAATGTTATTTATACAACGCTTAGAACCAGATTAGATACGCTTTCATATGGGTATTACTATGAAATTATAAAAAAAAACTTAAAAAGAAGTTGTACTATTAAACTTTGCGTGATTAGCTTGTCATATTTGACATGGCCAGACTGACTAGCAGTCACGGTTTCATTCACCAAGGTTTCGGTTGGATCTCCAGGGGTTTTAACCATGCTGGCTTCGTCCTTTCCAGCCAGTGTCCGTTTGCAAGCCTTGCGACTTGTTCCTCCAGTTTCATTCACTGACTTTCCAGTAAGAGGCAGATGGGCAGAGCTTCCGGAAACCTTCTTTTTTCCAATTACCATTTTGATATGATCATCCCAAGTGAGGGTTGAGTTAAATAAAATGCCAAGATTTTAGGCCCTCTCAACATACTCCAGTTTTTCTGTTCCAAGATAAAGTGCAGGAGGATAGCTGACATCCAGTTTGTTTTTATAGATTATAATGCATTTAGACTTCCTAGGATTAAGGCAAAGGTTGTTTGTTTCAGACCATGCTAGGGCGCTTTTCAAGTCAGTGTTTAATTTATGAGCCCCATTTTCAATCATGCCTAGCTTGCAGCTGAGTCGAACTTGAACATCATCGGCGTACAAATCAAGTGACGAGTAGTTCACCTGAACAGGAAGGTCATTTAAAAAAATAGAAAATAACAGAGGACCAAAAATTGACTCTTCGGGAACCCCTGTGGTGGCAAGTTCTAAGGGAAGAGATACATTTCATCTATTACAACTGCTTGGTTTCGTCCGCTACGGTATGAACGAATAAGGCTCGCCGCTGTGTTTGAAAACTGAAACTGATCTCTTAAGTTTGATATCAGGATCCTGTGGTCAACTGTATCGAAGCCTTGGAGAAGTCAAGAAGTACAAGAAATGATATCAAATCATCGTCCATTGCAACTCTTATATCATCTGAAACTTTAAGAATAGCAGAGATACAACTATGGTTTGATCCAAAGCCTGACTGCTTATCACACAATAATTATTTTCTGCGTAAAAAAGTAGAAATTTGTTCATGTAAGATTTTTTCCAGTGCTTTAGATAAAAATCGATATCGGTCTGAACTCAGGTTGAGCCAAACGTGTAGCCGGTTTTTCAAGGACTGGAATTACTTTTGGTACTTTCAAAGATGATGGAAAATACGATGTCATTAGTATGGTATTAAAAACGTGCGTAAGAACAGGTAAGATGTGGGGTAAATTTAAGAAATTGTGGCTGCATTCCATCAAAACCTGTAGCAGACAATACATCAGCATCATCCACGATCCACCCTTTGGAATTAAAACAAACTTACCCTTTCGGGGTCAACAACCCGAAAGGTTGCATTCATAGCCACAGACAGCATTTGCCGCGCTCCTCCCCAAGTCAGAATTTCGACCTGTGGCACTCCCATCAACAACACTTTCGGGGTCAACAACCCGAAAAGCTGATTCAGAATAAGCAGATGAGAACCGTTCGAGCTCCGAGTAAAACTTCGACAAATCTATATACTTATTGGGACGATAAACTACTCCGAACAAACAACTACTCACAGATTTAAAAATTAATTTAAACTGAATGCAGTTGCATATATAAATTGCCGTACCCACATCCATACGATTATGGCTGTCAGCGCGCAATAATTTGTAGCCCGGTAGATTGGATACAACATCCAACATTTCATCTTGGAACCATGTTTCAGATAAACACATAACATCAATTTTTGACTCTGTTAACACGTCTCTAAACTCATCAATTTTACCGTGCAAACTTTGAGCATTAACGTGGCAACCCATCACACTGTTTTCTCAAAACATTAAGCATAACTCTCAATTTTTCGCTTCGGCTATAAGGTATAGGCTAGAGGATAAGCACTTAAAAGGTTATAAGTCATTTTCAAAAAAAGCAAAACAAAGTAGGTAGAGCCTAGAGATCTACTGAAAAGAAGCCTTCTACTCCAATGACAAGGGCGCAATTCTGATAAATGGCAATGTATAAAAGAAAAATAAGGAATAGTAGAAAGTAGATAAAATATTATACAAAAAAGATAATTTGAATAAAAGAAAAATGAAAACAATGCAATTAATAAACATCTCCATAATAATATGCAGCTTACAATTCATTATTGTGATCTTCTCTTTCATTTTCATTCTCATTTGCAACCGAATTTAAGCTTTCCATTGAAGTAATTGAAAGCGTTTTGTCTGTTGCATCTGTTGTAGGCAGCGTTGAAACCTTGCTCCAATCGTAGCAAATTTGTTTCACTTTTGAAGAAGAAACAAAATCTACTCCTACACTCCAACTTTTTCACAATTGCTCCCACTTTTTCCACATAAAAATTTTAATGAAAAAAGCAAAAGGGGTTGTAGTAACACTCGAACTCTGTCAAACTCAAACATTTGTGAGATGGTGCTCTTCATGGAAGTGTAATTCTCTTGACTTGCCAGTTCCTTTCAAAAGTTGATGCGTATTTGAATGGTCTCTGAAATCTTGACATAACATCGTTCCCTTACAGCCCCCCACAAAAATTTGTAGAAAGAGTTCAAATTGCAGCACCAGGCAGCGAATTGAACTATCAAGATGCCCGATTAGGCAGTTTGGAGTGATTGGTATTTGAAGATTGATCGCGACATAGCGCATAGGCTGTGAGGCATGTTGCATGACACACAACCCCGCGTGAACCAGTGGTCTTCTTCTGTGTAGACCGTACGACCTACACGACTTTGGGAGTAAAAAACTAGGATCCACAAACTTGCTTTCTTACACCGGTGCGTTAGGTGCTTCACTTCAATCAAAACTTCTTTAAAAAAAAGGCACCGTTTGAGCGCTCAGCACTAATTTTGGAATCAATTTCTCATCATTTTCCAACTATCCTCAACCATAGAGCGACTTATTTCGTTCCGCGTAGGCATGATACTGACTTTCTGTTATAAGTTCATAAGGGGAAGGAGCTGTCAAATGTCAAAAACCTATTGTGTGAAAAGAAACTTTTATATGGCCAACCTTTTACTTTAAATAAATTTTTTTAAAGAAAAATTAAAGATTTTTTTATAGTTTCGTTTTCAATTTTGTCAAGTTTTTTGGCCAACTTAAGATTTTCATCCGATATAAGCTGTTTTAATCCTTTAATATGTTGCTCGATGTTTTCTTCTAAAGATGTTTTTTTTTCCTCACCGTGCTTACTTGTTGTTTGTTGTTGTTTTCTCACATTACGTGTCTCATGTTTTCTATTCTCGGATGATGGGGTGTTTGACATCTTTTAGAAAAGCGGCAGAAAGATTAAATCTAAAGAAATGTGACAAAAAACCGAAACTGTAAGAAATTTAATGCAAATGTTATTTATACAACGCTTAGAACCAGATTAGATACGCTTTCATATGGGTATTACTATGAAATTATAAAAAAAAACTTAAAAAGAAGTTGTACTATTAAACTTTGCGTGATTAGCTTGTCATATTT
>OX456986.1:69957727-70026312 GCA_949752695.1 Melanostoma scalare | reverse complement strand
CAGTTCTTTTTCATTTCGTGCGGCGTTCAAATCTGGAACAGCTTATCAGGTTTGGTACTGATACCTTGCTCACTCACCACGTGACCCAAGTACTTCAACTTACTCTTGCAGAACTCGCATTTCTCTCAGTTGATGCGTGAGTTCGATGCTTGTAACTTAGAGAAAACTTCCCTCACGTGCTTTATGTGTTCGTCGAACGTGCCAACGATGATGTCGTCCAGATAAACGAACGCATATTCGTCCATATCTGGGCCGATGATGCTGTCTAACATCCGTTGGAATGTGGCAGCGGCTGAGTTCAGTCCGCACGGCATGATCTTCCATTGGTACAATCCGCGTCCTGGTACAGTGAACGCGGTGTAAGCACGGGACTCGGGATGTAAAGGGATCTGCCAGTAGCCTTGTTTGAGATCAATGGTGGAGATGAAGTTTGCTCGTTTCAATTTATCTAAGATGGCTACTATCTGGGAAGAGGATACGCATCCATTACGCTGTCGGTAATCAACACATTCCCTCCACAAGCCGGTTGACGGTTCTATTTTGTCGTCCTGGAGTAGCTCATTGATCTCGTCGTCAATCACCTTTTGCGTAGCAGGGTCCTTAGGGTAATATCTTTGCTTAAACGGCAGGTCGGTCTTTAGTTTGATGTGATGTACTGCGGTATCCGTAACTTCCGGCAGGTATTCAAACTTCGGTAGTTTTTCGTCTGATAGCAATTTCAAAGCATCCTCTTCTGAGACGGCCAATGATTAGTCCAATTGTTACGGTAAAATTTCCCGGAACAAAAACTATTCTTGCTATTGTTTTATTTTCATCTTTTTATATCCTCTCTTTCCCACTTAGCCTTCACATCCTTTTTTTTTGTCCCCACCATTACTCCGTTGTTTGCTCTTAGCAGTGTGAACGTAACATCGCTTTGAGCAAATAACAAAAGCAGGTAACCCAAATCAGCGGATGAGCTGAGATATTGTTCAGTATGTCGAGCCAGAAGGACTCTGGAGAGTCACATACTAAAACAACAACACAAAATCGTCAACATAAAATACACCATACACACACAACACAAAACTCACTTTACACAACATCACACAGAATGCACATGCATATCAAGAAAACGTCATCATTTCATCATCAATGTAAAGTCATCAATGTAAAGTAGTATGGCGTTAAGCCCACCCTAAATTATCCATAACAAAGTACAAAAAGGTTGGAACGATAAGTGTTCATCCCCTCATCCCAAAATCTGCAAAAGGGTCCACCAGTGTCAGGTTAGGGTTCGCGGTGTAAAAGATTTCCTCCTCCTATAGGTTTCCTTAAAAAATTTGTTATTCAAGAAAAATAGTAATTTGATCTTTAGTCTTCTTAGATTCACTTTTCACGCGTAGTAGAGTAACTGAGAAAATGCTCAGATTCATCTTGTTTTCAATTTAGTTAATTTCGATGTTTTCTCAAAATGGTTTTGATATAGGGTTTTAGGTGGTCTGGACTCACCCATCAAGTTTGGCAAGTGTTGGATGACACCAACCACTTGTCGAACTTTCGAACTTGGTGATTGGCAAGAGAACGGCAAGTTTTGGACGACACCAACAACTTGTCGAACTCTGTGAATGTGTGTGTATACTTTTGTTGGTATTCGACAGCGATGGCTCAGCACGCCAACGGTGGCTGATGTCGAGATACTGAATCCACAAAAGTGATTGGATGAGCGTATGAATGTATGCGTGCATGAGAGCGGGGTTGAGACCAGGCAAGAAGCTAGGCTTGAAGTGGGAGACACTTCTTGGCGAGCTGACAAGCGATTTAGAGGTTTTTTTTAAAGATTGAGCGAGAAAAATCAGAAATTGAAAAAAATAAAATCGAAAACAAGTTTTTATTCTTTTGAGTTTTTTTAGCAAGTTGTAGCAAGTTCATTTTGGAATTTTTGTGGAAAAGTGAATTTAGGTAGAAGAAAGGAGCGAGTAAAGGAATCGTCAGGACGGGATGATAATTTGGGAAAAAGAATACGAGGAAAAAAATACAGGAGGAGGACATCTTGAAAAGATAAGTAGTGTGTTTCATATAAAAATACAGAATTTAGTGCGCAGTTTAGTGATAGCTTTTTAAACCATTTTTCTGCGTGGACTCTTTTTTTTTTATTATTTCGAATCTACCAGAAGATTGTCTGGCACGCGCCCCTTTAATTTCAACCCCATTTTGGAGTTCTTCGGGACCGAATTTTAACGGTCCAACCTTTTGTACCTTTGTACTTTCGTTCTTTGAAAGACATTTGAAGGTCTTCTTAACTTTTCTGTACTTATATACTAGCTCTATTAATTTCTATTTACTTCTTTCAATCTTGTAAAAACAACTTTATTTTCTTTAAAAGATTTGGGTTTTTAATCCAGGTTTACCAAGGTTTTCCCAGCAATAAAATCATTAAAATCATCTTTCTTTCTTTTCATTTTATATTCCTTTTATTTTAACATTTTTTCAGTCAAGGTTTGGAAATTCCTTCTTCATAAAAATTTCCTGGCGCCCATTAAAATCTAGGACACCCTGTCCTGATTTACATTGAATTAATAAAATAATTCAATTCAATTTTTTTTTATCACATACCTTTTTACCACACACATTTTTTTATCCGCGATCATTTTTTAACCATTGTGAACCCAGCCCAGCTGAGTAGCCGTGGAGTAGCCGCATATCATTTTTTTATTGCAGCTTATTGCACTTTTTTTGCTTACCCCTACGAGTTTGACAGTTGTCATTCTCGACTATAATTTTCGCGGCACCGGTTGTGCATTTGTTCTAATTTTTATTATTTTGCAAATTTGGATTCGTATATCCATAAGTACCGCGGTTTATTAGTTTCGCTTCGTCCTAAATAATAGTTTTGATAGAAAAAAAAGTGTAATAAATTGGCGCCCAACGTGGGGCATCTTAAGTGGAAAACTACATACGTTTGTGTGTATAACCTTGGTACTTGGTACCAGTGAAACGTGCATTGTGCATATACCTATTTTTTTCTTAGGGAAGTGATTTTTTTTTTGTGTTGTGGTTTTGGTTTTGATTTGTTTGAGAACTTTTTACTTTTGTTTTTTCTTATCCCCTAGGTTAAATTTGTTGAAGTGTGTTCCGGATCAAAGTGGATCGTTCATCGTTTGGCTGCTTTTTGACATTTTGAGATTTGAGTCCCATACTAAAGGAATTGGTTGTAATTGGTCTGTATACGACAGAACCAATCTCAAGTAAGGAGTGTTTTGTTTTTTATTAGTTTTTTTTTTTTTTATTCAGTTCAATTTTACAATAAATTGTTTCTGGGTTGTTTTCACCCATTGAGTGCTTATATATTTTATTCAAGTGATTGCGTTAGTTGCACACGAAGGTGCAAATTATATATTGCATACATTGTTGTTGTCTTTTGATTTTGGGTGGTTTGCATTGCCACTATTGAAATCCATAGCTCGCACGGTTGGCGAGACGAAAATTTGACAGGGTGTTGTGGTTGTGAATTGCAACCAACGAACGCGTAACTTGGTTTGTCGTTTTTTTTTAACTACATATATTGTTTCGTTTTATTATCTATTGTTTTTATTTACCTATACGTATATACCTAACTATTTTGCTTTTGATTTTGTTTTTTTATATAAACATTTTTTTTTGTTGTCCTTTCTGGGAATATATATTTGAGTTGTTCGTTTCAAACCATATTGAAGTTGAGTGTGAGTTTGAGTTTTCTTAAGCGACTGTTTTTTGTATTTTGTTTTCCTTTCAAGTATCCGTTTGGAGCTTGATACTGTTTAGTTAAAATTTGTTTGAGGTCTAGGATCAGAGTCGGTCAGTTTGATTAATTGTTCTTTTTAAGTTGGTGTTTGGTTCAGTTTTTACTTATTTTGTTTTTTTGTTTGAAGTTAATAAGGTTTATTATGGATATAAATAGGCTAGCTCATGATGAATTGGCATATGAAATGCAATGTAGGGGCCTTGATGTAGGAACGGTGGACGAGATGCGGAAGTCTCTAAGAGGTGCTAGGTTATTAGAGAGAAGAGGTTCTTTAAGTGTTCTCACGAAGTATCCTTTTACTTTTGAGGAAGATGTTAAAGCGGTTGAAGGGAAATTAATTGAGATTTTTAAGTTATTAGAGAATCCGCCAATTGGGCGGAAATCAAAAGAATATGCCAAGGTAGTAGCTAAAGTAGAATGGTCGTTAGGTAGATTAGATAGGTCGCAACCTGATGAGGGAGAGGAAGAAAAACAGAGGTTAGGTTTGAAAAATAAATTAGTTATGGCTTTAGCAGATTTAGAGGAGGAAGTTGAAGTAGGAATAGTGGATGAAGTTCAGCGTTCGGTTGATACTCCCAACGCTAGTGCAGGGACAGATATAGGGCTAGGATTAGGAACATCAACAACAGTAGCAGCATCAACATCGTCGGGATCAACAACAACAACATCAACAGCAGCAGTACCAACAGCAACAGTACAATCAGTAGAAGTACAGTCAGTAGCAGTACCATCAGTTTTTGTAGGAGAGAATAGGGCTAGAGAGAACAACATAGTAGAGCAGGTTTTCGGTGGTAGGGAAAAATTTGAAAATATTTCCAAGTGGGATGTTAAGTTTACTGGAGAGCGTTGTGGTGCTTCAGTAAACGCATTCCTAGAAAGAGTAGAGGAGTTAAGACAAGCTAGGGGGGTTTCAGAAACCAAACTTTTTAGGGCAGCCGTTGAATTGTTCACAGGGAAAGCATTGTTGTGGTATAGGGCGGTAAGAGTAACCATCAATTCATGGCAAGAACTAGTCAGGGAACTGAAACTAGAATTTTTGCCTCCGAATTATGATGACTTGTTGCTCGATGAGATTAGGCGTCGCACGCAAGGCAAAGATGAGACCATCGGAGTCTACGTGGCGACAATGTTGAATATGTTCGGAAGGCTTTCTGAACCTATTTCGGAGGGTAGAAGGTTGGGTATGATTCAAAAGAATCTTACTCCCTTTTACCAAACACAGCTTGGTTTGGCTAAACCTAGTTGTGTCTCCGATTTAGTTAGCTTAGGGCGCAGTCTTGAAACTGTTAGGGCTAATGTAGAGTCGTATGTTCCACCCCCCAACGTGAAAAACCGAAACCTACTAGAGCCGGATCTGGCCTATGTGGGTGTTGATACCCCCGATGTTCTGGTTGTTTCCGATAACAACCGAACAAGTCGCGAAGTTGCTGTGCGTACGGCTCCATCAACGGATGGTAGACCTGAACGCAGGTGTTTTAATTGCAATGGGTTGGGCCATTTTGCAAACAGGTGTTCTGCTCCTAGGCGATGCTTTGGTTGTGGTAAGCAGGGAGTTGCTCGAAGCAACTGCCCTAGTTGTTCGGGAAACGTGAGACGCGCTCTTGGGTCAGTAGGACGAGAGCGTCGTTGAAGCAGGTTAGGTCGCCTACTGGCGATCAGTCGGCGGAAGTGCATGTAGGTTTTGCACTTGAACACAAGGGTAGTGATAGAAGGCCGTATCTTGGTGTTAGGGTTTATGGAGTTAGATTGTTAGGTTTATTAGATTCAGGTGCTTCACGCACAATTATATGTAGAGATGGGTGGGATATTTTAGCAGGGTTAGGGATAAAGTTAGGGAAAAACAAAATTGGTAGGGTAACTTTAGCGGATGGGAAAGGAGTTGAAGTTATAGGAGTAGTGTCGCTTCCTCTTACTATTGAGGGGAAAGTGGTACTTATAGAGTGTCTTGTCATTCCCAGTATCCCTCATATGCTGATTTTAGGAGCAGATTTTTGGGCTCTGTCGGGCATTGTTCCGGATTTAAAATCAGGGGAATGGGACTTTTCGGCGCAAGATGCTTTGGCGTCAGTATCGGACGCAATACATCTGTCGGATTTAGACGAGACACAGAAGTTAGAGTTAGGTAAATTTTTAGATAGGGTTTTTAGCGAAATGCCAGAGGGATTAGGGTGCACACAAATGGTGAAGCACAAAATTAGGACCCAGTCAGAACCTATAAAACAGCGTTATTATCCGGTTTCTCCAGCCATCCAGAAGTTCGTAGATAAGGAGTTAGATGAGATGTTACGGGATGGGGTCATCGAAAAGTCTAACAGTCCTTGGGCTTCTCCCATCGTGATGGTGAAAAAGAAGGATAATACTTATAGGTTCTGCATTGATTATAGGAAACTCAATGGAGTTACAGATAGGGACGCTTACCCCCTCCCTTATATTTCAGCAATTTTAGATAGGCTTAGTAATGCAAGGTTTCTATCATCCTTGGACATTAAGTCTGCATATTGGCAAATTCCTATGGAGGAGGAATCCAGGAAATATACGGCTTTTACAGTCCCTGGTCGCGGTCTCTTCCAATTCCTGCGAATGCCATTCGGGTTGCACAATGCACCTGCGACCTGGCAGTGATTCATCGATAATGTCCTTGGTCCAGAGTTAGAACCTTTTGTATTCGTCTATCTCGATGATATTATCATCGTGACAGACAGTTTTGAAAAACACGTAGAAATTTTAGATGAGGTTTTTAAAAGATTGATTCAGGCAGGTTTAAAAGTAGGTAGAGAAAAATGCAATTTTTGTAGGTCGTCTTTAAAATTCCTGGGCTATGTTGTGGACCGCAATGGTTTACATATGGACCCAGAAAAAGTAGAAAGCATGTTAGGAATCCCTGCACCGAAAACGGTAAAGGAAGTTAGGTCATTTATAGGGACAGTTTCTTGGTATAGGAGGTTTTTACCAAATTTTGCTAGTTTGGTAAAACCATTAACAGATTTATTAAAGAAGAGTAGGAAGTTTGTATGGACCGAAGAGTGTGAAGAGAGTTTCAGGAAGGCCAAAGAATGTTTAGTGGCAGCTCCGATCCTGACCTGCCCGGATTTTACGAAGCCATTTGTTGTTCAAACAGATGCTTCGGATTTCGGGGTTGGAGCAGTTCTTAGTCAGACGTTCGACGATGGAGAGAAAGTGGTCTGCTACTTGAGCAGATCGCTTAACAGATGCGAACGCAATTATTCCACCACGGAAAAAGAATGCCTTGCTGTTCTTTGGGCAATAGAGAAACTCAGGCCATACTTGGAGGGAGTTAGGTTTACTGTGATTACGGATCATTATTCATTGGTCTGGCTCAGTAAATTAAAAGATCCTGTAGGTAGGCTGGCGCGATGGGCTGTTAGATTACAACAGTTTGATTTTGAGATTGTTCACAGGAAAGGCAAGGACCATGTTGTTCCAGACATGCTTTCAAGAAGCGTACCGGTTTTATCCGGGATTTCGGAAAACAGTTTGGATCCTTGGCTTGTGAGTATGAAGAACAAAATCGAAGAGAATCCATTAGCATTTCCAGCATGGAGGATAGAAAATGGGGTTTTATATAAATATGTTAGGGCAAAACACATTTTAGTTAGGGATAGTAATGAATGGAAGATAGTTGTAGGTAAAAGTGATAGGAAAAAGATTCTTGAGGATTGCCATGACAATCCACTCGCAGGGCATACGGGGGTTAGAAAAACATTTGCTAGGGTAGAGGATAGGTTTTATTGGCCTAAGATGAGGTCAGACATAACAAGATACGTCAGAAACTGCAAAGTGTGTCAAAGTGTGAAGCCAGTGCATGATAAACCGGCTGGTCTGATGACGGAGAGAAAAGGGGTTACCAATCCGTTCGAAATGATATGTATTGACCTTGTTGGTCCTCTTCCAAAATCGAGTAGGGGTTTTATGTATATCCTTACTGTAGTTGATTATTTTACCAAGTTCCCTTTACTGTTCCCCTTACGGTCTGCAACAGCGAAGGCTGTGTGCAAAGAACTGGAAGACAATGTTTTCTTATTGTTCGGTGTTCCAAAAATTGTTATTTGTGATAATGGTCCGCAATTCAAAAGTAGGGAGTTGAAGTCCTTATGTGAAGGGTATAGGTCTACGTTGAAATTCACTGCACACTACCATCCACAGGCGAATCCCGCAGAGCGGATAAATCAAATACTGAAAACGACACTAAGAGCTTATGTGTCGGACAACCACAGGGATTGGGATTCTCAGTTGGCGAAAGTGGCCTGTAGTATACGCACTTCCCAACATGAGGTATTAGGGGTATCACCATTTTATGCTATATTCGGGAGGACGATGGTTACCTCCGGGTCAGGGCTCGCGAGCGCCACACCTCCCGACAAGTCTTTAAACCATAATACAACCGGGGGACAAATGGACATGGGCGAAATAGAAACGAGATTTAGGAAGCTTAGGGAAGACATAGGTAAAAAGTTAGAAGCAGCAGCCAAGAAGTCGACAAAAATTTACAATCTTCGCAGAAGGGACGTGAAGTACTTCCCAAACGAGTTGGTTTGGAGAAGAAATTTCACCCTTTCTGATGCCGCTAGTTACTATGCCGCTAAGTTGGCTTCAAAGTTTGTTGGGCCATTTCAAATCAAAAAAAGAGTTTCGCCATGGACTTATGTCCTAATGGACGAAAATGGTGCTGAAAAAGGTACTTGGCACGTGAAAGACCTTAAGCCATACCACGATGACCCCGAAGAATCCTGAAGTGAGTCGTGTAACCGGATGAGGTTGCACAAAACGATACTGAGAGCACCAAAGCTCTGTGATGTACAGTTACTCTCGCCAAGAGCGATTGAGACTTGGTTGTGTCGTCTATTAGTGTGTGTACTCCATTTGGTTGTGTTGTCTAACCATCACTTTTCCCATTACTTCGGCTTTTCTTTCGAAAAGCCCAGTTTTCTCTCTTTAGTAGGTAAGGGTGGAGTTTGTTACGGTAAAATTTCCCGGAACAAAAACTATTCTTGCTATTGTTTTATTTTCATCTTTTTATATCCTCTCTTTCCCACTTAGCCTTCCCATCCTTTTTTTTTGTCCCCACCATTACTCCGTTGTTTGCTCTTAGCAGTGTGAACGTAACATCGCTTTGAGCAAATAACAAAAGCAGGTAACCCAAATCAGCGGATGAGCTGAGATATTGTTCAGTATGTCGAGCCAGAAGGACTCTGGAGAGTCACATACTAAAACAACAACACAAAATCGTCAACATAAAATACACCATACACACACAACACAAAATTCACTTTACACAACATCACACAGAATGCACATGCATATCAAGAAAACGTCATCATTTCATCATCAATGTAAAGTCATCAATGTAAAGTAGTATGGCGTTAAGCCCACCCTAAATTATCCATAACAAAGTACAAAAAGGTTGGAACGATAAGTGTTCATCCCCTCATCCCAAAATCTGCAAAAGGGTCCACCAGTGTCAGGTTAGGGTTCGCGGTGTAAAAGATTTCCTCCTCCTATAGGTTTCCTTAAAAAATTTGTTATTCAAGAAAAATAGTAATTTGATCTTTAGTCTTCTTAGATTCACTTTTCACGCGTAGTAGAGTAACTGAGAAAATGCTCAGATTCAACTTGTTTTCAATTTAGTTAATTTCGATGTTTTCTCAAAATGGTTTTGATATAGGGTTTTAGGTGGTCTGGACTCACCCATCAAGTTTGGCAAGTGTTGGATGACACCAACCACTTGTCGAACTTTCGAACTTGGTGATTGGCAAGAGAACGGCAAGTTTTGGACGACACCAACAACTTGTCGAACTCTGTGAATGTGTGTGTATACTTTTGTTGGTATTCGACAGCGATGGCTCAGCACGCCAACGGTGGCTGATGTCGAGATACTGAATCCACAAAAGTGATTGGATGAGCGTATGAATGTATGCGTGCATGAGAGCGGGGTTGAGACCAGGCAAGAAGCTAGGCTTGAAGTGGGAGACACTTCTTGGCGAGCTGACAAGCGATTTAGAGGTTTTTTTTAAAGATTGAGCGAGAAAAATCAGAAATTGAAAAAAATAAAATCGAAAACAAGTTTTTATTCTTTTGAGTTTTTTTAGCAAGTTGTAGCAAGTTCATTTTGGAATTTTTGTGGAAAAGTGAATTTAGGTAGAAGAAAGGAGCGAGTAAAGGAATCGTCAGGACGGGACGATAATTTGGGAAAAAGAATACGAGGAAAAAAATACAGGAGGAGGACATCTTGAAAAGATAAGTAGTGTGTTTCATATAAAAATACAGAATTTAGTGCGCAGTTTAGTGATAGCTTTTTAAACCATTTTTCTGCGTGGACTCTTTTTTTTTATTATTTCGAATCTACCAGAAGATTGTCTGGCACGCGCCCCTTTAATTTCAACCCCATTTTGGAGTTCTTCGGGACCGAATTTTAACGGTCCAACCTTTTGTACCTTTGTACTTTCGTTCTTTGAAAGACATTTGAAGGTCTTCTTAACTTTTCTGTACTTATATACTAGCTCTATTAATTTCTATTTACTTCTTTCAATCTTGTAAAAACAACTTTATTTTCTTTAAAAGATTTGGGTTTTTAATCCAGGTTTACCAAGGTTTTCCCAGCAATAAAATCATTAAAATCATCTTTCTTTCTTTTCATTTTATATTCCTTTTATTTTAACATTTTTTCAGTCAAGGTTTGGAAATTCCTTCTTCATAAAAATTTCCTGGCGCCCATTAAAATCTAGGACACCCTGTCCTGATTTACATTGAATTAATAAAATAATTCAATTCAATTTTTTTTTATCACATACCTTTTTACCACACACATTTTTTTATCCGCGATCATTTTTTAACCATTGTGAACCCAGCCCAGCTGAGTAGCCGTGGAGTAGCCGCATATCATTTTTTTATTGCAGCTTATTGCACTTTTTTTGCTTACCCCTACGAGTTTGACAGTTGTCATTCTCGACTATAATTTTCGCGGCACCGGTTGTGCATTTGTTCTAATTTTTATTATTTTGCAAATTTGGATTCGTATATCCATAAGTACCGCGGTTTATTAGTTTCGCTTCGTCCTAAATAATAGTTTTGATAGAAAAAAAAGTGTAATACAATTATTAGTGATAAGTCGGTTGGCTTAGTCCAGTTCTTCTTTTCAGCAGAAAAGCGAACTGGCTTTTTTGAGAGCTTTCCTGCTGTGTGGATTGAAGATCATCAGCTCATTGAAGTGGATACCCAGGTTTGGATTGAATGGTGGATCCATCGGGGAGTTTCAGGACCAAATCTTTACATGTGGTGGCAGTCCGACCAACTCTGCCATTTGAGGGTCTTCTGAAGCACACCAATTTGGAGGAGTTCATCCGTATGTCCCACTTTTTGTAGTAGTGGTATAGTCTGCTGACGTGGGCCTCTACTCTCTTCACTGCGAGCAATGGTGAGAGTGATGTGGCGTAGGCTAGTGAGCCATCGGCGTAAAGGAGATTCTCGTATCCAGGAGTTTTTTGGTCTGACGTCATCAAGCTGTAGAGGAAGGGACCGAGTTTTGAACCTTAAGTGACTCCGGCTCTGATGTTCTTAGTGTGGGACTTGCAGTTGTCCATTTGTACGAAAAATTTTCTGAAAGAAAGAAAAGAACAGAGAATTTTGATTATTGGTGGTGGAAGCTGAAACGAGTAGAGTTTATGTATTAATCCATCTATCCATACGCTATCGAATGCCTTCTCGATATCCAGAAAGTATCCAACGATGACACGATGACTGTTGAGTGAGGTGGTGATGTTATGCTGAAACTTAAGGAGTGGATGCAGTGTCGAGTGTTTGTTCCGAAAGCCGAGCTTCATGTCGGGTCTGAATCACATTCGCATGATCGTCCACTCTATTACTGTCGGCATCGGTAGACGAGAAACCTCGTAAGTCCTTTACATGGGAGCGAATGAGAATGTCGTCGGTAGATACAGTCGGTTGGTGCGGGGCAATGATCTCTCTACCGAAATTGAGAAATGCTGGAGAGAAACCGGTTGACTCGTGTTTACTCGTTTTTAAAGTCAAGTGTTGCAGAACATATGCTAGAAAATAGTCATAGTTTTAGTTTGCAAAATTTAAAATTAATAGGAAATGTAAACAGCAATTATGAATTAGATGCTTTTGAATCTTTTTACATATTTAAAAACAAAAATAATCTTATGAATAATGATGATGGACCAATCAACGATTCAATATTCAAAAAATTTTTCAATAGATTCAACTCAACTCAGCTGTAATTTTGTTTAGAAACATTTTTGTTTTTTGTTAGATTTTTGACAAATAATTTAATTTAATTTAATTTTTAAATCTCACTGACGATGGAAGCATTGCTTCTGAAATGTGCATTTGAGGAAATATAATAAGTATTTTTAATTGTTGAAAATTATATTAATCTTTTTATTTATTAGATTAAAAAACAGGTGGAATATCTCTACTACAAAACTCATCGTATTTATGGCGAAAGATAGCTCGGGTATATGCTCATAACATGTGCGGTTGTTGTGGTGTACGTATTGTGTTATCATAGTCTTTAGTACTCGGTTGACACGTTCTGTCGGGTTTTCTTGCGGAGACTAAGGGTTGGTGAAATTTTGTTGTATTCCCATGGCAACCTGCACCAGAGACACCGGTGCAAGTTGCTTTTGAATCTTTGTGAATCGTAATGCAGGGGAAATAACGAATCAGGTAAAGCATTCCACATTCGGGTGGTGAGACTGAAATACGAATCTCTATACTTGACTGTACATCCGAAGTTGGGCTCAAGGTAAAACGGATGAGCATTCCTGGCGAGGCGGGTGTTGCGGCTAAATTGTTTCAGAAGGAGTAATGTAACTGGCTACTTAACTAGAGCACTGTTTGTGAAAAAAGCGATAAAAAAGAGAGAGACAGGTAACGTTTCGACGATGTTCAAGAGAATCAATCGATTCTACGATTGAACGATCACCTATCAATCTCAACGCTCTATTTTGTAACCTATCAAGTAGGCGCAAAGATGTTTGAGGAGCACCTGACCAGATATGGGAGTTATAATCCAGTTTTGGGCGGATGAAGGCCTTATAAATTGTAGCCAGATCAGAAGGCATCATTTCAAGAAGCCTAAGCATTTAGCAGCGTTTTTGGCGACTTCCAATATGTGGTCATTCCAACGAAGATCATCGTTTACACACATACCAAGTACAGACAGCTTTTCGGTTTCTTGGATGCAGGTACTATTCATGGATAGTGGTATTGGGGGAATGTTAAGCTTCAAAGACAAGAGACAGCATTGAGTTTTCGAAGCATTGAATTCTAGTCGGTTTTTATGACCCCATGTAACAATGCTGTCAAAGTCAGAATTCAATGAGCTTATCATACGCAACCGTTCCAGTTCCACATCCGAAGAGCAGGGACGTGAATTTGGAAACGAATATGAAAAGCTGAGGGTCGAGTCGACAGCAAAACAGTTAAGCGGATTAGAAGCTTCAGACAGGAGATCATTTATGAAAATGAGGAAGAGAGTCGGAGACAAAACGGGGCCCTGGGACACACCAGCATTTATGAGGTGGGTATCAGACTTGAAGCAATCCAATACAACTTGTATTGAACGGTCGGAAAGGAAGTTTCTAATCCAACGAAGAAGAGACTCATCGGTACAAAAAGCACGCATTTTCGATAAAAGATCCTGGTGCCAAATTCCATCAAATGCTTTAGAAATATCAAGCGCAATAATCTTACTTTCTCCAAAACAATGTAAAGATTGGTTCCACATTTCGGTGAGATATGCCATCAAATCACCAGTGAATCGTTTGCTACGAAAGCCGTACTGATGGTCATTAAGAAGCTTTCGTTCTCCAAGATATTTCATAAGTTCACGGTTTATCAACGTTTCCATGACCTTGGAAACAAGGGACGTTAGTGCAATTGGACAGTAATTGGAAGGGGACGAAGATTCGCCTTTTTAATGGACCGGCTGGACAAATGCAGTTTTTCATCTGCTCGGGAAAATCCCAGCAGAAAAGGAAGGATGGAAAAGTTTACGCAGTGGTTTTGCCAGCGTAGAAGAACACCTCTTCATAATAACGGCGGGGATACCATCTGGACCAGCGGATTTATGTATGTTGAGATCTTTGAGGACTCTCGCAACCGAGCGAGTTCGAAAAAGTATCTGCTTCATCACAGAATTTGCAGACTCGAGCTCAGGTGGAGCCAATATGCTTTAAGGAAGTGTCGAGTTGGCAGCAAATTGAGCTGCTAGCAAATTGACTTTGATATAGCTGACATACGGAGAGTCATTGAAAACGAGCGTTGGGACCGATGACGTGGTCGAGTTTTTAATGTTCTTGACAAAACACCAGAAGATTTTACTTCCTTTTGGACACAACAGTATTTTTTGACTTACTTTTTGATCATGCAAAAACTAAGCCTTTTGTATTTGAGCATTACAGATATTTCTGGCCCGTTTGAACAAATTTCGGTTTTCCACTGTAGGGCTAGCTTTAAATTTTCAAAAACTACTTTCTCTATCCCTAATCGCCTATTTACAGCTTGAATCTAACCACGAATTCTCTTTGGGGATGATACTTTTTGTTCTGTGAAGAAAAAAATTTCTCATGCCGTTGAGAATTACGTTAGATATCATATCAGCTGATGCGTCAAAGTTTCCGTCGAGAAAGCACAATGACCAATTAAAATTTCCAAAGAAACTATTCAGTCCGTCCCTATTTGCTTTCTCATATTGCCACACAGTTCTTTTAGGGACGTTATCTTTTTTTACCGTGACGGAAAACGAAGAATCTACCGATATGACACAATGGTCCGATTTGCCTAAAGGAGATGATACTACAACCCTGTATTTTTCGAGATGAGAAGTGAGAAATAGGTCAAGAGTGTTGGCCACATGGCCTTCAATATCTGTAACCCGAGTGGGCTCATCAACAAGTTGAGCTAATTCGTTAAACTCAGCGAAGATCTCAACATATTTTCCTTCGGGTGCTGTCTGGCCAGAATGTCGAAGCCAACAAGAATTGTGTACATTGAAATCGCCCGCAATTGCGATTTCAGTGTGAGGATAAAGAAAGACAATTCTTATTATGGAGTCAGATAGCGCATCAAACTCGTTAGAGGTTGAATTCCTATCTAAATTGGGGCTTCTATTAATAAAACAATAGTGAATGATTTGCTTACGGACGGTGAATTTTGACCACCTGAAATTAAAAATCGTATTAGAACAGAGGCCGTATTGTGGAGAAGTTGGTAAGCAATATCATTTCAAACATATACGGCGAAGCCATGCGAAGAAAAAAATAATGGCACTAAGCTATATCCAGGCAGGATAAACTCTGTGGGATCAGAATCAACACCCACCTGTGTTTCACTCAGTGCCAAAACAGCTGGCCTGCATTTTGCAGTACACAGCAAAGAAATTCGATCGCAACCCTATAATGTTGCTTAAATCGAACCGAAATTTAACCGACATTACAATTCACAAAAACACATAAAACAAAATATCAAACGCAGACGCTACCTAAATCAAACCAACAAGTATAGATCTCGATTGGAGAACACAAGCAAATTACCAGCGGTGTTATGCCCAGCCAGCAACTTGTTGATGTTTCACCAACGGAACCAACACCGTTAATCGACTATTCGCCTAGCAAACTCACAGCCACAGCATTTGCACACACTGCATTTGATAAGAAAAATTCAAATCATAAGAAATGTGTACAAATGCCGTGACTGCAAGAGTGGTGCAGGGCAGGAGATGGCAGAGAAGGGAACCGGACTTTCTGATTACATAGGTTATTGTTGTAATTTTTTTTTTTTTTATATTAGTTTAAATGGGTGGTAGGTGGCATGGAAATGAATTGCACTGCACAAGCAGTGGCACTGGTGTTGATTTGCACTTGTTTGTTTTTTGTTTTAAAAACAATGAAATATATTTTTTTTTCACTCGCGGCGGACGGGCGAATTGATTTTTATTGTTTTTTGGGGGGATTTTTTCAATAATTTAGATATACGGAAAACAATATGGTGGCATGAGAAATAAATGGCACTGGGTAAACTCACAGTAACAGCATTTGCACACACTGCATTTGATAAGAAAAGTTCAAATCATAAGAAATGTGTGCAAATGCCGTGACTGCAAGAGTGGTGCAGGGCAGGAGATGGCACAGAAGGGAACCGCACTTTGTGTTTAGGTTATTGTTGTTGCCGCGCACGGGAGAACTGATTTTTATTGTTTTTTGGGAGGATTTATGCAATAATTTAGATATAGGGGAAAAAATATGGTGGCATGAGAAATAAATGGCACTGGGTAAACAAAATGCGGACACTTGACAAGGCACGTCTTCACTTGTTCGATAGCAGATCGGCACTGATAGTATTGGTAAACTGGCTGCCGTTGTCGGAGAGTAAAATTCGGAAAACTCCGAAACGTGTTATGATGCGCTCTTGTAGTGCTTTGACTACCGATTGACTTTTCGCTGATCTCAGTGGCACCGCCTCCACCTATTTAGTAAAACGATCTACCATTACCAACATCATGGTATGGCCTTTCATGGAACGTGGTAGGGAGCCAACGAAGTCTACGCATACTGTATCCCAAGGAGTGTTGGGTACGTTGGTATGCATCAGTCAGCTAGGTTTTTGCTGCGACGCCTTGTAGGCTAGACAATCTGAACAATTCTTTATATAACGCGCAATATCGCGATACATTCCCGGCCAGTAATAGGTTTTCGTGAGACGGTCGGCTGTCTTAGCAATACCGAGAAGTCCAGCGGACAGGCTCAAACAGTTTTTTTTTTCTTTCGGTGAATGGTATGCATAATTTCCAATTTTCTTTTTGACTAGAGAGTGGATGAGCAGAAAATTTGCGGTACAATTTTTTGTGTTATTCGGTTTCGGTGTTCGGGATATTGAGAGGGGTTACATTCATCAGTAATACTACAGTCATCAGTAATACTACAGAGGATTTAGACAAATCGCTTGGGTTAAATGGCAAGGGGTCTCTCGATAAAGCATTTGCAACGACATTTATGGTGCCTTTGCGATATTTAATATCGAAATCATACTGCTGTAGCTCTATTGCCCATCGCGCCAGTCGGCCGGAACGGTTATCAAGCGAGTGTAACCACTTTAAGGAATCATGATCGGTGACAACTGTAAAATGAAAGCCTTCAAGGTAAGGTCTCATTTTTCATATCCCAACCAGTACGGCCAGACACTCTTTTTCGGTCACAGAGTATTTCTTTTCTAGGTCGGTAGGTGTGCGTATGCAATTACCCTTTTTTGTTTTTCGGTATGTTGAGACAGAACCACCCCCAGGTCGTACTGACTAGCGTCCGTTTTGCAGCGTAAAAGGCAAATCGAAATTGGGAAAGATCAGGACGGGTGCTTCTGTCAAACGTTTCTTCAGCTCGGAAAGTGCATGTTATTGTTCTGTTCCCCAAATCCATTTCTGGCTCTTCTTCAGTAACTTGGTCAAGGGCGTCGCCACTTGGGAGAAGTTCTGTGTAGACCGACGGTACCAAGATGTTATTCCCATCACTCGTCTCAGTTCTTTTTCATTTCGTGCGGCGTTCAAATCTGGAACAGCTTATCAGGGTTGGTACTGATACCTTGCTCACTCACCACGTGACCCAAGTACTTCAACTTACTCTTGCAGAACTCGCATTTCTCTCAGTTGATGCGTAAGTTCGATGCTTGTAACTTAGAGAAAACTTCCCTCACGTGCTTTATGTGTTCGTTGAACGTGCCAACGATGATGATGTATTCGTCCATATCTGGGCCGATGATGCTGTCTAACATCCGTTGGAATGTGGCAGCGGCTGAGTTCAGTCCGCACGGCATGATCTTCAATTGGTACAATCCGCGCCCTGGTACAGTGAACGCAGTGTAAGCACGGGACTCGTGATGTAAAGGGATCTGCCAGTAGCCTTGTTTGAGATCAATGGTGGAGATGAAGTTTGCTCGTTTCAACTTATCTAAGATGGCTACTATCTGGGGAAGAGGATACGCATCCATGATTGATATACTGTTTAGCTGTCGGTAATCAACACATTCCCTCCACAAGCCGGTTGACGGTTCTATTTTGTCGTCCTGGAGTAGCTCATTGATCTCGTCGTCAATCACCTTTTGCGTAGCAGGGTCCTTAGGGTAAAATCTTTGCTTAAACGGCAGGTCGGTCTTTAGTTTGATGTGATGTACGACGGTATCCGTAACTTTCGGCAGGTATTCAAACTTCGGTAGTTTTTCGTCTGATAGCAATTTCAACGCATCCTCTTGTGAGACGGCCAATGGTTTACCCCCCAACGTACAGAGATGCTCTCGGTGCTCGGTCACGGCTACATCAGTTTTCTGCGTTGGTAACCACGGTATTTCCGTACCGCTTAAGCTCATACGAAAATCGGCGTCCCTCAATATACGAGTATCTACCCTTATCACCATCTCCTCAGTGAGTTGTGTCATATACGTCACCGTCCCGTCGATGGTCCGTTCTTTAATAGTCATCGCCAATGGATAGTGTTCGTGGCGAACCACTGCTTAACCATTGGCTAAGTGAGTACAATGTGGTTGATGTCGGCCGGGGCACTAAGGCGGCGTAATAAACGACGGGTACTCACATTGATGAACGATTTCGTGGTCCCGGTATCTAGTAATGCTTTGATGATCGTACGGTCACGAAACGTCTTGGTACTCTCTTCCGTGACTTCTGGTTGTGTAGGTACTGGTGTCGTCCCGACAAGAACTATAGTCTGAACCTGTGAAGGCTTTTGCTGTCGTGGCTTACGCTGCTGACTGGACATGATGGCAGCTCTATGCGGATGAATACCGTAGTCTTTTGTCAACCGTCTGTCCTCTCCGCAGTACGAGCAAAAGAGACGGAACGGTCTTCGACAGTTACTCTTATTATGCTCTCGCTGCTTACAATTCCAGCAATGAGAATTCCTATCGTATTGACTGAAGTGCGGTGGTGGTTGTGGCAGATCGGGACGGTTGAAATTCGGTCGCGGTGGAGGCAATACTGCTCGGCTGTCGACTATTGGTCGGTCTGAAGCAAATCGGATAGGAGCGGTACGAGGCGGTACTGGCCGAGGCTTAGGAGCAACGTATGGCTGTGCTTGGCGGGGCGTACGGTCTTCTCCTCGTATGAACTCATACTCCTCTGCCAGCTTCATGAGTTCGTCTAGTGTATCGAAATCACGCCCCGTTATAGTATATAGGTGGTATTCGGATCGCAAACTATCATATATGCGATCGATACTATCCTATATGATTGTACGCGGGTGTCGGTAAATCAGATATTGGGTGGCCTTAATAAAGTTCTTTGTTTTTTCACGAGACCCTTGCTTCTTCCGCAATATTTCCTCCTCCAATTTGCAGAGGTACGTAACTGGTAAGTTATGATCTAGGAAGGCGGTGCGGAACTGGGTCCATGACTTTATACGATCTTTGTTTATATGGAACCACTCTAACGCGGTGCCTCGTAATATTTCCGGCAAGGCCTTGACAATATCGTCGGGGCGTATATCATAGCAGGCTGTTAGTTCTTCAAGCCGGTTTAAGATATCATTCGCATTCCCCGATGAGTCGTACCTCAGTGCTCAGTCCCCATTTACGAACGTTGTTCATTAATTCGGCATCGTAACTGAGTATAAATCTGCCGGTATGTCAGAAGGTTGGCCTAGTCGACGATGGTTCGAATGGACGTGGGGTAACGACTTCATTGGAGAGCATGGCATTTGACGATGTTTGGTCTCTTGACGGTTAGTCTTCGGCAGGCGGAGCGGCGGGCGGCCGGTGGTACATAGGATGGTACTTGGAAGCAGACCTCCGTGTACATCGGTGACTTCGGCTCAGTTTCGTTTTCGTGTATTTGCACTTGCTTGTACTTCTTTTCGGTTACAAAGGCTAGTATATTTCAGGTATTGCTTGTCCAGGTTTATCAGCTATCGTATCGTGGTCGGAAAGCTCAGAGACTTTTTCGGTTCCGGCCAGTTAGAACTGCTTTTGTCTGGTTAACCTTAGGCTTGTTTTCACTATGAGAGAAAAGGAATTAGTGTTGATCGAGTCAGTTTAGGTTACTGCCTTCAGCGGCACAATCCCTTATATAGCCGAAGGTAAGGCGAAGCACTTAGGCGTCTGAAGACCCTAGTAGGTTGAAGCAGCATGGTTGTTTCATGGTAGGCAGAAACAGCAGGCGTCCAAATGGAAGGCGTTCGAAGACCCTGGTAGGTAGAAACGGCAGGTGTCCGAAGACTCTGGTAGGTAGAAACAGCAGGCGTCCGAAGACCCTGGTAGGTAGAAACAGCAGGCGTCCGAAGACCCTGGTAGGTAGATCTCAGGTAAATTGCTCTGGGGAATCGGCAGGTATTATTCTCTGCCCCAGGTGGCTCAATACGTAATCAATTTAATATTTGTTTATGCAAGTTACTCCCAAATACCTTGATTAACCTCTACTCTAATTTTGGTCTTCGACTTTCCTCAAGTACAGACGTGTTCGTTTATCGCTCCGCCTTTAAAAATTAATAATTGTGTGGATCAGAATCAAAACCCATTTTATCCACTTTTAGAGATTTCGAGTAAATCGAGAAAAACTTGTATCTTCCAAACAAGACATTGTTTTATCACTTTTTTTTTGCAGGACTGTTCAAATTGGAACTCCTCACAGTTTGATTATAGAAATAGTGATCGGTGGGTTCTGGTTTTTAAGTGGTACTAAAAAGAAATATGGATATAACGGGTTTTGAAAACTACCTCTAGATTTCAGATTAAAATAAAAAAGTGTAGCAATTGAAAACTTGAAAAACTTAATTTTAAGAAGGCAAAAGTTAATTTTTATTTTTTTTTATTTTAAGTAAAAAGTACAACAATTTATGTATTTTTTTTATAATTACCGCGCACATTAATGGGTTATGACTACCATTATAATGTTATAGTAGTAGTGCGAGCATTTTGGAAAATAGGAGAGGATTTGAAAGGGGACACCGATGCACGTTGCTCTTGGCTCCCTGTGAATCGTAATGCAGGGGAAAAACAGGGCCAGGTAAAGCATTCCACATTCGGGTGGTGCGACTAAAATATGAATCTCTATACTTGACTGTACGGCAGAAGTTGGGCTCAAGGCAATACTGATTAGCATTCCTAGGGTGTTCCGAGGCGGGTGTTGCGGCTAAATTGTTTCAGGGGATTAATGCAACTGGCTATTTCACAGGAGGACTGTTTGTGAAAAAAGCGCTAAAAGAGAGGGGGACAGGTGACATTTCGACGATGTCCAAGAGAATCAATCGATTCTACTATTGAACTATCACCTATCAATTTTAACGCTCTATTTTGTACCTTATCAAGTGGGCGCAGAGATGTTAGTGGAGCACAAGATATGGAAGCTATACTCCAGTTTTAGGCGGATGAAGGCCCTATAAATTGTAGCTAGATCAGAAGGGGTGAAGAACTTCGTGCATCGTCTCAAGAAACCTAAGCATTTAGCAGCGTTTTTTCGACTTCAAATATGTAGTTGTTCCAACGAAGATCATCGTTTACAGACATACCACGTACTGACAGCTTTCCGGTTTCTTGGATGCAGGTACCATTCATGGATAATGGCAATAGGGGAATGCTTAGCTTCAACGACAGGAGACAGCATTGAGTTTTTGAAGCATTGAATCCTACTCGGCTTTTATTACCCCATGTAACAATGCTGTCAAGGTCAGAATTCAATGAGCTTATCATACGCAACCGTTCCAGTTCCACATTCGAAGAGCAGAGACGTGAATTTGGAAGCGAATATGAAAAGCTGAAGGTAATAAGCACTGCGTGTTAGAATTAGAAATTAAAAATTTGATCAAACACGAAATTCATCAAAAACTGGCTGATGTTCACATAAAGGATCGTCATTTTCCAATACATGCGTAAACCACTGCCTTCCAAGATATTTTTATAAAATTTAAGTTCTTTAATGGACCTCCAATCTTCCCCATAGTGCTTGGTTAGGAAATTGAACACATCCCTTAGCTTTTCCTCTTTAAGTTGCACTCCCCTATTATTAATGGATCCATCCTTGAAATTTGTTTTTGTTTTCTTCTTTTAGCGATCTAGAAGCTCTTATGTCGGATAAGTAGTATTTTTCACCACGGACTTAAACAAACCCACTATTGTCGCTAGATAAAATGAATTTCTTAGATTCATTAAATTTTAAATGCCAGGTACCAGTGGGCCAAAAAACTCAATCCAAGAATATTTCCAGTCGAATAAGGGTCAACTTTCATATCCTAAATGAACAACAGTGATACAGTTTTGGTGAATTTCCCGGTATGACAATAACTATGAATTTCCCTCATAAAAACTACTCATACAGGGATGGGTCACAACGCCTACTCTGATAAGAAAAAAGTAAAGAAAACTTAATATTAATATTCTTTTCAATATTCCTTCGTGAATATAATATAGAAGGGTTTTTGAATTTCAAGTTTATAATTAAAGATATATTTTGCATGGATTTTGATGCGAAAAAAAAAATTTGGATATAATGGATTTTGAAACAAAAACTGTAGTGGATAAAATGGGGTTTGAAATTAACTACACTTTTTTTGGTCTGATTTCAATGGCATAAAATGAGATTTGAGATTGAAACTTGGGTCCTTCGATTGTGTTTGAATGATACCAACAAAACCTCATACCTAAGTAATTTTTTTTTTAAAGTGGATATAAGGGGTTCTGATTTTGATCAACACAATTGTCGCTTTCCCTATTCTTGAAATTTGCCTATACCCATTCTTTTGCCTTTACCCAATTTAAAAATAATAATCAATTGAATCACCATGCCTTTCTGCAACGTCTGCAATTCCGAAGTTAACATCGATCGTGTCTCGTGCAGTGGTTTATGCGGAAAAGTGTTTCACCCGGGTTGTATTGGGGTCAGCAAAAGATTGTTAATTAATATTGTTGACATAACTTCGCGATTTGTTTTTTATTGTGACGAATGTGAAAAAAATATCGTTGTCACATATATTACTTGGAATTAAGTGTTCCAACGAAAACCTCAAGTCAGCGATTGACGTGAACAATGTTAAATTTGCTCATTTACATAATAAGTTTAAAATTGATGACCGGATTAAGCAGAATGACGAAATTCATACGATGGTCCTTAACATTACCCGTGTGTTGAACAATAATTCTGATAATCTGTGCAAAAAAGTCGCCGATATTGCCAGTTCTTTAAATGACCTAATTAAAACCAGTGAAGCAAAGAGTGAAGAACTTTGCCTTAAACTTAACTATGCCATCCCTTTGAAATCTATAAACTCTCTGCTAGAAGAAATGACCCACTCTGTTAAAAACATTCTCGGTACAACATCGTCAATCCGATCAGACATCAAAGTACATTCATCTAGTAGCACTCTCGTTGGGCTCAATCATGTGTTAAATGATATGTCTAATGACTTAATGCTATAAGAGTTGACGAACTTAACCCTGTTTTCTTAAAGTCCATTCTGCCTCTGCTACTACCGTATTTCACGCATGTATTCAATACAGTTCTAACGACAGGAACATTTCCGAAGCAATGGAAAATGGCAAAAATAATACCACTTCCTAAGAACTCGCTCTGTAATGAGTTTCGGCCAATATCTATACTTCCATTTCTCTCAAAAGTCATGGAACGTATTATGCAAAAGCAACTGAATGACTATTTTGCCCGGGAAAATCTCTTAGTGCAAATTCAATCACGTTTCCGCCCTCAACACAGCTGCATAACTGCACTTTTAAAGGTCATCGAAGATATCAGGGCTGAGCTTGTTGCACTTTTTCTTCTCTTCACTTGGGCAAGATATTCTTTATCAATTAACTGGTAAGCTACTCTAATAATGAAATAATTTAGGATGAAAACGCACTTGAAAACCGCGAACTAAAACAATAGGAATTTCCGATTCCAAAACAATAAAAATAAGAAAAGCAAATTGCACGAACGACATGCACCGCGAGGGAAAATTTCGATTGAATGAATGACGTTTATCAAAAAGGTGCGTTTGATTAACGAGAAGAAAAGCGCGTCCAGCAACAACATGCTGTGTCCACGGCTGCTCAGCTGGGGGTGTGTTCGATGGAAATGTTTATTAATTAGATGATTAATGAAATGAAAATTTTTAATCGATGTATTAAGTAGGTGGGTGGGTGTTAGTAAAATTTTTGTTAGTACAGTAGCTAACAAAAATAAAAGTGGGCGCCAGAAAATTTTTGTTGAAAGGAATTTTCAAACCTTTGCTGAAAATTAAAGAAAAAGGGAAATACGACCAAGAATAAGAATGCGAATAGAGTGGAAAACGAAAGACAATGTTTGAATGGAATGAAATGAAATCTTTAATGTTCAATTTATGTGGTTGGGAAAACCTTAAGAGATTAGGATTAAAAACCCAAGTCTTTTCGAAAATATAGTTATAATAATTAAAAAAGTAAAAGATAGCAAACAGTAGATTCGCCAAAGACAAAAGAAGCAAGAAAAGCCCGTTATCGTGCTGTCTTGAAAGTGCCGTATGGCAATGAAAAGGTCGCGAGTCCCTCAAAATATGGGAAATTATCGACGCAAAAGGCAACCAGAAAAATATTCACAACTGAAGCAAGATTCAAAAAAAACTTTCAACGCACAATTTACTAAAACAGATTTCACTGTACTTATCTTAGAATTGGAATTCAATTGTTCCTCCTTGTACTTCTGTGTCCTCTGACACTTCCTTATTATTTTTCTTATTGGAAATTCCGTCGCTGGCCCGTTCTGCCACAACCCTTTATCCACACGAGAAATTGAATAGGCAAGTAAAATTCTACCAGGATTCACTAAATCAACCGAGTTACAAAACTTGCAACTTGGAAACTTTTTTTTTTAAATTAAAATCTTAAAATTTTAACCAATATGGCTGCTCAAATATACAATCTTTGAAAAATTCGCTTGATCGCTTTTTCTCACAAAACTTCTATGTCTCATAGCCAACAATGAAGTGACTTCCCCAACTCTCTTGTCAAGCTGTCTCATGTACGTCGATTTGTCTTGGCCGTTCATTCAGCCACAGTGGGTTCCATTACGGATATTTAGCACCAATCAGCGTTTTGCGTGAGAGGACTACCGTTTTATTTGGAATACCCTACTGTCTCTCAATATTCCCCTTAGCCACCAAATTTCCACGATCTTGGGAAATTATGGTCGGCTTACAGCTGACGGAAGAGTTCAGTGCCTTTTTTTTGTAGCGAAAGCGATAAATCGAAGACATGCTCCATTCTGTGCAACTAAAAGGTAAGCTACATCGGTGGTAAGAAAAGTTATGTGCAGAACGGGTCTGCAGACAATTTTTCTAGTAACGACGTAGCAAAAAGATTCGAAGAGAAGGAGGAAAAATTGGTAACGCGTATTTTTACAATCTAGGTCTGGTGGACTTTTGTTCAGAGCTTTAACAGGGGAAGACTGACAAATAACGTGGTTTTCTTGCAACAAAATTTAAATGGCGATTAGTAAAATTAAAGTTAAAGTTAAAAGTTGGGCACTCGGCCATAGAAAAGTATGTTCGTTGGGTACTTTGCCATTGATGATTTGGTGTTGATCAACTTGTGTATCAGTGTTGTTGTTAGTGGATGATGACTGATTTGTGTGTATATGTGTGATGGATGATTTGTGTATCAGTGTAAGTGTGTGTATGTGGATGATGACTGATTTGTGTGTATATGTGTATGCGGTGATTGATGTGTAGGATCAGTGTAATTATGCATGTACGTATGATGTGATTGTGTATCAATGTAGGTTTGTGTATATTATGATAGAGAACAGACTTCCTTCTGTCCTTTAGCAGTATGCATACATGTGTTGCGTGCGAGTCTCCAGCCAACCTGCTGGCTCGACACGATTGATGAAAATCCAGGTGGAAAGATGGGGTAGGTATAAGGAATCAGGAAGTGAAAAGGAAGGGTAAAGAGTTTTACAGAACCGCCCGTTCTGTTCGCAAGTGGTTGGTTGCTTTTGCAGGGTTCTCTGTGAGTACGCCATTGGTTGATGGGACCATGGCTGCCCTCAACTCACCCAGAACCATGCAGCTGCGACCAAAATCAAAAGAATAAGGTTTTCGGACAAACTATCGTAAGATGGTTTTTGTTGCGGTAAATTTTACCGCAACAAGCTTGATGATAACAAAGTGACATTCCTGGTTTTTTAGATTTTTCCAAGGCCTTTGACATGGTCAACCACACTGTACTTTTGAATAAGTTGCACAAAGAATTTAGTGTTTCTGTTGAAGCAATCAAACTAGTTTCGTCCTATCTAACTAATAGAAAACTGTAACGGAACCGATGTTCAGCCCCTCTTACTCCTAGTAGACCACCCTTACAACCCCATATGTACAGGCATATGAGGCTGGTCCGGGCAGCAGAAGCAAGAGGGGTGTTCAGGCTATGGCCGCTGGCATGCTTGCAAAAGCCAAAGACTAGCTCGTCGCGGGGGGGGGGGGGGGGGTTCTTGCAACCACAGCTCTGAACATTGTTACCATAAAAAAACATGCCTTACAAAAAAAAAAACTGGCGACCCAAATGTCCCTGCGCAATTTACCTAGCGGGGAGGGTCTTAGTTGGAATAGACCCTCGGAGGTTTTGCCCACCCTTCGTATCCCTGGGATACCACCATGGCTACTGCTACCTCCTAATCCTGCAGTAGCCCCTTACTCACCCTTGCCCCTATCGCTTACCTCATCCCTGTCCTATCTCCACCTCAATCAATGGATCCTTTTACCTGGACATCCTAATTAAATGTTTTTTTCCAGAAAAAAAAATCAAAAAAAAGAACACTGTTTTTTTTCTTTTTTTTAAACGTTATAATAAGTGATTTTATTTCTAACTAATCATCGGAATCCTCATTCGTAAATTTCCATTTCAGGTAATTATCATTCTATTATAATTTAATTCTTTAACTCGATTTAAACAAAAATTATTTTCTTAATATTTTTTTTCTTTTCAGATGGCAGCCCTCTTCTATAAATTTCAATTTCAGGTAATCAGCCTTCTATTATAATTTCATTCTTTAACTCGATTTAAACAAAAATTACTTTCTTAATATTTTTTTCTTTTCAGATGGCAACACTTTACTATAAATTTCAATTTCAGGTAATCAGCATACTATTATAATTTCATTCTTTAACTCGATTTAAACAAAAATTATTTTCTTAATATTTTTTTTCTTTTCAGATGGCAACACTTTACAGTATCCCCCCCAAACAAAATAAAAAAAAAACACATATATATAAAAAAAAAATTTATTATAGTTTAAAAGTACTCACTCAGGTCTAAGATCCACCAATGAGGTGCACCACTTTGGTAGTTATACCCTGTATAATTCGATGAGAAAAAAAATGTTTAAGGAATTTTATTTTGTTTAGATAGGGTATTTCGTTACCCATCCATTGCCACTGACTATCTACACTTTAATATTAAAATTTGCCATGTTAAATTTACTCATTAATTTCACTTTTACCTTTCTCTTCTATTTTTTCTTATTTTGTTTTCTTCATGTATTCTTTTCCAGTTTTCTTTACCCTTATTTTTTCTTTCTGAATCTTTACATCTTTCACTAACATTTTCTTATATATTTCTTAAATTTAAGGGTCACGACACGGTCTCAAAACACTAGGATATGGGGGTGGGAAAGTAGAGAAAAAGAAGAAAAAAGACACGAGGGTCAGTATGAGGGAATATGTCAGGTGGGGAACAGAATTCACTAGGACACACTTTTTCACAAATGCACTGCTGGTTATGGATGTTGATGATGATGGTGATGATGATGATGGGGATGATGATGCTGGTGATGATGATGATGGTGATGATGATGATGATGTTTAGTCTTTTCTATTACTTCCTTATTTTTTCCAATATACTTCTACTTATACTGTTTTTTTTTTCTTGGTACCCTTTTTTATACTTTCACTTTTACTAATTTTCTTTTAGGTACTTTTCTTATCTTTCACTTTTACTATTTTTTTCTCAAGGTTCTTTCACATTTTCCTTATTTTTTTCTTATTTTTTTTTTTGTTGAAGACTGGGTGTTATAACACTCCTCCAAATCACTATTTCCTATGTATTACTTTGCAAGAAAACTTATTCGCGTATTATACGTATTATTATGCGTGTTTAATTTAAAAATTTTAAATGTTTCTTTGGCTTCTTTGCCGGTATCATTTATCAAAGGAAATTATATGCACAAAAAAAAAACTCCCACGACCACTTTACGAGTTACGACAGTCTTTCAGAACTCTCTTTTTCCCAAGTTATTTTTTTCTACACTCGGGTAAAGTCAAACCAATTAATGAGCGACTGATCGCGATTCGAGTTAAACATTCAATGTCACATTACCGTCCGCGATGGCTAAGCTGATCTTGTCATGTACCTTCTCGACCGTTGCACATGCACATAGCCTGTACAGTTAGGTTAGTACATGACAGGATCACACCATCGGTTAGCGGCCAACTATTGCGGCTTATCACTGAGCGGGTGGTAATTGCTTTCTTTTTTGTGGGTAGAGATGAGCTCGCCTATTTTTACCTATTTTTTGTTGGTTGCTATGCGGGGTATATATTTCTTTTGCAGACTTGTGTACTGCGAAAGGACAAGTAGGGTGGGTCAGTTAGGTTATGAGTGCAATTAATATAATGTTATTATCGTGGGTAGTATTATGAGTGATTATTTATTAGATGGTAAGTATTATATTGGTTGTTGATTATTATTACAGGTAAGTATTATAGTATGTAGTTTATTAATTACGATGGTAAGTATTATAAATGTTTTATTATGGAAGGTGAATATTGTGTGTTTGAGTATATTATGAAGGGTAAGTATTATGTATTTGAGTATATTATGAAGGGTTTGATCATTATAAAAGGCAAGTTTTATGTGTTTGTGTATTATAACAGGTGAGTATTATGTGTTTAAATATTATTGGAGGTAGTTATTATAGGGGTTATTTAAAGTTATGGGGAATATTATCTGTGTTGTATTATTTAGTATAAATTTTATTATTGGGTATGTCAAGGTAGTTATTATAAGTTTGGTTATTATTTGCGTTATAAATTTTATGAAGGATGGTAAGTATTATAAAATTGGTATTATGTTTTCTGATGTTTATTATAAGGTTAAGATTATTTTAATTATAATTATTAGTATTGGTATTATTATTATGATTATTGTTATGATTATAATTATTATTAAGTTATCGGTTCCCACAAAACTTGTCCTTTCCACAAGGCCTGCCGAAGTGCAAAGGAGAAGAAAAAGAACAGCGGAAGTTTTTTTTTTTTTTTTTTTTTTTTTTTTTTTTTTTTTTTTTTTTTTTTTTTTTTTTTTTTCTCTGAGAGTCTCATGCGCAGACTGGTAGCCGGGCTGTTAAAGGAGGATTACCTCCTTATGTCCTTGGCATGGTATACCCCTACCCTTTTACTATTAAAATCTTCTAATTCATATAGATTGTTACCTATCTGTTTGGATATTCGCAACTTGATAAATTTTGGGCTTAGCTTCGCACTGAAGCGTTTGTTTGCGTCACTAAGAGCGAAGTTTCGTCTAAAGACAATATCTCCTACCTTGTACTTCGCATCTTTACTTCATGTGTTGTACTCGTTTTCGTAGCGCGTATGCACTTCAGCCAGGGAGTTCTTAATATGGGCATGAAGAATGTTCATTTGCGAAGCTTTAGAGATGACGTTGAGGTTCGCGTTGTTTAGGGCATTGAGTTTGCGGAGGACTCGGTAATCGGCACCGTGTTCTATATATTGTTGGCCAAAAAGAGCCTCGTACGGCGACATATGTATAGCGGAATGGACGGTGGTTCGCAGGGCACTGGCTATTGATTGCAGGTTGGCGTCCCAATTCCTCTGATCAGGATCAATGTATGATCGAATGGCTGCAAGTATCGAGCGGTTGACGCGTTCGCTCGCGTTAGATTGCGGGGAATAGAACGCCGTCCTCACATGGGTAATACCATATGTACCCATACGCTTCGCGAAGTCGCGGCTCACAAACTGTTTGCCGTTATCCGACAGGATGGTTTCGGGCATGCCAAAGATGAAGAACACCTGTTCTTCCAAGAATTTTAGCACAACCTCGGTTGTGGCCTTACGAATAGCTTTTACTATCACAAACTTCGTCAACTGATCCAGCGCTATCACAATGTGTGTGTTCCCGTCTCGCGAGCGGGGATACGGACCTAGGAAGTCGATGTAGAGCATCTGAAAGGGCCTGTCTGCTCCGAAAGCCTTACCCATAGGAGGCCTAAGGGTTGCGTTAGGAGCTTTCGAAGTTTTACAGATCTCACATTCTCCTAAGAATGTCTTGACTTGAGCTGCCATGTTAGGCCAATAGTAGAGTTTCTGCAGTCGGAACAAGGTCTTCGCAATTCCCCCATGCGAAGCTCGAGGTGGTTGATGGGCAAGCGAGATCAAACGCTCGGTCAGCTGTTCAGGGACCCAAAGCTTCCATACTTGGTCATCTTCGATTGGATGACCTGTGCAGTGTTTGACCTTCTTGTAGACGAAATTTTCCGACACTTGAAGGTCAGGTAGCTTATCTGTTTGGTCTCGGATGCTGTCTATGATCTTGCGGTATTCCGCAGATTGAAAGCTAGGGTCCTCAAGATCAATGTGCAATACATCCCTGGTATCCTTCACCACCGAAACATCACAATCCAGAGAGTCTAGCCCGTGAACTCGTGAAAGTGCATCTGGCACGACATTCTGAGATCCCTTGCGATGTTCAATGCTGAAGTCAAACCCTTGACGTTTTAGGCTCCATCTAGCTAGTCGGCCACTAAGATCCTTCTGGCTCATCAACCACTTCAAGCTCGCGTGATCCGTCACTATTCTGAATGGGTGTCCTTCGACATAGGCGCGAAACTTTTGAACTCCCATGACAGCAGCCAGACATTCTCGCTCGGTCACATTATAATTTCGCTGGGCCGTGTTGAGTTTCTGCGAGTGATAGAAAATTGGCCTTTCGTTTCCCTCGTCATCCTGCTGGCACAGTACACAGCCGATTCCCGTGTTGGAGGCGTCGCAGAGAATTAGGAACTCCCTATTGAAGTCCGGGTTCACCAGCAACGGGGAAGATGTTAACGCCAGTTTCAAGTTATTGAAGGCTTCCAGCGCTTCGTTGGAAAACTCAATTTTTTTTCCCTTTTTTAGAGTGTCCGTCAGCGAACTCGATAAAGAGGAAAAATCTCTTACAAATCTACGATACCATCCAGCCATATCCAAGAATCGACGAACCTGCTTCGCGGAAGTCGGTAAAGGAAAATCAGGTATTGCTGCCACCTTCTCCGGATCAGTCTTCAAACAGCCGTCATCAACGATATACCCCAAATACTTTAACTCTTTAAAGCAGAATTTTGACTTCTGGACATTTATCGTCAAGCCTGCTTCCCTCAGTCGACCGGCAAGAATCTTCAACGACTCAACATGCTCCTCGAACGTACTTGAAACTACCAGCAAATCATCCAGATACGGAAAGATTTTCTCTCAGTTGATGCGGCACCACTTTGTCCATTAATCTTACCATGCGTTGAGGCGCATTGCAGAGACTAAAGGGCATAACCGTAAACTGAAGCAGGGGCATACCGGGCACCGTAAACGCCGTCTTTTCCCGAGATTCTTTCTCCAACGGGATCTGCCAAAAAGCATCCTTCAGATCAACGCTCGAAATGAAACGTGTATCTGAAAGACGCGATAGCAATCCTCCAATATGAGAAAGTGGATACGCATCTTTCTTGGTTTTCGCGTTAACTTTTCTATAGTCGAGACACAAGCGATTCTTCCCGGGCTTGCGAACAAGAACTACGGGAGAGCTCCACGCACTAGTGCTCTCTTCTATGACACCAAGTTTCAGCATGCGATCCAGTTCCTCATAAAGAAGTTTCTGCACCGCGGGAGAAATCGGGTAATGACGCTGCTTAATGGGCTCAGCATCCCCTGTGTCGATGGTGTGTACCTCCAGCGGTGTCTTTCCTAAGCCTTGTACGTCAGAGGACGGAAACAAGCTAATGGCATCCTTCAGACATCTGGATTCTTGCTGAGTTAGTACGTGAGCGTTCGGATCGTCAGCATTGGGAAGTGGAGATAATTCTGATATCAACTGAGGCGCGACATCAAATTCACGCCAGAAGTCAATTCCGAGGTAAAGTCTTTGTTGTAACGTTGGGACTAGGTACAGGGGAATTTTTTTCGTCGTCCCTTTGTAGGAAACATCGGCATAGATTTTGCCTACTATGGCTTGATGTTTCCCATCAGCTGTCTTCACACCGGTCGAGAGTTGGCTCCAGCTCTGGCCATGTTTCCGAAGGAAGTCCAATCCATCTACGCCCAGGCAACTGATACTGGCCCCGCTATCCAAGAGGCCTTGGAGAGGTTCGCCAAAGATGTGGACAGTTGCGTACGGCCGTGGATCATCCGAGCAGTATAGGGTTGTGGCTTCGATAGCTTGATGCGCCTTCTTCTTGTCCTTAAACTTCTTCCTCAACTTCGCGATTTTGTCCGATACGACAGTATGCTGGCTTCCAAAAATACGTTTGCGGACTTCTATATAATTTTGGATTCTCTCGTGCAAGCTCTTGATGGGCACTTTTTTAGCGTCTCGTTTTGGAGTATCCTTTGGATCCTCGTCATTAGACTTGGGCCGTGTGAGTATCCGAACAGCGGGAATGGGGGAAGGGGATGGAATTGGGATTGAAGCGGGGTTTGGGAACGGGATAGGTTGTGGGAGATTAGGAATGTATCGGGATCTAGGAAGGGGTATGGGAAGGATTAAAGCCGGTCCGGGTTCTTCTCTAGTGAGCAGTTCCCCCGGGTTCGTAAACTGCTCTTTGTCTCGTTTCCCGAGCAACGTGGACATTGGGGCGAGGTGGTGCTCTCCATACCGCATCGGAAGCAGAACAGAGACCTCTGTGGGTCAGGGCATTCGAAAAACGAGTGACCCTTACCCTTACAATTCCAGCAATTGTAATTTCGAGTATCTCTGTCTCGTCTCGCCTGGAACGCCTCCAGCTCGGGTATAGGTTCACCTTCTTCCCTCGAAACCTCAGCAACCAGCTCCGCCACACCAGATTTCCTCGGGTAAGGAGTCGGTCCAACTCGGGTTTTCTGCACCTCTCGGTCAACCAAATATTTTTCTACCTTCCGACATGCATGAACCATCTCCGCCAGGTTGTTGGTATGAAAGGTTATTAGCAGCATTCCCATCTCTCTGCGCACATTGTTTTTCAGCAGTTCAATGACTTCTGCGTCAGACTTGGGAATCCGCAATCGCCCATTCAGCTTCTGGAGATCGGAGTAAAAGTCGTCGAAGGTTTCGCTGTGACCTTGGTGTCTATCAAAGAGCATCCTGGAGAGCTCCGAGTCAGTCTCCAAACCCCGAAATTGCTCAATTAAAGCGCTTTTGAGCGCTGGCCAGGTCACTTCTGGGTTCGCCTTGAGGTAAACCCAAAACCAGGTTTCCGCTGATCCCTCAATGAAATGGTGGAAATTGATCACCACCTCATCCCAGGTTGCTCCGTAGCTCATCCTTAAACACTCCAATCTGAACAGGAACTGTTCCACCGACATCTTCTTGGGGTTATACTTCAGGCCCCATTTGTGGAAATATAGCACCCTGTGGCTGTGCGTAATTCCCGAAAAGCGAGGTGCAGACTGCGAGGCGTTGATTGGGTCACTCAAGGAGAGGTTATGGAGCTGCCGTAGAAATTCGTCCATGTTGGAAGTATCGGCAGCCGTATTTCGGCGAAGGGGTGACTGACGTCGAGGTGGTGACTGATGCCGTGGTGGTGACTGGAGCCATGGTGGTGACTGGTGTCGTAGTAAGAACTGGTTTCTCGAAGGGGATGGGTTTCTAGGTGGTGTCCTCTTACCGGGAGCAACGGGTTGAGAATCTCGAGCAGCAAGGATTTGCTGGTTTGATGCGTGACTGGGCACCCGGGGTTGTGTCCTAATTTCGGGAGCAGGTGCCGAAGCCAAAGTATCCCGAATGATGGTTGCCAATTCGTCCCGCAAACTAGCTCCAGATCGCTCCATTTCTCCGGTAAAGAAACTTAGGTCTGCAGCTTTGTTTGCTCCAACTGCGGCCTGCACTACCTCCTGAATGTACCCAGTAAGAGCTTCCGAAGTTCCACCTAAAGAAGCACGGGGAGTAGGCTGAGGAGGCTGTCCACCAGTGGAAGCTCGCATATCGGCCTGTGCAAGTAGAGAGGCTGCCCCCTCCGCAAAAGTATTTTCTAGAGAAGGGCGAACTGGTCTGCTCGATTGCTCGCTTTCTTGAGCGTTGAGCTCGGAATAAGAATCGGTGAACAAATGCGACCGAAGGACCCGCTTGCGAACCGAAGTTCTGGTTTTGCTACGACCTCGTAGTCCAGGCATATTTCGAAAAAAAAAACACAATAACCCGTCAAGCGAACAGTGATAAGCCCAAAGAAGTAGTTGCTGGTAAGGTGTAAGGGCGATTAAAGGGATTTGGTTAAATAGGATTAGGGTATATATACATATAATTCAACTCTTTTTATTTATAAAAAAAAAATTTTCTTTATATAGGTTTTCGGGGTTTTTTTTTTTTTAAATTTCACGGCAAGTAATTTCGGGGCGAATAAAATAATAACAGAAGAAAGAAAAAAAAAATATATGTATATATATAATTATTAAAAAAAAATTAAATTGCTAAAAATCAGAAAATCAAAATTTAAAAAAAAAATAATCAATATAAATAAAAAAAAATAAAAAATTTAAAAATATAAAATATAAATATAAAAATATTAAAAGGTCCTTAAAATTTCAAACTTACTATCCTGAATAAATAGAACCAATAATTTGCATATGGAGGAGGTGAAGATGACGCAGAAGAATCAACGATCGCAAAGGAGCAGGTATGAGCACTATACCCACTAAGAAATTGCGCAGTCCACCCCGCGAATACTGGTTTCCGCAATGTCTAATCCCGGTCTCTGAAGGTCCTTGAATAGCCGGGTTAGTGCCTGCTTTGACCACTTGGCTTCTGCCGCCAGGTGACAGTCAGGCATCATAACCACAGCAAGAGCAATCTTTCAGCAAAAAAATTTCAAACAAACGTGTTTTCAAACGACTGACAGCCGGACAGAAAAAAAATTATCGCAAAACTTAGGATTTGAAAATCAGAATGTGAAAAAGTTTCGGATTTCTGCTGAAGTAGGGAACACAACTGCCTAATCTGGGGGAAATTACCCCAATTTAGCGGATGTTCCTACCGCAACAGGACAAAAGTAACAAAAAAAAAATGTTTAAGTTAAAAGTTTAAGGCTGCTGGAAGACCTTCAAAAGAATTGAACTCAAACCGCTTACACCAAGTAAACGCAAGGTAGCAACCCTTCCAAAAATGACATTCAGAGGGTTGGACAAATCGGGCCCCACGTTGGGCGCCACCTGTAACGGAACCGGTGTTCAGCCCCTCTTACTCCTAGTAGACCACCCTTACAACCCCATATGTACAGGCAATATGAGGCTGGTCCGGGCAGCAGAAGCAAGAGGGGTGTTCAGGCTATGGCCGCTGGCATGCTTGCAAAAGCCAAAGACTAGCTCGTCGCGGGGGGAGGGGTTCTTGCAACCACAGCTCTGAACATTGTTACCATAAAAAAACATGCCTTACAAAAAAAAAACTGGCAACCCAAATGTCCCTGGTAACCTGTAACGGAACCGGTGTTCAGCCCCTCTTACTCCTAGTAGACCACCCTTACAACCCCATATGTATAGGCATATGAGGCTGGTCCGGGCAGCAGAAGCAAGAGGGGTGTTCAGGCTATGGCCGCTGGCATGCTTGCAAAAGCCAAAGACTAGCTCGTCGCGGGGGGGGGGGGGGGGGGTTCTTGCAACCACAGCTCTGAACATTGTTACCATAAAAAAACATGCCTTACCAAAAAAAACTGGCGACCCAAATGTCCCTGCGCAATTTACCTAGCGGTTAGGGTCTTAGTTGGAATAGACCCTCGGAGGGTTTGCCCACCCTTCGTATCCCTGGGATACCACCATGGCTACTGCGACCTCCTAATCTTGCAATAGCCCCTTACTCACCCTTGCCCCTATCGCTTACCTCATCCCTGTCCTATCTCCACCTCAATCCATGGATCATTTTACCTGGACATCCTAATTAAATGTTTTTTTCCAGAAAAAAAAAAATCAAAAAAAAGAACACTGTTTTTTTTCTTTTTTTTAAACGTTATAATAAGTGATTTTATTTCTAACTAATCATCGGAATCCTGATTCGTAAATTTCAATTTCAGGTAATTATCATTCTATTATAATTTAATTCTTTAACTCGATTTAAACAAAAATTATTTTCTTAATATTTTTTTTCTTTTCAGATGGCAACCCTCTTCTATAAATTTCAATTTCAGGTAATCAGACTTCTATTATAATTTCATTCTTTAACTCGATTTAAACAAAAATTACTTTCTTAATATTTTTTTCTTTTCAGATGGCAACACTTTACTATAAATTTCAATTTCAGGTAATCAGCATACTATTATAATTTCATTCTTTAACTCGATTTAAACAAAAATTATTTTCTTAATATTTTTTTTCTTTTCAGATGGCAACACTTTACAGTATCCCCCCCCCCCCCCCCACAAAATAAAAAAAAAACATATATATAAAAACAATTTTTATTATAGTTTAAAAGTACTCACTCAGGTCTAAAATCCGCCAATGAGGTGCACCACTTTGGTAGTTATACCCTGTATAATTCGATGAGAAAAAAAATGTTTAAGGAATTTTATTTTGTTTAGATAGGGTATTTCGTTACCCATCCATTGCCACTGACTATCTACACTTTAATATTAAAATTTGCCATGTTAAATTTACTCATTAATTTCACTTTTACCTTTCTCTTCTATTTTTTCTTATTTTGTTTTCTTCATGTATTCTTTTCCAGTTTTCTTTACCCTTATTTTTTCTTTCTGAATCTTTACTTCTTTCACTAACATTTTCTTATATATTTCTTAAATTTAAGGGTCACGACACGGTCTCAAAACACTAGGATATGGGGGTGGGAAAGTAGAGAAAAAGAAGAAAAAAGACACGAGGGTCAGTATGAGGGAATATGTCAGGTGGGGAACAGAATTCACTAGGACACACTTTTTCACAAATGCACTGCTGGTTATGGATGTTGATGATGATGGTGATGATGATGATGGGGATGATGATGCTGGTGATGATGATGATGGTGATGATGATGATGATGTTTAGTCTTTTCTATTACTTCCTTATTTTTTCCAATATACTTCTACTTATACTGTTTTTTTTTTCTAGGTACCCTTTTTTATACTTTCACTTTTACTAATTTTCTTTTAGGTACTTTTCTTATCTTTCACTTTTACTATTTTTTTCTCAAGGTTCTTTCACATTTTCCTTATTTTTTTCTTATTTTTTTTTTTGTTGAAGACTGGGTGTTATAACACTCCTCCAAATCACTATTTCCTATGTATTACTTTGCAAGAAAACTTATTCGCGTATTATACGTATTATTATGCGTGTTTAATTTAAAAATTTTAAATGTTTCTTTGGCTTCTTTGCCGGTATCATTTATCAAAGGAAATTATATGCACAAAAAAAAAACTCCCACGACCACTTTACGAGTTACGACAGTCTTTCAGAACTCTCTTTTTCCCAAGTTATTTTTTTCTACACTCGGGTAAAGTCAAACCAATTAATGAGCGACTGATCGCGATTCGAGTTAAACATTCAATGTCACATTACCGTCCGCGATGGCTAAGCTGATCTTGTCATGTACCTTCTCGACCGTTGCACATGCACATAGCCTGTACAGTTAGGTTAGTACATGACAGGATCACACCATCGGTTAGCGGCCAACTATTGCGGCTTATCACTGAGCGGGTGGTAATTGCTTTCTTTTTTGTGGGTAGAGATGAGCTCGCCTATTTTTACCTATTTTTTGTTGGTTGCTATGCGGGGTATATACAGGGTGTCCCGTACTTCGTGTACCATCCTTTGGGGTGTGATTCTTGGTCATATTCTAAGAAAAAAAATGTATGACAGTAAAGCTCAATTCTCAACTTTGACATCACTTTTTGACAATTTAAGAAAAGGCTAACTTTGGTGTACCCTGACCTATGTTAAATTCAATATCTCTGTCAATACTGGTGATAGAGACCTGATCTTAGACTTAATTTTTTGTAAAAATAACAGCCTTTAAGACTGTATTTAAGTTTAGCTTCCAAAGGTTAAGGGTTGCCAGATTTTCAATTTTAAGTGGTGTCCAAATTTTCTTCCCCAAACAAAGTTTTGACTTTGAGGTCATTTTTTCGCAGAAAATACCTGATAAACATGGAGTTTCTTTATTTTTTACAGATGTACTAAATAATAATAAAAAAAAAACTCATTAGTAAGTGCACCTAAAAACCCATAGATTTTATGATATTTGAAAAAATACAAAATGGGAAAAATTTTTAAAAAAATAAAAAAAAGTTTTTGCTTAGAGGTTTGTTTGAATAAAACAATAATATGATCACTTTTAGTAGTTTTTTTATGTATTTAATACAAATACAATTATAACAAGTGCTCAAAGCGCCCTCCTTCGTTTTGAATCCATGCCAGAGCCCGTTTTTGGATTTCATTGTGGGTGTTTGCTTTAAATTTGGGGTATGAATGTTCAATAGGTAAATAAGTCGTATAAAAGAATAAGAAAACAAATTTGTTCATTAGTTTGTCAAATTAAGTCACGATTGCAGTTTGATCAGAGAGTTTTTTGAAATGCTTTCATTTACGAGAGAAGAATACGCAGACATTTTTTTTCTTATATGAGTTTTTTAATGGAAATTGAAGAAAAGCACAACAAAGGATACCAGGAACTTTATACTAACTGAAAATCTGGCAACCCTTAGCCTATGGGAGTCAAATTTTAATACAGTTTCAAAGATTACAAGACTACAAGTAAGACAAGAGTTATCGACAGCAAACACCCACAATGAAATCCAAAAACGGGCTCTGGCATGGATTCAAAACGAAGGATGGGGCTTTGAGCACTTGTTATAATTGTATTTGTATTAAATACATAAGAAAACTACTAAAAGTGATCATATTATTGTTTTATTCAAACAAACCTCTAAGCAAAAACTTTTTTTTATTTTTTTAAAAATTTTTCCCATTTTGTATTTTTTCAAATATCATAAAATCTATGGGTTTTTAGGTGCACTTACTAATGAGTTTTTTTTTTATTATTATTTAGTACATCTGTAAAAAATAAAGAAACTCCATGTTTATCAGGTATTTTCTGCGAAAAAATGACCTCAAAGTCAAAACTTTGTTTGGGGAAGAAAATTTGGACACCACTTAAAATTGAAAATCTGGCAACCCTTAACCTTTGGAAGCTAAACTTAAATACAGTCTTAAAGGCTGTTATTTTTACAAAAAATTAAGTCTAAGATCAGGTCTCTATCACCAGTATTGACAGAGATATTGAATTTAACATAGGTCAGGGTACACCAAAGTTAGCCTTTTCTTAAATTGTCAAAAAGTGATGTCAAAGTTGAGAATTGAGCTTTACTGTCATACATTTTTTTTCTTAGAATATGACCAAGAATCACACCCCAAAGGATGGTACACGAAGTACGGGACACCCTGTATTTCTTTTGCAGACTTGTGTACTGCGAAAGGACAAGTAGGGTGGGTCAGTTAGGTTATGAGTGCAATTAATATAATGTTATTATCGTGGGTAGTATTATGAGTGATTATTTATTAGATGGTAAGTATTATATTGGTTGTTGATTATTATTACAGGTAAGTATTATAGTATGTAGTTTATTAATTACGATGGTAAGTATTATAAATGTTTTATTATGGAAGGTGAATATTGTGTGTTTGAGTATATTATGAAGGGTAAGTATTATGTATTTGAGTATATTATGAAGGGTTTGATCATTATAAAAGGCAAGTTTTATGTGTTTGTGTATTATAACAGGTGAGTATTATGTGTTTAAATATTATTGGAGGTAGTTATTATAGGGGTTATTTAAAGTTATGGGGAATATTATCTGTGTTGTATTATTTAGTATAAATTTTATTATTGGGTATGTCAAGGTAGTTATTATAAGTTTGGTTATTATTTGCGTTATAAATATTATGAAGGATGGTAAGTATTATAAAATTGGTATTATGTTTTCTGATGTTTATTATAAGGTTAAGATTATTTTAATTATAATTATTAGTATTGGTATTATTATTATGATTATTGTTATGATTATAATTATTATTAAGTTATCGGTTCCCACAAAACAGGCTGTTTACATAGAAAATAAGTTTTCGGATTTTCTTCCACTACGAAAGGGTGTTCCCCAGGGATCGATATTGGCCCCTCTGTTATTTTCACTCTATATAAATGAAATTGCCTCCATTATTCGAACAGCATCGAAACACTTTTATGCGGATGATATCCAAATATATAAAAGCTGCCCCCTAGGTCTCATTGAAAACTGTGTCTCCATCATCAATCAGGAACTCGATCAGATTTCGAATTGGGCAGGATCAACCCAAATAAATGTAAATGTCTAGTGATTTCCAAAAAAAGTTCTCGACCTATCTTACTTTCCACCAGTCATGCTCAACGGGACTGCGTTGTAATTTGTTAATTCCTCCAAAAATCTTGGTGTAGTTTTTAATAGAACTCTTACATGGAATGACCATATAAACTCGATAGTAGGTAAGGCTTATGGTACTCTTCGGACCCTCTGGACTGCTCAGGAATTTACTTCCCTCAAAACCAGAATTTTACTTGTGAAAACTTTGGTAATACCAATCCCCACCTATGGGTGTGAAATTTACTATAATTGTGACTCCGTTAGCAAAAATAAATTGAAAATTGCTTTTAATAGCGCCATTCGTTACGTTTACGGCCTAAGAAGATATGACCATGTCTCGCATCTGCGGCAGAACCATCTTCCAATGTCTTTTGATAATCTTATTAAATTTCGAACGTTACTACGATTTTGAAAAATTCAAAGAACTCGTCAGCCAATATATCTGTATGAAAAACTTCGATTTTCGGCATCAAACAGATCTACATGTTTAATTCTGCCTCGGTTTTCATGTCTTAATTCAGAAAGACAGTTCTTTATAGCTGCATGTCGCCTGTGGAAATCACTTCCAGCTTATTTGCGAGAGATCAGCAACGTGCAACGATTTGAGAATAGTCTGCGTATTTTCTTCTTCCGAGCTGACGGCAATGCCATAGCTATTTAAGTTCATAGAAAATTATAATCACTGTAACATACACGATACACTACTACTACTATTTTCTTCTCTGAACAAAGCAACTAATTTATATCTTCATTCTATTTCTCTTCCTTTTTTTCATCTTTTTCATCTATTTCTCCTTTCATCTTCTTCCTTATTATTCTTTTTTAAACTTTTTATTTCATTTAAAATAACATTTGAACTATTAATCAATTATTAAATTAATCATTTCTCTTGGATGTTTTCCAAACTTTTCATATGATTGTACATTTTTAGTCTATAGTATTAACTTGTAAACTTGAACAGTCAACTCATTATCTTCAAAAATTTATAAGATTTATTATCTTACTGTGTAAGCTATTTGAACAATAAACTTAAACTTTAAACTTATACTTAGCCGCGACTAGATCATCGATTGGACAGATGAGTTGAGAGTTGATCGATTGGACTGATGAGTTGAGAGTGACCTCCAGAAAAATTGATGATATCCCAGATCAACTGCAGCCAACAACGTCAACTTTCAACAGCTCCGTACTTGCCCCACAACAACAAAACAATGTCTCTATTCTCGAGGAACTGGTGAACGCGGATAAAACCCTAAATCCTCCAACTGACAACAACCAACTAAACAATAGTTCTCCCGATCCTGAGCCCGTCCGCTCTAATATGAAGAAGCTTAACAAATTTGGGGTTACTTGGACTGAGTCGGAATGGAATAACAGGCTGAAGAAATTGAAAGCTGTTAACAACTCGTGGTTTCTAAATTAAATACTCTTGGATGTTTGAATGTTCCGGAAATGGGATCCAATTGGATGATATGCTGCTTTCACCTTTAATTGACTCTTCAACTATAGAACCACAGATAAAATCAATTTTTAATAATTTTAATCACCAATCTAAACCCTTTATCCCCAAAATAACACCAAACGCCAACCAGGCTCCAAAACCTTATATCCTCAATAAAAATTCAAGTCCCAATTGGACTTTTGAAACAAAAATGTTCCCAAATTTTTCTGGCCCAATAACGAACTCATTGCTAAGACCTCCAGTTGCTCCTAAGTTGATTTCAAACCGTCCCCACCATTTCCAAAACAGCCATGTTCCTTCTAAACCTCAGCAAAGGGTCTCTTTTAATTTAACTCCCACTGCTCACTTTACCTCTTAAACGTCTAACCAATCCCCCTCAACACCCTCTTCTATGGATAAATCACCCTTCCCATCCTTCGATCTTACTTCAGGAGCAAAATACCCTAATTTTATAAGCTCCCATTAACTTATACCATAAGCAAACTATTGATTCCACATAATCACGATACGCCCTGTCTAGACTTAGAGACAAAAAGACATACGAAAACATCCGTATTTTCCTGGCTTACCTTCATGATAAGTCAGACATAGTTTGCTATGAAGGCAAAACTAAAACCAGTGTCATTGTCTCTATTTAGCAGAAGGTCTCCCCACTGATGTTCCCACCCTGAAGAAACTGTACATGAAATACCATGAGCTTTTTTATCTGTCCCCTGAAAAGGTCGCTAATGATCTTGAAGCTTTTGGTCAATATGTTCACTCAAAGCGAATATCCCACCTTCAACGTAGTAGAGCTGACCATGATAAGTTTTTTCGTTAGTAATCTACCTCTTACCTTTTACTATCAAAACGTAAGAGGTCTTCGCTCAAAAACAAGAGCAGTCCTTCAACAATCCCACGCTTTGCTTTTTGAAGTCTATGCCCTGACTGAAACTAATCTTATCCCTAGCATTAACAACCAGGAACTGTTCCCTTCTACTTTCAATGTTTATCGAGATGACGATCAAGACCGCGACACTGATGACTCTCCTTGTCGTGGTGTCCTGATAGCTGTCACCAATACAATTGACTCATCTCTTCTCTCAACATCCTCCTCCCCAAGCCTTGACTTTGTCTTAATTAAAATTACACTACCCCATAAATCGCTTTACCTTATCTGCTTTTACATTTTACCATCGCAACCCCTCGAATCTTATGAATTTGCAATCAAAATAATTGGTGACATTTCAGACTTATGCGAACCTCATGATGAGATCTTTATTTTCGGTGATTTCAACTTGCCGTATCTAAACTGGACTTTGTAAGACAACCAATCGTTTTATATTGCTCCAAGCCCCATCTCTGCCAAAGAATGTCTGTTCGTTGATCGTCTTGCAGACTCTTGCCTCTGCCAAGTAATTGGAATTTCTAACTACATGGGTAGACAACTTGACCTTGTATTTACAACAGACCCCATTAATTCCTCAATCTCACTTTCACCCTTGCTTCTTTCAACCATAGATAACCTACATCCTCCTCTCCTTCTCTCATTTTTTCTCCGGTCTTCAAAACCATCTAACGCGCCCGTACCTCCAGCGTCATACGATTTCCTTGCACTCGCCGTAGCAAACAATTTCGCAAATTACTTCAAACAGTCTTTCACGAATGATTCTTTTGTTCCTGATTCAGATTATTTCTCGTTTTTACCGAATTTTTCTTTTGATCCATTCCTTCCACGTTTCTTTGACTCCTATCTAATTGAAGAAAAATTAAATCATCTAAATGATGAGTATGTTCCTAGTCCCGATGGTATACCATATTTCTTAAGAAATGCTCCGCCACTATTTCCCTTCCACTCTCAAAAATTTTAAGCTTGTCCATATCCCTTGGTGTTTTCCCCCAAGCTTGGAAAACGGCGTTTATAACCCCTATACACAAAAAAGGTCCTAAGTGCGACGTGAAAAATTATCGTCCCATCGCTAAACTATCGCATATACCCAAAATTTTCGAAAGCATATTGTATGTGTAACGAACTTTCTTATTTAAATTAAATCAATAATTCTTTCTATATCTGTGATTAAATAACAAGTATACACCAGAGTGAACTGTCTGTGAAATTCCTTATTCAAACCTTTATGCAAAGTTAAATCGGTTAGATTTCAAAAGAAAACCAATTGAATAATAATGGGTTAACCACACACACAGTTTTGTTGACCATTCTACTCCAGTGTAAAAGCTCTTTCTTTATCAAACTCCTTTGAATCGAACTGCTACAGGTCGTTCAGACCATCAAAGTTGAGCTACGAAAGAGTTGTCCACTTTCTAAGTAACGGGTAGGCCTGCTAGTCCACGCACATCCTAGCTCGCCGGAGGGGTGGGATCTTGCTACTGAAAAATGGACAGTGTTACGTTTTTATTTCAGGCCTATAAATTCTAAGATGGAATTCGAACAAATTAAATATTGTAGAGATGTGGAACCAGAATTTTAATTACCCTAAAAATAGCTTGTCATACTTGTGGAGAACATAGGTGATCGTGTTCTCTGAGCTATACCCTCCCCTTGCATCTAAAGAAAAAGAAAATTCTTATCTTGATGAACCTTGGTTATTGCGAACGCTCATTATACCGCCCTGACCCCTAAGATGAATTAAATATATTTTGTTTTAAAACATTCTGTTGAAGGTCTTACTCAACCCAGCTTCCTATCACATCCTAATTTAAATTTCTTAACAACCCATTATTCTAATTCAATCAAAAAAATTAAAATGTCACCTTATAAAAAGAAATGTTCATTTTTCTTTAAAAAAATAAATTCATTCGAAATCTATTATTTCCAACCCAAACAATAGCATAGATCTCAACAATGCAACATCAATTTCAATTGGGGTTAGGTTTATGGACCAGACGACGATTTCCATAAAAACAAATTAAATTTAGTAATGATATATGTACTTTTTAATTGTTCGTGGATGGTAACGTACAACAATTCAAAATTTTTAATTCAATTATTATAAAACAAAAAGGATATATCTTAAGGACTGGATATGGATTAGGATCGGAGTAGATGTAGTTTAGAAAAAATGAAATTAATTTCGTTTTTACACCTCTTTGGCGTCGACTAATTTGTCTTAAAACTTTAATTTTGTTTCTTTTCTTCTTTCTTTAGTTTAGTTGTTTTGTACGAATGCAACTCTTTATAATCCGATATAATTCCTTTGATGTTGAATATAAAAATATAATCCCTTTAAAAATTATCAATGTACTTACTTCATTCAGCTTACTACGACTCTTGATGAAAACGGTGCACTGTTTTGACTGGATTCGCTGGCCTTTTAATTTTGTCGCTTATTGTTGTTGTTAAATTTCTCTGTTGGTTTTTTTCTTCTGTGTGTTAGGTGTGTAATTGTTGTTTGATTGATTTTATGGTTTGATGTTAGCCTTGACTTCAGCTTAGGGTAAGCCGATTCCACCTGCGTGGCCTTGGACGTTGGCGCTTTGTGTATCCGACTATCTCGCCCTATATCTCACTATTATCTGATAAAGATACATACCGCGAAAACAACGAGATGCATAAGAAACCGAGATAAGCAAAATGAAGAATCAAATTCTTACCTTCAGTGGAATTTCACCTTTTTTTATGATTCAAAGAGCCAGTGTGACTCTCCTTTGATTTTATTTATTGTAATTTATTAAGGTTTTTAAACTTGTCTCGTTATTTATATACACGTTCTAGCTTCTAATCATTTAAACTTTTTTTTAATTTTGTTAAACTCGATGGAACGGCTTACAGCAATTCTAGCTAATCGATTCTTATCTAATTTAGTTTAAGAAAAAGGCACGGAAGAATTCTTTCAAAAAAAAAGGAAACTTATAAAAAACTACATTTTTAACACGAAAGTTGACTGTACCTCTATGTTGCACTACAAAGCCACGGATTGATTTTATATTTTTGTTGGACACTTAAGTTTTAGTCCTTTTCCTTTGAGAGATCTGAGTCAACTAATTCTTATCGAGCGATAGTTTTTTTGCCATTCGCTTAAACTCTTGAAGTAACCAAAAAAAATTAATCCTCTATGCTGTATGTACGTACGATAACGAAGATCACTGCACTGCAGAGTTCCCTTACTAGCTATTCCACTTAATTTGTTTTAACCTTCGCAATGCAAAAATGCATGTAAAAAAAATTCTATGTTATTTTTCTAATCGGCTATAGGTCAGTGCCAGTGTTAAGGGGTGTGGGTTTTTTTATGGTAAAGAAAGATATTTATTTCTTTTGACTTGTGCCACAAACCAACTTAAGTTTTCGTTTGGTAAAAAAAAAATAGTTCCCTATTATTATTTTAACAAGGTCAAGTGCGTTAAAAAAATAAGAAGCGGAACTTTTTGTGGACGTGTGTATAAATGCAAATGTCTCATGCACAGCTGAGATGGCCGGGCAAGAATATAGATAGTATAATGCAGTTCATTTTCTCATTTCTTTAAGTCTTTTGAATGCGTCACCGAAGTATAACCCTTGGAATCGATGACTTCATACAGGTTATTGCCGATAACTTTTCTGACTTGTACCTTAATAAATTTAGGACACAACTTTGCGTTTAGCTTTTTCGAAGCGTCGCTAAGAATAAAGTTCCTTTTATATAACTGGTCTCCTACTTGGTATGCCACAATCCTACTTCTCAAATTGTAAGTTTTTTCGTACAACTCATGGGATTTTTCTAAAGCGTCTTTAAGATATGAATGCAGAATATTCATTTTGGCTGTTTTCGGAAGCCAATCTATCTCAGACTGATTTAAATCACTTAAATCTCTTAAAAGCTTGTAATCGGCTCCGTGTTCAATCATTCGCTGATCGAAAAGTGCTTCATATGGTGACATCTCCAAAAAAGAGTGGACGGTTGTTCGGAGAGCACTACTGATTGATGATAGATGAGCATCCCAATTGGACTGATTTGGATTTATGTATGAACGGATCGCCGCAAGAATCGATCTGTTAACTCGCTCACTGGCATTGGCTTGAGGCGAATAAGCTGCTGTTCTATAATGCTTGATGCCAAACTTGTCTAACATTTTTGAAAAGTCACGACTAGTGAACTGGGTTCCATTGTCGGAAAGGATACTTTCTGGAACGCCGAAAATAAGGAATATATCTTCTAGTAAAAATTTCAACACCGTATCGGTTGTAGACCTTTTAAGTGCCTTCATCATTACAAATTTTGTCAACTGATCCAGAACTATAACGATTTGGGTGTTGCCACTTCTTGACCGTGGGTAGGGTCCAATAAAATCAATATAAAGATGTTGAAAGGGTCTTTCCACAATGAAGGCTTTTCCCATTTCAGATCTCAAGGTAATGTTTGGGGCTTTCGTCGTTTTACAAACTTCACAGTTCCCAATAAAATTTTTGACTTGAGAAGCCATACTTGGCCAAAAATATTGCTGTCGAAGGCGATATAAAGTTTTCGTTATACCTCCGTGTGAGGCTCTGGGTGGACAATGAGCCAGAGAGACCAGACGGTCGGTTAGCGCGTTTGGAATCCAAAGTTTCCATGTCAAATCATCTTGAATTGGGTCTCCAGTACTAAATTTAACTTTTTTATAAACGTAACCATCGGAAACTTGTAGATCTGGTAACTGTTCTTTGTTTTTCTCGATGTGTTCAATTAACTATGTGTACTCTTCGGATTTAAAGCTTAAATCTTCCAAATCAACATGAAGCACGTCAATGTGATCTGACGACTTGAGTTCAGATACTTCATTTTGCAAATGAACTGAGTCCACTTGATACACTCGTGAAAGTGCATCCGGGACTACATTTAAAGAACCTTTTCTGTGCTCAATCTCAAAGTCAAATCCTTGGAGTTTCAAACTCCAACGCGCCAACCTTCCGGTCGGGTCTTTCAGGCTCATAAGCCACTTTAAACTTGAGTGATCCGTTACGACCTTAAACCTATATCCCTCAACATACGGCCTAAGCTTCTGTATCCCCTTTACCGCCGCAAGACACTCTCAACAGATGAGAATGCATAACGAGTAGTCGCAAATTTAATACGTCCTCAGTCAGAATTCTTTTACATTGTAATCTGCACTTACTATTGACAGTAAGTTGATTGCTGCTAACACTGCGTTAACAGATGTTGCAAAGAAAGTCGATCTTATCGAAATAAACACAGCTGATGTGCGTGGACTCAACTCTAAAATTCTGTCATTGGAACAACGGGTCGATGCAGCGGAGAAAAAAGAGATTGCGGCGGATGCTGTCTTGTTTGGAGTTCCTGGTGTACCAGAAGAAAACTTAGCATCGCTTTTTAATCATTTATGCCTAAGCGCCAATTGCAAGGCTCCCACTCTGACGAATATTTTTCGCTCTCGCTCCCGAAATACCAAAACCTCAGCTTCACCACCCGTGATAGTAAAATTTAAAAGTGTGCAAGAGAGAAATTCTACACTTAAACGCATTACGATCTACCGAAAACAACAACCAAGTCATCAACTCTCACTGCGTGATCTGGGTATGGAGTCCAACAAAGCTTTTTTCTTGAATGAAAGTCTATCCCAAAATACTCGCACTCTTCTTCAGCATGCGATCCGCATGCGAAATAATCACCAACTGTATAGTGCGTACACGTCATATGGTAATGTATTTATCAAACTAACAGCTGATGAGGAAAGCTTTGCTGTATACAACGTGGAATGTTTGGAAGCTGCCGTGAGGAGGACGAATTGATTTTGCAGTTAGCTGTAATGATTTATAACCCATTTTATTTTGAAATGTTACTGTACAGCCTATTTGTTTTTTTCTTTTCTACTATGAAACACTATCTTTTGATTTCACACATTAATTCTACTGTAAAATTATTTTGTAAAACATTCTTTTTATCAAATATTTTTACTTTTATTCTTATTTCTTTTGTAACAATATTTTGCCAAATGTTCTTTTTATTTTCAAGTGTTCTTTTCTTTCTTTTCGTTCTTTTCTTTCATACCTTCGTCGTTTCATACTTCTCATTGCTTTTCCTCTTTTATATAAATGCCTGCGAGCGCAGCTAACAAAACGAGGGGGTTCACTGGCGGTACCATGGATACGAACTTGTACGACATGATAAGAATTTTAAGGGCTCAAAATAATAATGGGCTAAAGATATGTCATTTAAACGCCCAAAGTCTAACCAATAAATTAGGGGAGTTTAGATATTTGTTTGTTAATTCGAATATAGATATAATTTCTGTGTCCGAAACCTGGTTTCAGCCAGATTTATGTGATAATGTTTGTAGTTTGAAGGGTTTTAGGCTTTTCCGAGCCGATAGGAGGTTTTCTTCTGGAGGAGGTGCGGCCTTGTACGTGCGTGATGGACTTGTCAGCAGGTTTATTTGCAAATCGGATGATAACTGTCCTTTAGAGTATGTTTTTGTCAGTATTACATGTAGCACTGAGAGTGTTTTGGTTGGATCTGTTTACAGACCATATAACAACATCAGCACCATACCTTTGATAACAATTTTGGAGTCATCTTAATGTTCCTATTCGTATACTTTATTATGTGGTGATTTTAATTGTAACCTGTTGAACACTCGTTTAGCTGAAAATTTTCTAAGTGAATTTAGGGCACTAAATTTGAGGTCAGTTAATAACACTTCTGCTACCCACTTTACGAAAGAGTCTAGTACATTACTAGATCTTTTTCTCGTTAGTGACGTTGGTAAAATAAGTCTTTATAGCCAACTTTTGGCACCTTGCTTCTCCAACCACGATTTGATTTTCGTATGTTTGGATGTAGCGTGCCAAGTGAATGAACTAAAGTTTCAATATCGAGCCTACAAAAACGTAAACTCAACTGAATTGGTTCATGACTTTGAGTGTATAAACTGGAATTCTCTATACATGACGCTAAACGTAGATGAGCAAGTAAGATTCCTACAGCGCAATGTAAATCAACTTTTTGATCAGCATGTGCCTTTAAAGACCCGCGTAGTGAAACATGGAGCTCCACCTTGGCTGAATGGTGACATCAAGGCTGTGATGTCACGTCGGGATGCCGCCTACAGTCAATGGAGGCGATACAAACTGGAGGACTTCCACAAATCCTTTTGCAGACTACGCAACCAAATCGTCGTAATGATCAGAACGGCAAAAAGAATTTATTAGGAACAAAAGCTTGGTAATTTAGAAACTGGCAAAAAGCTATGGAAAAACCTGCGGGAAATCGGTATAGGCAAACCATGTAAGAGGTTAGTTGACGACATCGATTGTGACGCTCTCAATAGAAAGTTCATTTCAACACCTCCGTCTCCGTCTCTAACTTCACCTACTGTTTCGCTTACAGAAGAACCAAATGGCATAAGGAGCACATTCAACTTTATTAATATACAAGAAGAAGATGTTGTGGAGGCAATAATATCTATAAAATCCAATGCTACAGGCCTGGATTTAATGGAACCTAAATTTGTAAAATTGTTACTACCTTATTTATTACGTTTTATTACCCACATATTCAATAGTATACTTACCACATCCAAGTTTCCTCTAGAATGGAAGAAGGCTAAAATAATTCCCGTCCCTAAAAAGCCAACTGGTGCTGCTACGGAGTTCCGCCCCATTGCCATCCTCCCATTCCTCTCTAAAGTGTTCGAAAAAACTATTTTGAAGCAAATACAAAAATACCTATCGATCAACAACCTGTTAAGTTCCTGCCAATCTGGTTTTAGACCAAAACGCAGCTGCAAATCAGCCCTACTTCTTGTGAGTGATGAAATAAGAATAGCAATGGACAATGATTACATAACACTGCTCTCACTACTAGACTTTTCAAAGGCTTTTGACACTGTCAGCCATTCAATTCTGTGTAAAAAGCTGCATAGTAGTTTTGGGTTTACTTTGGAATCTTGCAAGTTATTTCATTCATACCTTAGCGAAAGGCAACAATGCGTGGTGGCAAATGAACGTTCTTCCGCCTCTCTCAAGGTCTTAACTGGAGTACCCCAGGGATCTATCCTTGGACCGATCCTTTTCTCGCTATATGTAAATGAATTGCCACATGTTGTAAAAAATTGTACGATTCATTTATATGCTGATGATGTGCAGCTCCTCATAAGTCGACCATTTGCAGCGAAAAATGATGCCGTAGCTCTAATGAATGAGGACCTGCTTCGCATTCTACAATGGTCCAAAAAGAACCATCTTTGCTTAAATCCTCTTAAATCAACAGCTCTGCCCATTTATCGGAAAACCTTTGATACATCGATCTTAAACCCATTAAAGTTGGAAAACAAAATCATCAACTATGTCAGCACTGCAAGAAATTTAGGAGTAATTTTCAATCGTACCCTTACTTGGAACGACCACCTTAATAGTGCCATTGGAAAAGTCTACGGTAGTCTACTTGCTCTTCAGATTACTCGGAACTTCATTCCTACAAACACAAAATTGATACTTGCGAAAACTCTCTTACTTCCTGTTATGCTATATGCATGTGAAGTTTTTTGCAAGTTGGACTATGCTTCTAATCGCAAACTAAATGTTGCATAATAACATTACCCGCTACGTCTATAATCTGCGGCGGTATGACCACATATCTAATTTTGTACCACGTATCTCTGGCTGTAGCCTCGACAGCTTAATAGACTTCCGTTCAGTGAGCTATCTGCACGAAATCATTCAAACTCAACAACCTGATTACTTACATGCTAAGCTAAACTTTCCTAGTTCAAGAAGGTCTTTGATACTAATACAACCTCGATGTAAATATCTTATAACTGAGCGTCAATTTTTTGTCCACGTTACACGCCTCTGGAACTCCCTACCCATTGCGATGAGAAGTATAAGAAACACGAAAAGGTTTAAATTATTAGTTTTCAATTATTTGGCAAATCGTTGATAATATTAACTATTTATCATTATTATTATTTTTCTCTTCTTTTTCATTATATTTTTCAATATATTTCTTCTTTTTCATAATATCTAAAACTTTTGTACATTTTGTAAGTGGACACCCTTATTTTCTTTTTAATTTTATCTTTCTTAAATCTTTTTTTTTATTAATTTTTCTTCATTCTTTTCAAATTCATATAGTTTCAAATTCTTAAATTAATTTAAAGGCTTGCAGAATTTCATAAGACTTATGTCCTACTATGTAAGCGTTTTTGAAATAAATAAAATAAATAAAATAAAAAATAAATATTCACGCTCTGTCACTGAATAGTTTCTTTGCGCTGCATTAAGCTTTTGCGAATAATAATATATCGGGCGTTCTATATCGTCTTGGTCCTTTTGACAAAGGACACATCCAATTCCCGTTGCCGACGCATCGCAAAGTATAATGAATTGCTTGGAAAAATCTGGGTTTATTAGGACGGGAGTCGAAGTCAATTCCGTTTTCATCGCGTTAAACGACGCCATCGCGTTCTCATCAAATTTTAAATTTCTGATTTTTTTAAGGGTGTTGGTTAAAGGAGTGGCCAGGGTTGAAAAGTCTTTTACAAACCTCCTGTACCATCCAGCCATACCAAGGAATCTTCTGACTTGTCGTGATGTTTTAGGTTCAGGAAAGTCTAATATTGCTGCTATCTTGTCAGGATTCGCTCTTATACCCCCCTGACCTACTATATAACCTAAATACGGAAGTTCTTTTAGACAAAACTTTGATTTCTCCACATTTATGGTTAGTCCTGCATCAGTAAGTCTTTCGGCAATGATTTTCAAGATTTTCAAATGTTCATCGAAGGTATGCGAGAGTATTAACAGGTCATCTAAATAGACAAACACTTGGTCTCTTAATTCATGTGGAATAACCTGGTGCATCAAACAAGTTAAACTTTGGGCTGCGTTTGACAGACCGAAAGGCATGACCTTGAGTTGATAGAGTTTACGGCCGGGTACAGTGAAGGCGGTTTTTTCTCGAGAACCCTTCTCCAGCGGTATCTGCCAGTACGCATCTTTATGATCCACACCTGAAATAAAGTGTGGGTCTGAAAAACGTGATAGCAATCCCTCTATATGCGGAATTGGATTCGCATTTTTCTTGGTCACTTGATTGACTTTCCGAAAGTCTAGACATAGGCGATTTTTTCCCGGTTTTCGCACAAGGACCACCGGTGAGCTCCATGGACTAGAACTTTCTTCGATGATGTCCAAGGAAATCATGCGGTCCAACTCCGCATACATGAGACCTTGTACCGCTGGAGATACAGGGTAATGCCTCTGTTTGATTGGAGTCGCATCTCCGGTGTCTATTGAATGTTCCATCAGGGAAGTTTTTCCTAAGCCTTTCGTTGAGAACGAAGGGAATAATTTTATCGTTTCAAGTAGGACTGATGACTCTTGTGCAGTCAAATCATATATGTTGGCATCTACTTCTGGTACCAAAAAAATTTCGGAAATGAGGTTAGGAGCGAGTTGGAAACTCCGCCAAAAATCTACGCCTAAATATAATTTTTGTGCTAGGGATGGGACCAGCGTTGCCAGACTTTCGGCATGTCGATTCCCTTTTTTTTCACCCGAAAAATTTTTTTTTCCCGTTTTTGACTTAAGATAGATATATATATTAAGATATTAAAAAGTTTATTCATTCATTTAAATCTTAAAACTAGTACAGCAATAAAGATGTTTAAGTGAATAAATAAAGGCTATCATTCTTTAACATAAAGTTAGTGTTGAATGATGCTTTCTTGAATTAATTGTATATTGATAATAACTGATGTGGGGTGACAATCAGGACATATTTAATTAAGAAACAATAAATAAGTTAAAAATTTTTAACTTCTGGTTTTCCCTTTTTTTTCCCTTTTTTTTACTAACGAAATAAAGAAAAAACCAGATTTTAAACTTATTTATTTTATTCAATAAAAAAAATTTAATATTTTATCACATCCATTCATACTTTAGCCTCACTAAATTTTAATCTGAATTAGATTTGAATCTTTGTACATACTACTTGTATGTAATCGCAAACATTTCTTGTCAATTTCTAGTTCCATACAACTATGGTTTTTCATAAATAATTTGGTAAGAATCCAGCAAAGTGTTTGATTTTCAAGTTTGTTTCTTATTTTAGTTTTATTTAAATTAACGCTTGAAAAAGCTCTCTCACCACTGCACTGCCTTGAAATAAAACAGTCTAAAAGAGTTCTAAGCGTTAGTTCAATCTTTGCGTAAAGTAGATGTATCCGTACATCTTCAGATTGCATTTGCAAATAAGTTTATTGAATAGTGGCAGAAAAAAATTCAGAAATTGAAGGTAAAGGATAGAAGTTGGTTTTTCTAAGAGGCGATATATCTTCTCGCATTGTTTCTTGTTTACAGTGTCTTCCAAAAACGTTTCAGTGAAAAAGAGTAGCAATGCCTGAAACTGGTCCACAATTGTAACAAGTGGACACAAGTGTAATGACAACCAACGTGTCTGACTTGGATGCAACATTTTGTTGAGTTTGATGCTACAAAAATCTTGAAACTCTTTGAGCAAATGCTGCCGCTTTGAGCTACAGTGAAAATGGGAATAAATCTCGTGACATAAAATTTCAACATCGTCTGGAAGATTCTTGCAAGCACTATTAGCAAATAGGTGGAATATGTGGCAAATACATCATTGTAAATAAATGAGGAATTTTTTCTTTGAAAAGTTTCGAAACTGAGTTGTATTTTGTATGTCAGATCTTTCCATAGTAAAAATTAAGTTGGAAGCGCATGGAAAGACGAAGGGTTGTGTTCGTTGAGTACTTTTTATAGAATTTACATGTTATAGCTCATGAGTTACAAATTTTATTATAATGTGAAAAATTTGAAGGTGACTGTTTTTCCCGTTCTTGGTTGGTTTTCCCTTTAGGGTCGAAAAATCCCGGAAAACGGGAAAAATCCCTCAATCTGGCATCGCTGGATGGGACAATGAAAAGATCTATTTCTTTTGAAATCCCTTTATACAAAATTGGAGTTGTTATCACTCCCACTATGTTTTGTTTTTGACCATCCGCTGTAGCAACTGTCGATAAGAAGTTTTTGAAAGGTATTTTATTTTCTTTAAGATATTCTAAGGATCCGACACCCAAACAACTAATGCTCGCACCTGAATCCAGTAGACCGAACCAATCTTTCCCAAAAATGTTTACTGTCAGATATGGATGAGGATCTTCTGAAGAAATATTTACTTTAGCCTCAGAGACTGCCTTGTATAGCTTTTTCTTTTTAGTGTGTCTCTCTGAATTCAGTTTGGTATTGGAGGATTGGCAAAGATTTTCTCCCGAGCTTTATAGTAATCTAACTGACGTTCATGCAAAGATTTTATTTCAGGTGGTTTTTTTCTCTCATTTAAAATGTTTGGTGGAATTGTATTATCTGGGCGTTTAAGTATAGTGGTTTTAAGAACGTTTTCTAATTTCTGGTCGATTCCGGGTTCTTGATTTTCGAACAACTCTCCCCGGTCACAGGGTTGCTCATTTGGCGGTTTCCCGAACATTTTTCACAATTGGGGCTTTTTATATTCTCAAGACCACAAGTGAAACAAAATAGATTACGGCGAGGACCAGTACATTTGCGGAATTTATGACCCACGCCCTTACAGTTCCAGCATGTAATTGAGTTAGGAACTCTATCAAATGCTTCCACTTCCGCTAAACTCGGAGAAGATGGTACTTCGGGTAACATTTCAACTTCATTGACCGTTCGGCGATTTGAGAAATTCGTCGACGTTTGACCAAACCTGGGTAATGCTTTTTCGTTTCCGTTTAAGAATTTTTCTATGGTTCTACAAACGTAAACCATTTCCGGAAGACTGTGGGTACTGAAAGCTATTAAAAGTTCACCTATTCTTCGTTTAACGTTAAGTTTAATAAGTTCGATAATCTCTTTAACTGGTTTGGGATTTTTCAACCTCGAATTCAATTGAAGCAAACTATCATAAAAGTCGTTAAAACTTTCATTCGGTTGTTGTTTTCGGTCGCACATTTTTCGCGAAAGCTCTGTGTCTGTTTCTAGACTGCGATATTGCTCCAAGAGAGCAAATCTGAGCGTTGTCCAATTAACTCCCCTATTACCTTTTAAATATGTCCAATACCAGGTTTGAACGTTTCCCTTCAGAAAGTGATGAAAATTCTTAACTACCTCCTGCCAAGTCACGTTATGACCGGTTTTGACTATATCTTGTCTGAATAAAAAATCATCGACTGTGATTTCTTCATTATCAAAATTAACTCCCCATTTCTCATAATGTGGATATTTGGTAACAGAGTTAGAAGGGGAAGGAGAAGGAGCTACGTTCAAAATTGGATCGCTCGAAACTGGAGGAGAATCCTGAAGATTCATACTACTCAATTGAGCAAGGAAATCGTCCACATTCGATCCGCGAGTCATATTGACCGGATGAACAGTTTCATTTGGATCATCAAACCTTTGATTGACAGTAAGTGGTACCTGTGCAACTGGTTCAGTTTGTCTAATATTGGCTGCATTATTATTATAATTATTAGTTCCCACATTACTAGCCGTCGGTTGAGTTGGAGCTGAAACAGTTAAAGTTCGAAAGAGCGCTTCCATCCTATCCATGACAAAAGTTTGATTTTCAGCGAGCTTTTCCTGTAAAAAACGTCGATCTTCGAACCATTGCCTTCGTCTACACTTTCATTCTCTTCTTGTGGATCGTTAACCGGCCCTACATTTATATTTCTTACCGCATTATTATTTCCCGCATTGCGTCCAACTTTCTCAGGGTTGGCTTTTGAATCATTTGCTTCAGCCATATTGTTTAAAAGTGGTGGGCTTCATGTCCTATTTGACCCACTGGCACTATTTCTATTGAAGTTGTAATAACTTCTTTTTGGAGGGCGACCACGACCTCTCCCAGTCATTCAGAAAAAGTTTTATTATGTATATTATTCAAAACAAAAAAATATAATGCTTTCAAAAAAAAAAAATAATATCAAAGCATATTCTAATAAAAAGAAATTGAAAAATTGTGTAGAAAAATTAATCCAAAAAATCAAAAATATCTATATATATATATATATATATATATTTTTTTTTTTTAAATTTTTTTTTTAATTTTAAATAAGCGGATGTATGTATGACTGCTTTGGAAAGTTTTTTGTTTTCCAATTTTTAATGTTTTTAAAATCCAAATAAACAAACTACATCTGCGAAAGTCAAGTTATTTACGTTAACAAACCGGATAGCTGATTAAAGGATTAAAAAAAAAAACATTTAACTATTAATTTTTTTTTCACGGACTTATATGTATGTCGTTTGTTTTACGTTTCCTCGAATAAAATAAACACTTTTGCTACAGACCTGGATCAGAAAAACGTCTACTTATCCATCGGTCAAAAAACTATTTATTTTGAGTACTTTGTGTAAGGCGAAATAAGATTTATGCTGAAATGACTGTTCTTAAAAATTCTGTGCAACTAACCCATAAAAAGAGTTCATCATTCTTATGTTGGACACCGAACTTCTAAAATACAGAATTTACTTAAATTGATTCTAAGAATAATAAATAATTATTACAACAAACGAATGTTTATACAAATGTATCCCTACTTTCCGGATAATAATTACTCAACTCTATTAAATTGAATGCTATGTATGTGCCTAGCATATTTTACATCCCGTCAAAAATAAAAATTAATTTAAGCTATTAATCAAAAAGGGTAATTAATCGGGCCCCACGTTCTGGGCGCCACCTGTAACGAACTTTCTTATTTAAATTAAATCAATAATTCTTTCTATATCTGTGATCAGTGTTGCCGAAAGTACTCCCATAGGAGTATTGTACTACTTTCAACACCTCCGTACTCCCGTACTCCTCCTTTCACATTCGTACTCCCATTTTTTTCAAAGACCTAAAGTATCTTACACTTGCAGTAAAGTGTAATGTCAACCTTAATAAATTTAATTCACTGTGAATTTCGATCGTTTTTTTTTTTTTAAGAAAATCCAGATATGTTCACTTAAGGGTGTATGTGCCATTCGTTACATAGTCCAAAGAAGCAAATCGAATTTAAAGAGTTTCAAGAATACTTTAATGTTGAAAAACATAAAATTCTAAAAACTTCTTTTACTAGGTGGCTAGCTCTTAAACAGGTTGTGGCAAAAGCACTAGACTTCTTGCATTGCTACAGACAGTAACCTAGATCTTGTTCACAAGATTCAAGGAGAGCTAAATGATACCACTCTTTTATTTCTAGCCTATGTTCCTTAGTTAACTAAACAGCTTAACTTAGAATTTCAATCAGTCGGTCCGGTTTCATAAATTTTTGCCAACCGTTAAAACTTTCTACAAAACTATCTTATAAAATTTTATCAGATCAGTGTTTTTACGTGACAAGTTTCTCTGTAATCCAAATTTTTCGGAAAATTATTTAAAAATAATTGATTCTGTATACTTTGGGTTAGGTTCGGTTAGGTTAAAAATGGCTGTCAGGAATACAACTGACACACTTAGACCAATATTAGGTCCATTGTGATACCATAAAAATTGTGCGAGGGAGTAGGGTCATGGCACCAGTTTTCGAACACTTTTGCCACTTCAAAGATTGGATGATCAATAAAAAATATTTGCCTTCGACTCAAAATAATACTGTTAATTTATTTTGTTAGCAAAACTCAAATACTTTTGTGTCCGGTAGTAATTTTTATCACTATTAGCATTAAAAAATTAAAAATTGGGAAAAACTGAAAAATATTTGTTTTCTCCTATTTTCGAACACGAGTTGCCTAGAGCCGAACAATAAGTTTCCTATTTTCGAACACGAACGAGATTGTATGGGATTTTTCACATGTTGAGGTATAAAATCGAAAATTTAAGTAATTTAGATTTGAAATGGAATGATTTCCGTTGCTTTTATTTCACTTAAAATAAAATAAAATTAATTTCAGTCGAAAATAAAAAATTTTTTTTCCATTTAATAGAAGATATGGACAATAGGGTGGTCCTTATTTTACTTTTTTGCGAAAATTGAGTGCGACCGACGCCCCCTAAATCGATTCTAAAAATGAACAAAAAATTCCTTAATTTTTCATATTTTTATCTCTAACCCTTCCTGGCCCTATTTTGGTAAGAAGTTTTTTTTTGAATTTATGCTATAAAAACACTATATCAGCTGTCATTTTTGAACTAATCAACAGAGAGACTTCGAATGAGGCTCAAATGAAGTGTCTCTGAACACTCTACAGCCGCGTGTATGTTTGATAATATTAAGATCATTTGTTTATACTCGCTCAATCCACGAAATGTAAGCAGCCTAACATTAAATTAGATTTTTTTTATTTATCATTTCATTTGTTATTAACAATAACTCGAAAAACAATTTGTTTATAACAGCTGCGATTTTTGAACGGATGATCGCAAAAATTTCTGATTGGGATCAAATGAAGCGTCTTTTAAAACTCGGCAGCTGCGTGGAGATTCGAAACAACTTCGATAATTTTTTTAAACTTTATTATTTATGAACAAAGAGGCAGATTTTTTATTCCGTTCAATACGCGAAAAGTAAGCAACGTTTCGGCATGCATTATTTTTTTATGAAAAAACTTCTTAATGAAATAGGGTCGGAAGGGCTAGGAATAAAAATTTGCAAAAAATTAGGGCATTTTTTTCCTGATTTAGAACCAATCTGGGGTTCTGTGGCGTCCCCAATTTTTTTTTCTAAGGACTACCCTAATGGACATAGGTCCTCTATCCTCGGCTTCTATTGAGATGTTTTTTGTCTTTTATTGCATCCGGACATTTAAAAACTTTTTAAAGCTCGAAGATGGACTGCAATTTAAATTTTTTTGAGCTTTGACTCGTTCAATTAGTAGTGTTTAAAGTGGCTATTCTCTATTTAATCGAGTCTGTATTGTTTTCAACGGTTAATATAGGGTTTGCGTCATCAAGTATTTGTATGTCCGCTTCCGCAATTGCCACTTCCTTATCTTCTAATATTTGCTCCACGCCCATAGGGCACCTTTCAAATTCCAATGCATCAGGAACTTAAAGAGGTTCAAGACTGATTTTGAATAAACGTTCAAAATCAAACACCTTAGTGGTAAGTACATTTGGACAACAAAACTTTAAAGTTACTGCTAAATTATTTTCATCGGTTTTAACCAATTTTTCCAAATTAATAAGAATAATAAGAGAATAGGAAACCACATATTGACTTGTTTACTATAATCGAACAGCAAGAAAATCGATGTTCGAAAAATGGAACACTTAATACAATTATTGTGTTTTTTTATATAAGTAGATGATAGCAATACTATATTTTCTGATAAATCCCCGTACTAAACCGATGAAAAACAATTTCAATTTAGAATAAAAAGTAAAGTTAGCATGTGTTTTTGCCCTGTTCGAAAATAGGAAACTCATTTTTACCTAGTTGCCTATTCCGAACACAACTGTTCGAAAATAAGCAACTAGGTAAGAATGAGTTTCCTATTCTCGAACAGGGCCAAAACACATGCTAACTTAACTTTTTATTCTCAAAACTTCTCTCAATATCACAAGCAATTCCTCTAATATAATAAAAACCACAGGTTCAAGTACTATTTGCTTTTATTTGCTTTTTAACTGAAGTTTCCAACATGTGCGCTGCAAGTTTTTTTTACTGCTACCAAGCGTCGAACCGCACGAATTATGGTTTATAATAAATACATCCGTCTTTATTAGCTCTCAACTTAAGACTAAAGTTACATAGCATCAGGTACAAATAATATGTTGTCCACTTATCTAATGTTAAAGCTTTTCAAAATATATATATGTAAGTTGATACATAAATTGGCCGAAAGTACATAACGCCTAAATGTGTCGCATTGCAGGTACGCCAAATGTAAGCTTCTCAGGTTGACATAAAAGCTATTGGTGCTCAACAGCTGTAGCTCGTAGTGCTTGGTAATTGATGACGACATTGATGTCATAGCTGCTGGTTGTGATGTGAAGACGATCGTTGTTCCTGTATGTGCTTATGAACATAAAGCACATAACTCCTCCCGCCTAAGAATGGACTTTAGAAACTGATGGTGCCAAGACTGCTGCATGTTGTTGCGACGTTATCGCACTTGAAGTTTTGCATCTTCGTCAGCTGTTTTTTTGTTTGTGTTTATTTGTGTGCTAATTTGATATGAAAAGGCTCATCCAAATTCAAATTTTATAAATTCCTCAGTGTAATTCAAAACAACATTAATTTCTGCATCCCAATTTGTTCTTAAGTAACAAATGCTAGCATGGCCTAAGCTATCTTTTATGTTAAAGCTCCAAGACTATGTAAAATAAAATAAAATAAAATAAAGTAAATGCTGTAAACTTGCCTGTTCTTTTTTTATTTTATTTTTTCTGTTGCACTGTGGTCAATACCAAACATACGATTCGGATCAAGGTCAAGGTTTCAACTAACGAATTTACGTTTGTTTTTCACTTTCTGTTTATGAACTTTTCTCTTGTTTGTGTTTAATGTTATCTTGTTATTTGTTACTACTAAATGGTCATTGTATCTTGGAGCTAATTTGTTTCTTCTGTCATCCAACTCAAATACTCTTTCGTTTGGCGAGAAATCAGGAGGGGGCTTGCGACTCTTGTTTAGTTTCTCAATATTTTTTTGTTTATTAATTATATTTTTCTCTTTAATAAGTTTTGATAACTGTGCATATTCACTAATGTGCTGTCTTAGATATTCTTGCTTGGTCTTAGCTTCGCTGTTTGTTGGAAATGGGGTTCTTTTTGTGAAGTGACCAGTGATCAACTCAAAAGGTGTCATTTTAGTAGCAGAATGAATCGTATTGTTGTAAGTTATGACAGCCTGATCAATGATTTCGGAGATGGACTTTTCCTTATTTTCAGATTTAATAATACGAACTAGCTCGGTCAGAGTAGAGTGAAATCTTTCTACAGGGGAGTTTCCAGTTGAACTTTTTGCACAAATTGTGTGAAATGTAATTTTATATATATCTAGGAAGTCTCGGAATATTGTAGATAAGAATTCATTACCATTGTCAGAAATAACTTTTTGTGGGACCCCGTGATGGGAAAAAAAGTGCCTCAAAGATTTGACAAGACTCAGGCTATTTCTCGATTCAAGTGAGTATACGCTGGCAAAACGACTAAATTTGTCTATTATTGTTAAGAAATGTTCTTTATTTATAAAGTATATATCTAAGTGCAGGATTTCTAAGGGCCTACTCGGGGTCTCCGTAATTTCGAATTTCAGCTGATCTCTGTTGCGATCGTATTTATACCTTTGACAAGTTTCGCAATTATTTATGACACGGGTAATAACATGTTTCATGTTGGGGAAGTAAAAATTTCTTTTGAGATGATTAAGGCTCTCGTTTATGCCTCTGTGATCTGAACTCTTATGATAATCCCGTACTATTTTTTCTTGGTCATCAGAACCTGTAACATCCTCAAGCAGAATATTGCATCTTACTACTTTCACTTGAGCATTGCAAAAATATTTAGAAAATACCGATTGAACAGTTTTAAATGTTACGTCATCTGTAAGTATTGCCGTTAGCCTTTTGGTTGCCGTATAATCTTTAAATATGTTGACTATAAAACTTTCATCGGTAGTTTTGCTATGCTCAACCGTGTAGCGTTTTTTCCTTTTGAAGAGAATTTTCAATTTTACATCTGGCTTGGTTTTATTATTATTAATCTTTATAACTATTTGATTTGAGAACTCATTTAATGCTCGTTCTGAAATTGGTATGCCATCGTCAAAATTTTCGACTGCGGAATGGATCGTAGACAACATTTCTGTGTTAACATTATTTTGAACAGATAAAAGGTCAATATCCTCACAGTTGCTGGGACTCTCATCTATCTCTTGAACATTTATCTCTATCCTCGACAGGGCATCAGCGTTTAAATTAAGACTTCCTTTCTTGTATGATACAAAGTAATCAAACTCTTCTAACCTCAACCTCCATCGGACAAGTTTGGAATTTGGTTCTTTCAATGAAAACAGCCATGTCAGTGGCTTGTGGTCTGTTATTATTTGGAACTTTCTCCCGAAAAGATACGGTCGGAAATATTTGGTGGCCCATACAACAGCCAAAAGTTCCTTTTCGATGGTACTGTAGTTTTGTTCTGACTTCGATAGGGTTCGACTTGCGTAGCAAATCGGTCTATCAGCACCAATAATACCTTGGGATAGAACTGCGCCTAAAGCAACATTACTTGCATCCGTAGTAAGGTTGAAAGGCTTTGAAAAGTCGGGATACTGCAATATTGGTTCATTGCATAAAAGTGTTTTGCAGGTTTCGAAACAGTTTAAATATTTTGAATCAAGGATTATACTCCTACCTTTTCGTAAACATTCGGTCATAGGTTTTGTGAGCTTAGCAAAATCTTTGATAAATTTTCGGTAATAACCGAGAAGCCCAAGAAAGGATTTTATTTGCTTAGAGGTTTTTGGTATTGGAAACTTTTTTACTGCCGTAATTACATCGGGGTTCGGTTTTACCCCATCAGCAGTCACCAAATGTCCCAAAAATGAAACTTCTTTGCGCATAAATTCTGACTTTTCTAAATTAATTTTAAAATTGGCAGCCCTTAATTTTTTGAATACCGCTTCCAAATTATCAGTATGCTCCAGCAAAGAAGTTGAAAAAACGATAATATCGTCCATGTAAACAAGACAGACTTTGCCCTGAAGATCACGCAAGACGTTGTCCATGACACGCTGAAATGTTGAAGGGGCATTTTTTAAGCCGAATGGCATACGAACAAATTCGTAGTGCCCGTGATCAACAGAAAAAGCTGTCTTTGGAATATCTTCTTTCTTAACTTCAATTTGATGGAATCCAGAAGCAAGGTCGAGTGTGCTGAAGTATATGGACCTGCCCAATTTATCTAGGATTTCTGATATATTAGGTATAGGGTACTTATCATCCACAGTTTTTTCATTCCTTGGAATAATTTTGGTTGTGTTTGCTGCGCATTTTGAAAATATTGACAATTTTGCTCTTGAAGGCAAAAGTTTAGTGCTTCGGTCAATTTGGCCGGCCTCATTGACCTAATAGTGGATCCTAACGGTTCCTTAAGACCAGATAAAAATGCGTTCAAACACATTTCTTGATATAAGGAAAGCCTGGATTTTATCACATTCGCATCGTTTTCATGAACTTTTACATGATTAGTCATAGCGGACGAAATATCAATAATCTTACCATAAAAGTCCTCTACAGAATCGTGGTTCTGTCTCAGTTGATGCAAATCGCGAATAAGGCTAGTTTCGTTTCGTTTATCTGAGTAATGGACTATTAGATTCGACTTAATTTCACTCCAATCAATTTGTGTGCCATACATATTGAGAATATCATTAGCTGGGCCAATCACCTTGTTCCGAATCGCACGAATAATAATTCTTTTATAAGGAGTTTCATTTACAGATTGCATAAAGCTTAGAATTTCTTCAACATTGCTTATGAAATTAAATAAAGAACGTGGGTTACCAAAGAACGTGGGTTACCATCGAAACATGGAATTTCCTTGACCGCGTCTGGAATTCTTAAGGAATGACAAACACTTGTTGCAATTACAGAATCGTAAGAATTCATTCTGTCGACACTTTCTACTATATTACCCGGTAATAGATAAGAATAATTAGATCTCTCTGTGCCAATAGGAGTACAAGCAAATTCAGAGCCAGTTACTTTATTTTTTATGTCACGCTTTGGAGCTTTAAACAAGATAGCCGTGGCTCTATGCCAACTTTTGCAACTAAAAAAAAAACTAGTTTTAGTTCTAGAAAATTTAGATCTTTTTTGAAAACGAGGCATATGTAATACTGAGGAATAAATAAGCATCAAAAATGGACTCACCTATCAAAAAGCTTGTATTGAAATGTGTTCTCCAGACATGTGGTTCCAAAAGTACAGTCAACTTCCGAGATTCAGGATAATATTCCACAGGAAGACATATGTTGAACGATTTTGAATTGGATTTTTCTTCCTTTTATGGTTCTTTTTAGCATGAGCTAAAGGATTGAAATCCACCACTTCAAAAAAAAAATTTTTTTTTTTTTTTTTGCAAGGTGCTCTTGTCTATGTAGCTACTTTGTATTCACTACTTTTCGGAATTTATTGCTTTTACCGACTGCGCCAATTATGGTTTATAATAAATACATCCGTCTTTATTAGCTCTCAACTTAAGACTAAAGTTACATAGCATCAGGTACAAATAATATGTTGTCCACTTATCTAATGTTAAAGCTTTTCAAAATATATATATGTAAGTTGATACATAAATTGGCCGAAAGTACATAACGCCTAAATGTGTCGCATTGCAGGTACGCCAAATGTAAGCTTCTCAGGTTGACATAAAAGCTATTGGTGCTCAACAGCTGTAGCTCGTAGTGCTTGGTAATTGATGACGACATTGATGTCATAGCTGCTGGTTGTGATGTGAAGACGATCGTTGTTCCTGTATGTGCTTATGAACATAAAGCACATAACTCACGCACTGGCAAACAGAATTTTTATAAAATCCTGTGCTGTATTTGTAGTAGTGAGCATTTGCGGAATGTGAAAAGGGAATATGAGGGCACACATATATAGTACTTTGAAGGCTGAAACACCAAAAACAACGAAAATATAGGCATTTTCGTTTAAAGTGTTCGAAAACTGGGGATGTTCGGAAATAGGTGCCACTACCCTACCTCACTTAACAAACCCATTTGGAGCTTTTAATAAAGCGAAGGAGATGCAGGGGATCTGTGTTCACCAGATCGCTTGGATCATCGAGAAAATAGAAAGAAGAATGCAGGACATGAGCAGAGGAGGTGTGGAATAGTCTCTTTCTCCTCCTCATCTAAGCAACTTCTGCAGAAGTCATTAGAGGGAACGCCGAGTCTTATGGCGTGTCTTCCTATCAGACAATGTCCGGTGATGACATTGATTACGGAGCTAACGTGCAATCTGATTATGGATTTTGTTGTCTTGTGCGTTTTGGATCTAGTCCTGACCATATACGTTTTGTTGCCACACACGTGGTGATATTGTTCCACCTATAATTTGTTCTATCCATTGCCTCTTGCTTTAGCATAAGTTTACATGTAGCGATTGGTATACCAATATTCAATCTGCTGGTTGAGATCGGTAGAACGGTTCCTTTTCTGGCGAGTTCATCGGCTTTGCAGTTACCCACGATAACTCTGTGCCCCGGCACCCAAATAAGGTGAATATTAAACTGTTCAGCCATCTCCCTAAGAGATAGACAACAGTAAAGAGCGTCGGGGCTAAGGCAGAACTTTTTATTAAAACAAAAAAAAATTAAAAAAACTCAACTATTTTAAAGGTGTTTGCCGAGAGTATTATAAGGCCCTGTGTGTTCAAATTTCACAGCGAATCGATTTTGACGACGAAATTTTGAGATCTTTACAAGGCGTTGACCCTTTAAATTTAGCAGAAAGTGCAACTTCAATAACTTCTTCTATTCCTGATTTAATTATTGAAAATGAAATTGAAAACCTTGACATGTGTGGCGAACACTTCTTAACCATATATTATATTAACCATATGGTTTCTAATTCCTTAGAAATAGAAAAATTTTTTTCAGAAATTTTTTCCTTAAGAAATGTTCTTAATGAACCACTGTTGTTGAGTCCACACAGCAGCGCAGCGGCAGAACGAGTTTTTTCCCAACTGTTTATCATTAAAGATAGAAAACGGAACAGATTGGAACTTAATACATTAATGCAGTTATGAGCTGCAAGGAATTATTAAATGCAGTTGATTGCTGCAAATGGATTCCTTTAAAACAACTTTTGAAATCTTATAAAAAGTGTAATAATAGTTTCTTTTTGTAATTTTTGTTACAATTACAATTTTATATGAATCAAAATACTTTACTTGTGTCAAAATCACTTGTATTTAATGTATTTTAACGTGTACAATAGTTTCCTAGTTTTGATTAAAGAAAAAAAACAGTGAATTGACCCAATGCCATTAGACGGTTTTTTTTTATTATTAAAGAGATATATGTTATTTCTCCTAATTGATTTTTTTTATTTAAATAAAGCTTAAACAAAAAATTTATTAATGAAAATGTCTGTACTACTATTTTTTTCAAAATACTCCCCTCTTTTGGCTGCAGTACTACCTTCAAATATTTTTACCCGGCAACACTGTCTGTGATTAAATAACAACAATACACCAGAGTGAACTGTCTGTGAAATTCCTTATTCAAACCTTCACATCCTAGCTCGCCGGAGGGGTGGGTGGGATCTTGCTACTGAAAAATCGACAGTGTTACGTTTTTATTTCAGGCCTATAAATTCGAAGATGGAATTCGAACAAATTAAATATTGTAGAGATGTGGAACCCGAATTTTAATTACCCTAAAAATAGCTTGTCATACCTGTGGAGAACATAGGTGATCGTGTTCTCTGAGCTATACCCTCCCCTTGCATCTAAAGAAAAAGAAAATTCTTATCTTGATGCACCTTGGTCATTGCGAACGCTCATTATACCGCCCTGACCCCTAAGATGAAACAAATATATTTTGTTTTAAAACATTCTGTTGAAGGTCTTACTCAACCCAGCTTCCTATCACTTCCTAATTTAAATTTCTTAACAACCCATTATTCTAATTCAATCAAAAAAATTAAAATGTCACCTTATTAAAAGAAATGTTCATCTTTCTTTAAAAAAAATTAATTCATTCGAAATCTATTATTTCCAACCCAAACAATAGCATAGATCTCAACAATGCAACAACAATTTCAATTGGGGTTAGGTTTATGGACCAGACGACGATTTCCATAAAAACAAATTAAATTTAGTAATGATATATGTACTTTTTAATTGTTCGTGGATGGTAACGTACAACAATTCAAAATTTTTAATTCAATTATTATAAAACCAAAAGGATATATCTTAAGGACTGGATATGGATTAGGATCGGAGTAGATGTAGTTTAGAAAAAATGAAATTAATTTCGTTTTTACACCTCTTTGGCGTCGACTAATTTGTCTTAAAACTTTAATTTTGTTCTTTTCTTCTTTCTTTAGTTTTGTTGTTTTGTACGAATGCAACTCTTTATAATCCGATATAATTCCTTTGATGTTGAATATAAAAATATAATCCCATTAAAAATTATCAATGTACTTACTACTTCATTCAGCTTACTACGACTCCTGGTGAAAACGGTGCACTGTTTTGACTGGATTCGCTGGCCTTTTAATTTTGTCTGTTGGTTTAAAAATTATATTTTTATATATTTGTACATCAAAGTATTATATTTAGGAATTTTACTTAGCTTTTGTTTTGTTTTTGTTTTAGGTTAATGTTAATTTCTTTTTTAGGTCTATCTCAAAAATATGGTTGTGGAGAGGAGAGTTTTCTTCGGAATTGTAGGATGGTGTGATCAATTGGTTTGACCGCTCATGTATGCCTAACTTGATCTTTTGTCGCTAATTGTTGTTGTTAAATTTCTCTGTTGGTTTTTTTCTCCTGTGTGCAGTTGTTGTGTGATTGATTTTATGGTTTGATGTTAGCCTTGACTTCAGCTTAGGGTAAGCCGATTCCACCTGCGTGGCCTTGGACGTTGGCGTTTGTGTATCCGACTATCTCGCCCTATATCTCACTATTATCTGATAAAGATACATACCGCGAAAACAACGAGATGCATAAGAAACCGAGATAAGCAAAATGAAGAATCAGATTCTTACCTTCAGTGGAATTTCACCTTTTTTTTATGATTCAAAGAGCCAGTGTGACTCTCCTTTTATTTTATTTATTGTAATTTATTAAGGTTTTTAAACTTGTCTCGTTATTTATATACACGTTCTAGCTTCTAATAATTTAAACTTTTTTT
>OX456986.1:69882727-69952727 GCA_949752695.1 Melanostoma scalare | reverse complement strand
TGCCACCACAGATCTATTCCAACTCCTGGCCACTGGTCAAACGTAAGAAACAGTCTAGCGATCTCTGCCAAAACTCAACGATCGCTCAAAAAACTCATTGAGATCGACCAACCAATTCTAACTTCGGTTAGAGAAGTTTTTTTTTATCACCGCCATCGAGTAGGTATGCCATCAAAATTAAACTTTTGCTTATATCAATTAATTGATATCAAATTTTAGATTTGTGCCAAGTAATCTAAGCAAACTATTGCGTATTTCGTGAATCAGAGTTCTTATAAGATCTGGTGAAACCCGCCATCAACCCACCTAGCGGGTCATATAAACTCTACCTCACTTCGATTCACGAAGATTGCTTGGTACCATTAACTGCAACCAGCGATTCCATTCTAAGTTCTGACAACAATCAACAAGAGAATTAGACTTTGGAACAGTGGTCTTACTGTACGCCAAACGATCGGGTTCTATCTTTCCCTAGAATACTCGTACAGTCAAGCCATACACGAGATTAGTCACCATAGAAATCAGCCACGTGAACAAAGCAATCTCTGCTTCACGAATCAAGAACGACCAACAAATAAGTCAATCCCGTACAATTAAGGTCAGCTTCCCAACATCTTATCAGCATCTCTATCAAATTGGTCCGGAGCCAAAACCACTAGTTGGTCTCTGACTCTACAATACCAATACCTATTCACCAACGCCACGTCACCATCATCAACTCAATAATCATCATCATTAGAAAATCCAATACCAATATACCTAAACTAATTAATCAACATCATCATCAAAATAAATTGTTAATTCACATTAAGTTTATAATTCACGATCGTCACTAATTCAACTTGCCAGGATTTTATTTTAACATAAATTTTCAGCTGCGCTTCGACAAAAATAATTCAGCGCAAAGGCGTCAACAAAGCTGATGTGCACACCAACTTTGGAGAGCCGGTAAGTTTTTCTATTTTCCTTTTTAAATATTGACAAAATTGAACAATTTAACGATCGGAAAATTAAGATATTCAATCCTAGCACATACTAAGATAAATTTATTGAATTCATAATATTCTCTTTAATTATATTTATTTGCTTTTCGATAAAAGAGTGTGAGAACGACAAAACTGAGCTGTTAGTTTGCTTTTTTTATTGTTGAAGAAAGGAGATAATCCTCTCTGCTACAATTTTCTCTCAAGCGAGATTTGAATGATAATTTGGTATGCTCGTTTGCTGGTTACCACTCGATTCATGATTGAGCTTTAATTTTTTTTATTTAGTTTTTTTTTATACCAGTATATTAATTTTTAATATTCCACTCAAACTTCATTTGAGTTTTAATTTGAGTAGAATAGAATTTACTTTAGCTTTATTTTATGCTTGTTTTACCATTGAATTTAAATTAATCAACCTTGAATTTGATGATGAGTTAAATTTTTGTTAAAATTCTAATTCTCCTTTTTTGATTTGGATTTAATAAAAACATTCTTAAATGAAGATAAGTATACAGAAGTATACGAATGAAAATTTTGGTTTAGCCTATTGATTTAAAGCCACGATGGCCTGAGTTTAGTTTATTGTGCAGAGGGAAGTGATATGAAGTGATGTTCATTTGTGACGATGATAGAAATACTTTGAGTAATTTTTAGATAAGTATTTCATTACGACTAGGGGTTATTGAGAAATATATTTGAGTGGTTCGATAACCACGGAATTTCTTGGATTCAAGAAATAGAGGGAGGGCTACACTCCGGCGACCCAGATTACACCTTGGGTCTCCAATATAAGAAAAATATACCAGAAATTTATATAGTTTTGCGATTACTTTAGGCTTTGTTGAATATTCTTTTATTTTGTTGTGTTTTCTCTTTGGCACGAAGTACACTGTACGGTAGTCTAGCGGCTGGTACAAGTACCCACCCCACCGACGAGCTGGCAAAAGGTGATGCAAGCGTGCCGAGCCGTACTTAGCCTGCTGGACGACTTATTCAACCTTCTTTTGGTTTGCTTAGGGTATCCAGTGGTCCTAGGGAATTCAAGGGAAAAGCAGATCATCGCTTTGTGTTAAATAAGAACACCAAATCCGTTACACAGGTGGCGCCTAACGTGGGGCTCGAATATTTAATTTATATAGTTTCATTTCAGCAAGAAACATATTTTTACTTGCACAATCAAAGTTTGTTTTTACCTCAACAATTTTATTTGAAAAGCATAATAAACACTTAAAGTTTATGTCCTAAGTTTTAGGTCTTTTGATCATACTTCGAGTAGCGAAGACTTTAGTGTTCTCAATCATACTATTTTTTTTATAGATCAATGACCGGGAGATGTCAAGTACTTGCTACAACCACTCCGACTGTCGCGTTGGTCTTATGGATTCATAGTTCATGTTTTGGTTTTTTTTTGTTAGAGCTTAACACGGACGGCCGGGAGAGGACAGTTCTGGTAAACTTTTCTCCGTCTGTTGCGTCCAAGTTAATTTTATACTAAAATTAGCAATTATTGGTAAAGAAGTAAAATTGAGTCCCACACTTATAACAATGTTGACAAGTCAATTTTCGCAAACTAAAAACTAGTAATCCAGAGAATCAATTGTGTCTAACGACCTAAGTATAAAAAGGTAAATTGTATCATTTACTTAGTTGCGTTGGAAGCTATACCAATATTCTTTAAATTTCGTATATTTTTCTATTTTTTACGTCGTCGTTTTGCACATCACAGATTACCTTCCCAAGCACGCATGATTTTATTGATTTTCCCTTTAGTTATTTTGATTTTTTTTTGAAAGTTTTCAAAAACAATATCCCATTTTTTTTTATTATAATTTGTTTTTGTTGTTTAATTTTTACGCTGATACCATTAAATCTTTTTTAAATTTTGAAATTATCTCTGATAATTGAAAAAGTACTTATACTTTTCACATTGATTTCATTACATTTGGCTTTGGTGTTATATCGTATAACACTATAGAGTAGTTTCACTTAATACAAGTAACAAATGGCTCCGAAAAAAGACAAATCGAGAGACGCATCTAAAGATAAAACTTCAAAAAGAACTCGCAGCGAAACACGCGAATCAGGCGCAGGCGGTTCAAATATGGCCACTTCGCGTTACAATGGTACCGTAGAGGGAGCTCTTAACCCATCTCGGCAAGAACACGGAAATTCGGATACTCCTAATAGTGATGAGGAAGTAGTAGTACCGACTTTAAACGATAGTTTACAAAGGTACATAACCACAATTGTAAATGCTACGATCGGCTTAAGTAGAGCAGAAAATTTACGATCTAGAAAAGCTGAATATGAGCAGGAAAGAACAAAAATTAGAGAAGAAGTAATTAACACAATTCGCGATACATTGAGAGTACCATCTACACATGTCGGAGTAGGTTCCTTTGATGGGATAATTCGTCCTGAAGAACACAGTACTGTTTTTCCTCCTAATTCTACAGATAGACCGGCTGACATTTCCGATCCTTCTTACGTGAGTGCAAATGCTCAAAACTTTTTGGAGCAAATGAATGCACTTGACTTAAATGGTCCAAGCCCCAACTCAAGTCGTAAAGAATCGAATAGCAACTCGGTTCGAGCACATCAATTTCATAAATGGAGCTTGAAATTCGATAACATAAGAATGACCGTTGATGATTTTTTATTCCGTCTTAAAAGACTTAGAGCCAGTTACGAAGTAACATGGGAAGACTTATATCTTCATTTCCATTTGTTCGTAACAGGAACCCCTGAAAGTTGGTTTTGGACTTTCTGTAAAACCAATCCAAATTCTAATTGGCAAACTTTAGAGTTTGCACTGATCGAACAATACCGAGGGATAGAGACTGACTCGGAACTCTCGATGAAAATGTTCGAACGCCGTCAGGGTCAAAGTGAAACTTTTGACGAATTTTACAATAATATTCTTGTAAAGAATGCTCGTCTTTGGATACCAAAATCACGACGAGAACTAATTGAATTGATTAAAAAGAACGTCAAGAGAAGAACAGGTGAGCTTCTGATAACTTTTAATACTCAGAGCTTGGCTGAAATGGTATATGTTTGCCGATCCATCGAGAAACATACCCAAAACGAATCTCTTAGATCAAAACCATTTCAACAAAATACCGTTAAGAAACAAGTTAGTGAAATAGAAATGGTCCAACCAGAAGAAGAGTTTTATGACGTTAATGCACTGAATCTTTCGCATAACCAACAAAATTATACTTGCTGGAATTGCAAAACTAAAGGCCATTCTTTTGTTCAATGCCCTAGTCCGCAGCGTAGTTTATTCTGCTACAAGTGTGGCATGGATAACACGACAACACCCAATTGTTCGAAATGTTCGGGAAACCGAAAACGTGGCAATCCGACCACCGGGGAGTTTTGTCATCCAAAAGAGAACCGGGAAAAATCGTAGACTTAACTTATATTCAAGACTCTTCAAATATACCCGATTCCAAACAACCTGATCTTTCCAAAACACCTGATGAAACGAAAATATCTGAATTTCCAAAATCTGCAAATACAAAAGACAATGTCAACCAAATACAAATTCTGAAACGGGAAAACCCGGAATACAACAAGATACCTCTGCCTTTAGATAAAGACAAGTTACATAAACCCGTTCCACTTCACGATCGCTTAAAAAAATATTATGACGTTCGCGAAAGAATTTTTAATCAAGTTCCCAGACATATACAAAAACTCAGAAACCGTTTCAAAGAAAAGAAAATTACTCATCATGCAATTAGTGCTACTGAGCTCTGCGACCCCTATAAAGGTGATCCTAGACCTTATGCACCTATTACCGTTTTTGGAAGAAAAATGCGTGGTCTTTTAGACAGCGGGGCATGTACCAGTGTCCTAGGAGCTGGCTGCATAGAAATATTAAAAAGTCTAGGTTTAACTTACAAAAAGACCAATGATAAAGTTAGGACTGCTAGTGGTCAACCACAGCCGATAGTTGGTGAAATAATCACTAAAATGACATTCAAAAAATGACAAAACAAAAGACATAAAATTATTTCTGGTTCCATCTCTAGAGCAGGAGTTGTATCTTGGGGTCAACTTTTGGAGCATCTTTGCAATAGCCACTCATATTATAGCCGGACTTTGTCCCACACCGCTTCGAAAATGTGACTCAAACGCGCACGAGCTATCAGTTGATCAGTCTAATGAAATCGAAAGTTTATAGGTTTGTTTCCATCCTATGCCAAACAAGAGCTAGGACGGACAACGTTAGAAGAACACACAATAAACATAGGTGAAACTGAGCCCATTAAGCAACGTAGCTATCCCGTGTCGCCAGCGGTCCAGAAAATGATGTATGAGGAACTGGATAGAATGTTGGCAATGGACGTCATTGAAGAGAGCGAAAGTCCGTGGAGTTCTCCTGTGGTCTTGGTGCGTAAGCCAGGAAAAAATCGCTTGTTCCTTGACTCCAGGAAGCTCAATAAAGTAACAAAAAATGACGCCTATCCATTTCCTCATGTAGAGAATCTATTAAGTCGTCAATCAGAAACGCATTTTATTAGCAGTGTTGACCTAAAGGACGCGTTTTGGCACGGGAGAAGACAGCGTTTAGTGTGCCCGGTAGACCCTTGTATCATTTCAAGGTAATGCCCTTTGGCCTCTGCAATGCGGCGCAACGTTTATGCAGACTAATGGACAAGGTGGTTCCGAATGAAATGAAACAAAATGTATTTGTTTATTTAGATGATCTTCTGATTGTTTCACAAACGTTTGATGAACATTTAAAAATTCTACGTTCCTTGGCTTCGCTTCTACAAAAAGCAGGATTAACTATCAACCTCGAAAAATCAAGATTTTGTTTCAAAGAACTTCGATATTTAGGCTATATTGTTGGAGGAGGATGTGTAAAGACAGATCCCGACAAAGTGTCTGCTATACAAGACTTTCCCATACCGAAAACGCCTCGACAAGTTCGAAGATTTCTAGGCCTATCCGGTTGGTACAGGCGTTTTGTGCCAAACTACTCTTCTGTTGCTACCCCACTAACTGATACATTAAAGAAATGCAAAACATTCGTATTTACACCCGAAGCTCTGAGAGCTTTCGAAGAGCTTAAGCTGGTGCTGACGACAGATCCAGTATTGATCAACCCGAACTTTGAAAAACCTTTTATCATCCTCTGCGACGCTTCGTGTACTGGTATTGGTTGCGTTTTGAGTCAACTTGACGATGAAGGTGCAGAAAAACCTATCTGCTTTTACTCATATAAATTAAACCAAGCTCAACGTAACTATAGCGTTACGGAGCTAGAGTGTCTAGCTGCTGTACTAGGCGTAGAAAAGTTTAGGCCTTACGTGGAAGGACACGAATTTACGATTGTAACCGACCATTCGAGTCTTAGGTGGCTCATGAGCCAAAAAGATTTGAGTGGACGATTGGCGCGGTGGAGTTTACGACTTCAAAAATACTCTTTTGTTATAGAGCATCGAAAGGGCTCTCAAAATGTGGCACCAGATGCACTCTCCCGAGTGTATGCTGCTGATGAAATTGCACCTGCCATGAGCTCTTCCGATGTTCTACAGGTTGACCTTGCTGATCCGTCATTCAAGTCGGATGAGTACATGGGGTTGATCGAAACTATAGAGAAGAACCAAACCCAGCTGCCTGACCTTCAAGTTTCAGAGTGTTTTGTATATAAGAAGGTCAGACATTGCACAGGGGATCCCAGAGAAGATGACTGCGTGTGGAAACTGTGGACTCCTGCCGCTCTAACCAAAAACTTAATTCGACTGGCTGATGACCCTCCTCAGGCATCGCATGGTGGGATTACCAAAACCTTGTATCGTCTTCGAGAACGATTTTACTGGCCTAATATGGCGGCTGAAGTAAAATTGTTCATCGGAGAATGTATCGTTTGCAAATCATCCAAAGCCCCAAACATCATCCTAAGACCACCCATGGGACAATCATTTATAGTTGAAAGACCATTTCAACACGTCTTTGTTGATTTTCTTGGTCCTTATCCGAGGTCAAAAGGAGGAAACTGTTACATTATAGTTTGCCTTGATCAGCTTACAAAATTTATTCTTGCAAAAGCCATAAGGAAAGCAACTGCTGAAACTGCCATTCAGTTCTTAGAAGAGCAGGTGTTTTCATTGTTCGGAGTACCAGAGTCTCTCCTATCTGACAATGGGAAACAATTTGTAGGTAAAGAGTTTTCAAAATTTCTCGTTTCTTACGGAACGAAGCACATAAGAACAGCCTCATATGCTCCACAAGCGAATGCGAGTGAGCGTGCTAATCGATCGATTTTAGCTGCCATAAGGTCCTATGTTGGATCGGACCAATCGAACTGGGATAAGCATTTAGTTTCTATCTTAAGTGCTTTGAGATCAAGCGTCCACTCTGCAATAGCGATGTCCCCACACGAAGCCCTATTCGGCCAAAGCAAACTTCAACACGGTTCAGACTATAAGCTCCTCAAAAATCTAAATGGCCTCAATAACTCGGAATTTGATGTCTTGCCAAAAGCTGTCAAAATGAATTTGGTTCATAGTCGAATAAAAGAATCGTTAGCTCAGGCACACAAGCTTTATGAAAAAACCTACAACACCCGTAGCAAAGCCTGTAAGTTTAGCGTAGGACAAATGGTTTTAAAACGCAATTTCATATTAAGTGACAAATCTAAAAAGCGAAATGCGAAATTGTGTCCGAAGTTCGTCCAAGCCAAAATCAAGAAGATAGTGAGTAATAATTTATACGAGTTGGAAGACTTGAGTGGAAAACCATTTGGTGTTATACACGCCAAGGATATGCGTACCTAACAACTCGTCGATCCGAAACTCAAAAATACCCTTTTTCCATTCCAACTTCATGTCCTTACAGACAAGAAATTGAAATGTTGTGTACAGACCAGCACCTTAAATTAAAATCATCATAGAACTACACCGAAGCATCAAAAGCTACATGTAACCATAGCCTTACGAACTTGTAGCGATGTACGAATTTTCGAAGATACATACGCCCACTGAACTGAATGCACCATTTAATGATTTCTAACCTCACTTAAAATTCCTTTTCCGATTATACTTTCTTTTCACCATTAACCATCGTCGAGACAAAACGTGAGTCCAATACGTGTTGCATCAGCTACAAGTGATTTTTAAGAACAAGTCATATATTTCCTAGTAAAAGTGATATAAGATTTTAATAATTTACTACACAAATAATAAGATTTCAATAATCTATTCAAAGGTAATTTGTGCAGCTAATTGTGTGTAAAATTCCCTCAAACATTATTTTTTTTGTTAGTTTATTCAAGCTACCAGTGTGTTACGCAAAGATCAGTGCGATCGCATGAACATAATCGTGCTCATACCAAATTTACACGTTACTTTTCTGATTCTAGCATAGCTAAATCAATAAAAGTCGCTCGACAGATTAAGAACTATCGAAACGACCTTTAAAGTGCCACCACAGATCTATTCCAACTCCTGGCCACTGGTCAAACGTAAGAAACAGTCTAGCGATCTCTGCCAAAACTCAACGATCGCTCAAAAAACTCATTGAGATCGACCAACCAATTCTAACTTCGGTTAGAGAAGTTTTTTTTTATCACCGCCATCGAGTAGGTATGCCATCAAAATTAAACTTTTGCTTATATCAATTAATTGATATCAAATTTTAGATTTGTGCCAAGTAATCTAAGCAAACTATTGCGTATTTCGTGAATCAGAGTTCTTATAAGATCTGGTGAAACCCGCCATCAACCCACCTAGCGGGTCATATAAACTCTACCTCACTTCGATTCACGAAGATTGCTTGGTACCATTAACTGCAACCAGCGATTCCATTCTAAGTTCTGACAACAATCAACAAGAGAATTAGACTTTGGAACAGTGGTCTTACTGTACGCCAAACGATCGGGTTCTATCATTCCCTAGAATACTCGTACAGTCAAGCCATACACGAGATTAGTCACCATAGAAATCAGCCACGTGAACAAAGCAATCTCTGCTTCACGAATCAAGAACGACCAACTAATAAGTCAATCCCGTACAATCAAGGTCAGCTTCCCAACATCTTATCAGCATCTCTATCAAATTGGTCCGGAGCCAAAACCACTAGTTGGTCTCTGACTCTACAATACCAATACCTATTCACCAACGCCACGTCACCATCATCAACTCAATAATCATCATCATTAGAAAATCCAATACCAATATACCTAAACTAATTAATCAACATCATCATCAAAATAAATTGTTAATTCACATTAAGTTTATAATTCACGATCGTCACTAGTTCAACTTGCCAGGATTGGCAAGATCCATCGAGAAACATACCCAAAACGAATCTCTTAGATCAAAACCATTTCAACAAAATACCGTTAAGAAACAAGTTAGTGAAATAGAAATGGTCCAACCAGAAGAAGAGTTTTTTGACGTTAATGCACTGAATCTTTCGCATAACCAACAAAATTATACTTGCTGGAATTGCAAAACTAAAGGCCATTCTTTTGTTCAATGCCCTAGTCCGCAGCGTAGTTTATTCTGCTACAAGTGTGGCATGGATAACACGACAACACCCAATTGTTCGAAATGTTCGGGAAACCGAAAACGTGGCAATCCGACCACCGGGGAGTTTTGTCATCCAAAAGAGAACCGGGAAAAATCGTAGACTTAACTTATATTCATGACTCTTCAAATATACCCGATTCCAAACAACCTGATCTTTCCAAAACACCTGATGAAACGAAAATATCTGAATTTCCAAAATCTGCAAATACAAAAGACAATGTCAACCAAATACAAATTCTGAAACGGGAAAACCCGGAATACAACAAGATACCTCTGCCTTTAGATAAAGACAAGTTACATAAACCCGTTCCACTTCACGATCGCTTAAAAAAATATTATGACGTTCGCGAAAGAATTTTTAATCAAGTTCCCAGACATATACAAAAACTCAGAAACCGTTTCAAAGAAAAGAAAATTACTCATCATGCAATTAGTGCTACTGAGCTCTGCGACCCCTATAAAGGTGATCCTAGACCTTATGCACCTATTACCGTTTTTGGAAGAAAAATGCGTGGTCTTTTAGACAGCGGGGCATGTACCAGTGTCCTAGGAGCTGGCTGCATAGAAATATTAAAAAGTCTAGGTTTAACTTACAAAAAGACCAATGATAAAGTTAGGACTGCTAGTGGTCAACCACAGCCGATAGTTGGTGAAATAATCACTAAAATGACATTCAAAAAATGACAAAACAAAAGACATAAAATTATTTCTGGTTCCATCTCTAGAGCAGGAGTTGTATCTTGGGGTCAACTTTTGGAGCATCTTTGCAATAGCCACTCATATTATAGCCGGACTTTGTCCCACACCGCTTCGAAAATGTGACTCAAACGCGCACGAGCTATCAGTTGATCAGTCTAATGAAATCGAAAGTTTATAGGTTTGTTTCCATCCTATGCCAAACAAGAGCTAGGACGGACAACGTTAGAAGAACACACAATAAACATAGGTGAAACTGAGCCCATTAAGCAACGTAGCTATCCCGTGTCGCCAGCGGTCCAGAAAATGATGTATGAGGAACTGGATAGAATGTTGGCAATGGACGTCATTGAAGAGAGCGAAAGTCCGTGGAGTTCTCCTGTGGTCTTGGTGCGTAAGCCAGGAAAAAATCGCTTGTTCCTTGACTCCAGGAAGCTCAATAAAGTAACAAAAAATGACGCCTATCCATTTCCTCATGTAGAGAATCTATTAAGTCGTCAATCAGAAACGCATTTTATTAGCAGTGTTGACCTAAAGGACGCGTTTTGGCACGGGAGAAGACAGCGTTTAGTGTGCCCGGTAGACCCTTGTATCATTTCAAGGTAATGCCCTTTGGCCTCTGCAATGCGGCGCAACGTTTATGCAGACTAATGGACAAGGTGGTTCCGAATGAAATGAAACAAAATGTATTTGTTTATTTAGATGATCTTCTGATTGTTTCACAAACGTTTGATGAACATTTAAAAATTCTACGTTCCTTGGCTTCGCTTCTACAAAAAGCAGGATTAACTATCAACCTCGAAAAATCAAGATTTTGTTTCAAAGAACTTCGATATTTAGGCTATATTGTTGGAGGAGGATGTGTAAAGACAGATCCCGACAAAGTGTCTGCTATACAAGACTTTCCCATACCGAAAACGCCTCGACAAGTTCGAAGATTTCTAGGCCTATCCGGTTGGTACAGGCGTTTTGTGCCAAACTACTCTTCTGTTGCTACCCCACTAACTGATACATTAAAGAAATGCAAAACATTCGTATTTACACCCGAAGCTCTGAGAGCTTTCGAAGAGCTTAAGCTGGCGCTGACGACAGATCCAGTATTGATCAACCCGAACTTTGAAAAACCATTTATCATCCTCTGCGACGCTTCGTGTACTGGTATTGGTTGCGTTTTGAGTCAACTTGACGATGAAGGTGCAGAAAAACCTATCTGCTTTTACTCATATAAATTAAACCAAGCTCAACGTAACTATAGCGTTACGGAGCTAGAGTGTCTAGCTGCTGTACTAGGCGTAGAAAAGTTTAGGCCTTACGTGGAAGGACACGAATTTACGATTGTAACCGACCATTCGAGTCTTAGGTGGCTCATGAGCCAAAAAGATTTGAGTGGACGATTGGCGCGGTGGAGTTTACGACTTCAAAAATACTCTTTTGTTATAGAGCATCGAAAGGGCTCTCAAAATGTGGCACCAGATGCACTCTCCCGAGTGTATGCTGCTGATGAAATTGCACCTGCCATGAGCTCTTCCGATGTTCTACAGGTTGACCTTGCTGATCCGTCATTCAAGTCGGATGAGTACATGGGGTTGATCGAAACTATAGAGAAGAACCAAACCCAGCTGCCTGACCTTCAAGTTTCAGAGTGTTTTGTATATAAGAAGGTCAGACATTGCACAGGGGATCCCAGAGAAGATGACTGCGTGTGGAAACTGTGGACTCCTGCCGCTCTAACCAAAAACTTAATTCGACTGGCTGATGACCCTCCTCAGGCATCGCATGGTGGGATTACCAAAACCTTGTATCGTCTTCGAGAACGATTTTACTGGCCTAATATGGCGGCTGAAGTAAAATTGTTCATCGGAGAATGTATCGTTTGCAAATCATCCAAAGCCCCAAACATCATCCTAAGACCACCCATGGGACAATCATTTATAGTTGAAAGACCATTTCAACACGTCTTTGTTGATTTTCTTGGTCCTTATCCGAGGTCAAAAGGAGGAAACTGTTACATTATAGTTTGCCTTGATCAGCTTACAAAATTTATTCTTGCAAAAGCCATAAGGAAAGCAACTGCTGAAACTGCCATTCAGTTCTTAGAAGAGCAGGTGTTTTCATTGTTCGGAGTACCAGAGTCTCTCCTATCTGACAATGGGAAACAATTTGTAGGTAAAGAGTTTTCAAAATTTCTCGTTTCTTACGGAACGAAGCACATAAGAACAGCCTCATATGCTCCACAAGCGAATGCGAGTGAGCGTGCTAATCGATCGATTTTAGCTGCCATAAGGTCCTATGTTGGATCGGACCAATCGAACTGGGATAAGCATTTAGTTTCTATCTTAAGTGCTTTGAGATCAAGCGTCCACTCTGCAATAGCGATGTCCCCACACGAAGCCCTATTCGGCCAAAGCAAACTTCAACACGGTTCAGACTATAAGCTCCTCAAAAATCTAAATGGCCTCAATAACTCGGAATTTGATGTCTTGCCAAAAGCTGTCAAAATGAATTTGGTTCATAGTCGAATAAAAGAATCGTTAGCTCAGGCACACAAGCTTTATGAAAAAACCTACAACACCCGTAGCAAAGCCTGTAAGTTTAGCGTAGGACAAATGGTTTTAAAACGCAATTTCATATTAAGTGACAAATCTAAAAAGCGAAATGCGAAATTGTGTCCGAAGTTCGTCCAAGCCAAAATCAAGAAGATAGTGAGTAATAATTTATACGAGTTGGAAGACTTGAGTGGAAAACCATTTGGTGTTATACACGCCAAGGATATGCGTACCTAACAACTCGTCGATCCGAAACTCAAAAATACCCTTTTTCCATTCCAACTTCATGTCCTTACAGACAAGAAATTGAAATGTTGTGTACAGACCAGCACCTTAAATTAAAATCATCATAGAACTACACCGAAGCATCAAAAGCTACATGTAACCATAGCCTTACGAACTTGTAGCGATGTACGAATTTTCGAAGATACATACGCCCACTGAACTGAATGCACCATTTAATGATTTCTAACCTCACTTAAAATTCCTTTTCCGATTATACTTTCTTTTCACCATTAACCATCGTCGAGACAAAACGTGAGTCCAATACGTGTTGCATCAGCTACAAGTGATTTTTAAGAACAAGTCATATATTTCCTAGTAAAAGTGATATAAGATTTTAATAATTTACTACACAAATAATAAGATTTCAATAATCTATTCAAAGGTAATTTGTGCAGCTAATTGTGTGTAAAATTCCCTCAAACATTATTTTTTTGTTAGTTTATTCAAGCTACCAGTGTGTTACGCAAAGATCAGTGCGATCGCATGAACATAATCGTGCTCATACCAAATTTACACGTTACTTTTCTGATTCTAGCATAGCTAAATCAATAAAAGTCGCTCGACAGATTAAGAACTATCGAAACGACCTTTAAAGTGCCACCACAGATCTATTCCAACTCCTGGCCACTGGTCAAACGTAAGAAACAGTCTAGCGATCTCTGCCAAAACTCAACGATCGCTCAAAAAACTCATTGAGATCGACCAACCAATTCTAACTTCGGTTAGAGAAGTTTTTTTTTATCACCGCCATCGAGTAGGTATGCCATCAAAATTAAACTTTTGCTTATATCAATTAATTGATATCAAATTTTAGATTTGTGCCAAGTAATCTAAGCAAACTATTGCGTATTTCGTGAATCAGAGTTCTTATAAGATCTGGTGAAACCCGCCATCAACCCACCTAGCGGGTCATATAAACTCTACCTCACTTCGATTCACGAAGATTGCTTGGTACCATTAACTGCAACCAGCGATTCCATTCTAAGTTCTGACAACAATCAACAAGAGAATTAGACTTTGGAACAGTGGTCTTACTGTACGCCAAACGATCGGGTTCTATCATTCCCTAGAATACTCGTACAGTCAAGCCATACACGAGATTAGTCACCATAGAAATCAGCCACGTGAACAAAGCAATCTCTGCTTCACGAATCAAGAACGACCAACTAATAAGTCAATCCCGTACAATCAAGGTCAGCTTCCCAACATCTTATCAGCATCTCTATCAAATTGGTCCGGAGCCAAAACCACTAGTTGGTCTCTGACTCTACAATACCAATACCTATTCACCAACGCCACGTCACCATCATCAACTCAATAATCATCATCATTAGAAAATCCAATACCAATATACCTAAACTAATTAATCAACATCATCATCAAAATAAATTGTTAATTCACATTAAGTTTATAATTCACGATCGTCACTAGTTCAACTTGCCAGGATTTTATTTTAACATAAATTTTCAGCTGCTCTTCGACAAAAATAATTTAGCGCAAAGGCGTCAACAAAGCTGATGTGCACACCAACTTTGGAGAGCCGGTAAGTTTTTCTATTTTCCTTTTTAAATATTGACAAAATTGAACAATTTAACGATCGGAAAATTAAGATATTCAATCCTAGCACATACTAAGATAAATTTATTGAATTCATAATATTCTCTTTAATTATATTTATTTGCTTTTCGATAAAAGAGAGTGAGAACGACAAAACTGAGTTAGTTTGCTTTTTTATTGTTGAAGAAAGGAGATAATCCTCTCTGCTACAATTTTCTCTCAAGCGAGATTTGAATGATAATTTGGTATGCTCGTTTGCTGGTTACCACTCGATTCATGATTGAGCTTTAATTTTTTTTATTTAGTTTTTTTTTATACCAGTATATTAATTTTTAATATTCCACTCAAACTTCATTTGAGTTTTAATTTGAGTAGAATAGAATTTACTTTAGCTTTATTTTATGCTTGTTTTACCATTGAATTTTAATTACTCAACCTTGAATTTGATGATAAGTTAAATTTTTGTTAAAATTCTAATTCTCCATTTTTGATTTGGGGGAGAGTACGATAACTATGGCGACAAAAAATAATAACGGTTTCTGATAGAGGGGTTCAATACAAGCATTTTTTACTATGGGAGGGGGGGGTCTATCTCCCCCTGTTTAGGCGGTAGGGGCAATTTTATAAAAATTGACTTAAAATCTAAAAAAAAATATTGTAGAACAACGGGAAAATTTACAGATACAATTTATACCTTTTATGAAAGCCAGAAATTTGCACTTTATAATAAATTTTAAATGAAGTGGTTTCAATTTATAGTTTTTGAAATAACTGACTTCAAAATCAAAATTTACGAAAAAAAAATTTTAAAAACCACTTTGAGTACTATGTTTCTCGTTATTACAAATGTCAATAAAAAAAATTTTGATGTAGTTAGTTGCTTCAATAAATTTTTTATCAAACGATATAAATTCCTTTTTTCTATGTCTTATAGTTTTTGAGATAATTGAAAAATAGTAAAACTATTGAAGTATGCATTATTTTCAAAAAATTATGGAAATACGTACGAATTTACGATAATGTTAGGAGATAGACTAATGAAAGTATTAAAATTCATAAAACAGGTACTTATGTGCAATTAATTTCCGTATGCAACAGCTTTTCGCATGGCCCGCTTCGCGGGGCTCATTTTTTTAACCCTTTTTCCGCAGGGTTAAGCTGCTCATGCTAAATATGAAAATTAATTGCTATTTTCATATTTAGCATGAGCAGCTTAACCCTGCGGAAAAAGGGTTAAAATAATGAGCCCCGCGAAGCGGGCCATGCGGAAAGCTGTTGCATACGGAAATTAATTGCTATTTTCATATTTAGCATGAGCAGCTTAACCCTGCGGAAAAAGGGTTAAAATAATGAGCCCCGCGAAGCGGGCCATGCGGAAAGCTGTTGCATACGGAAATTAATTGCTATTTTCATATTTAGCATGAGCAGCTTAACCCTGCGGAAAAAGGGTTAAAATAATGAGCCCCGCGAAGCGGGCCATGCGGAAAGCTGTTGCATACGGAAATTAATTGCTATTTTCATATTTAGCATGAGCAGCTTAACCCTGCGGAAAAAGGGTTAAAAAAATGAGCCCCGCGAAGCGGGCCATGCGAAAAGCTGTTGCATACGGAAATTAATTGCACATAAGTACCTGTTTTATGAATTTTAATACTTTCATTAGTCTATCTCCTAACATTATCGTAAATTCGTACGTATTTCCATAATTTTTTGAAAATAATGCATACTTCAATAGTTTTACTATTTTTCAATTATCTCAAAAACTATAAGACATAGAAAAAAGGAATTTATATCGTTTGATAAAAAATTTATTGAAGCAACTAACTACATCAAAATTTTTTTTATTGACATTTGTAATCACGAGAAACATAGTACTCAAAGTGGTTTTTTAAATTTTTTTTTCGTAAATTTTGATTTTGAAGTTAGTTATTTCAAAAACTATAAATTGAAACCACTTCATTTAAAATTTATTATAAAGTGCAAATTTCTGGCTTTCATAAAAGGTATAAATTGTATCTGTAAATTTTCCCGTTGTTCTACAATATTTTTTTTTAGATTTTAAGTCAATTTTTATAAAATTGCCCCTACCGCCTAAACGGGGGGAGATAGACCCCCCCCTCCCATAGTAAAAAATGCTTGTATTAAACCCCTCCACCAAAAACCGTTATTATTTTTTGTCGCCATAGTTATCGTACTCGTGCCTTGATTTGGATTTAATAAAAACATTCTTAAATGAAGATAAGTATACAGAAGTATACGAATGAAAATTTTGGTTTAGCCTATTGATTTAAAGCCACGATGGCCTGAGTTTAGTTTATTGTGCAGAGGGAAGTGATATGAAGTGATGTTCATTTATGACGATGATAGAAATACTTTGAGTAATTTTTAGATAAGTATTTTATTACGACTAGGGGTTATTGAGAAATATATTTGAGTGGTTCGATAACCACGGAATTTCTTGGATTCAAGAAATAGAGGGAGGGCTACACTCCGGCGACCCAGATTACACCTTGGGTCTCCAATATAAGAAAAATATACCAGAAATTTATATAGTTTTGCGATTACTTTAGGCTTTGTTGAATATTCTTTTATTTTGTTGTGTTTTCTCTTCGGCATGAAGTACACTGTACGGTAGTCTAGCGGCTGGTACAAGTACCCACCCCACCGACGAGCTGGCAAAAGGTGATGCAAGCGTGCCGAGCCGTACTTAGCCTGCTGGACGACTTATTCAACCTTCTTTTGGTTTGCTTAGGGTATCCTGTGGTCCTAGGGAATTCAAGGGAAAAGCAGATCATCGCTTTGTGTTAAATAAGAACACCAAATCCGTTATACTTCGTCTCCTTCGAAAAGTGTTTCACCCGGGTTGTATTGGGGTCAACAAAAGATTGTTAATTAATATTGTTGACATAATTTCGCGATTTGTTTTTTATTGTGACGAATGTGAAAAAATATCGTTGTCACATATATTACTTGCAATTAAGTGTTCCAACGAAAACCTCAAGTCAGCGATTGACGTGAACAATGTTAAATTTGCTCATTTACATAATGAGTTATTTAAAATTGATGACCGGATTAAGCAGAATGACGAAATTCATACGATGGTCCTTAACATTACCCGTGTGTTGAACAATAATTCTGATAATTGTTCTTTGAAATAGAGTTTTATACATATGTATTAAAAAATGTAAAGCAGGATTTATAATCTTATAATTTCTCTAAAGCTAATTTTACCGGTCTAAATGACTATTTCTGCAATATCGATTGGCGAAATGAATTTGTATGTCTAGATCTACAAAATATGTATCATCGCTTCACTGAAATCATGTTTTTGGGTTTTGATAACTATATACCGGTTTTTGCAAAAAAGAAGTCCTTGAATTCACCTTGGATTAATAAACAACTCAGCGATTTAAAGAAACAAAAACGAAAAGCATACGTAAAATATAGTAAATCTAAAAGTCAACCTGATTACGAACACTTTAGTAAGTTACGCAAAGATTTTGTGGTTCTTAGCAAGTTTCTTTATAGAGCTTATATTCTAAACATTGAAAGCAATTCGAAATCGTTCTGGTCTTTTATAAACTCCAAAAGAAAATCAGTAGGGTTTCCAAGTACTATGCATTATAGTGGCGTCGAATCCTCGGACTTAGATTCCACAGTCGAATTATTTGCTAACTTCTTTGAATCGGTTTATTCCGTATCTAGATTTAATAAAAGTTCACTCACACAATTGAACAGTAGCATTAATATTGGATCCATTCAGTTTAGTTTCGAAGAAGTTAATACAGCACTTTTATCTCTCAAATCTAGTTCTAGCTCTGGTCCCGACGGCATTCCTGCCACAGTGCTTAAGGAATGTTGTGACTCTATTTGCACTCCCTTACTTATGTTATTTAACAAGTCTCTTCAAGAAGGAATCTTCATCGAAGAATGGAAACTTTCTTATTTAGTTCCGATCCATAAATCAGGCTCAAAAAGTGATATTCAAAATTATAGGGGTATTTGCAAACTCTCCGCTATTCCCAAATTGTTTGAAAGTATCCTGAAAAATAAACTAGATTTCTTCACAAGCGAATATTTATCGGAAGTACAGCATGGTTTTGTATCTGGTAGATCCACTATAACAAATCTGGCATATTTTACTTCTTTTGTAACCAATGCTATGGAAAGTGGTTTTCAAGTCGATGCGGTATACACGGACTTTAGTAAGGCGTTCGATTCTGTAAACCACCAAATACTCCTTGCTAAACTTGAGATGTTTGGATTTCATTCTCAACTCCTTCGTTGGATATCCTCGTACCTTTCCTCTAGAAAACAACAGGTTAAAATTGAAAATTCTTTTTCAAGAGAAATTCAGTGTATATCGGGTGTACCCCAAGGTAGCCACCTCGGTCCATTGTTTTTCATTATTTTTATCAATGACATTATATCTGCATTCAAATATTGTAGGTGTTTGTTATATGCGGATGATCTCAAGCTATTCTTGACAGTTAACAGCTTAGGTGATTGTCAATTGATTCAATCTGACCTTGATTCTCTTACACACTGGTGTCACGAAAATTTCTTGAAACTTAATATAAAAAAGTGTAACATTATTTCATTTACTCGAAAATGTACCAGTTTTCGATTCAATTACACAATTGAGTCTAATGTCTTAGATCGTGTCTCAAACATTAAGGACTTAGGTGTTATTCTTGATTCTTCACTAAATTTTAGGAACCACATTAATTACTTAGTACCAAAAGCTAACTCGTTAGTTGGATTCATAAAACGAAATGGCAAAGATTTTCGAGATCCTTATGTTTTATTAACTTTGTATACATCTCTTGTCAGATCGCTTTTGGAATACGCTGATGTAATCTGGAGTCCCGCGTTTAAAGTTAATTCTGACAGGGTAGAATCGGTTCAAAGAAGATTTACGAAATATGTTTTCAACAAAATGAGCTGGGGTTTCTGTCCTGATTACAAAGCTAGGTGCCTATTGCTTGGAATAAAATCCTTAGAAACAAGGAGAAAAATTCATGGTGTAGTGCTCATAAGAGACTTACTATGCTACCACATAAAGTGTCCAACACTCCTTGCTCTATTACCTATACATGTACCTGCCAGGTCCACGAGAACAAGGATTTTCCTATTTCAAAATATACATAGAACTGTTTATGGATGTAATGAAACGTTATCAAGATGTATTGCTGATTTCAATGAAGTGCCTTCAGAAATTGATTTTTCAATCCTTAGTAGAAGTAAATTTAAGACTGATTTATTGTACTTACTTATATTTTAATATTTTATTCTTGGAGCACTATATCTGTTAGCTGTAAAACTGCTTGTAGATAAATGAAATAAATAAATAAATAAATAAATAAATAAATAAATCTGTGCAAAAAAATCGCCGATATTCTTCTATTCTATTCTTTCATTCTTTAAATGACCTAATTAAAACCAGTAAAGCAAAGAGTGAAGAACTTTGCCTTAAACTTAACTATGCCATCCCTTTGAAATCTATAAGCTCTCTGCTAGAAGAAATGACCCACTCTGTTAAAAACATTCTCGGTACAACATCGTCAATCCGATCAGACATCAAAGTACATTCATCTAGTAGCACTCTCGTTGGGCTCAATCATGTGTTAAATGATATGTCTAATGACTTAATGCTATAGGAGTTGACGAACTTAACCCTGTTTTCTTAAAGTCCATTCTGCCTCTGCTACTACCGTATTTCACGCATGTATTCAATACAGTTCTAACGACAGGAACAATTCCGCAGCAAAGGAAAATGGCAAAAATAATACCACTTCCTAAGAACTCGCTCTGTAATGAGTTTCGGCCAATATCTATACTTCCATTTCTCTCAAAAGTCATGGAACGTATTATGCAAAAGCAACAGAATGACTATTTAGCCCGGAAAAATCTCTTAGTGCAAATTCAATCAGGTTTCCGCCCTCAACACAGCTGCATAACTGCACTTTTAAAGGTCATCGAAGATATCAGGGCTGAGCTTGATGATAACAAAGTGACGTTCCTGGTTCTTTTAGATTTTTCCAAGGCCTTTGACATGGTCTACCACACAGTACTTTTGAACAAGTTGCACAAAGAATTTAATGTTTTTGTTGAAGCAATCAAACTAGTTTCGTCCTATCTAACTAATAGAAAACAGGCTGTTTACATAGAAAATAAGTTTTCGGATTTTCTTCCACTACGAAAGGGTGTTCCCCAGGGATCGATATTGGCCCCTCTGTTATTTTCACTCTATATAAATGAAATTGCCTTCATTATTCGAACAGCATCGAAACACTTTTATGCGGATGATATCCAAATATATAAAAGCTGCCCCCTAGGTCTCATTGAAAACTGTGTCTCCATCATCAATCAGGAACTCGATCAGATTTCGAATTGGGCAGGATCTAATGGGCTTGCTCTCAACCCAAATAAATGTAAATGTCTAGTGATTTCCAAAAAAGTTCTCGACGTATCTTACTTTCCACTAGTCATGCTCAACGGGACTGCGTTGGAATTTCTTAATTCCTCCAAAAATCTTGGTATAGTTTTTAATAGAACTCTTACATGGAATGACCATATTAACTCGATAGTAGGTAAGGCTTATGGTATCTACTCTTCGGACCCTTTGGACTGCTCAGGAATTTACTTCCCTCAAAACCAGAATTTTACTTGTGAAAACTTTGGTAATACCAATCCCCACCTATGGGTGTGAAATTTACTATAATTGTGACTCCGTTAGCAAAAATAAATGGAAAATTGCTCTTAATAGCGCCATTCGTTACGTTTGCGGCCTAAGAAGATATGACCATGTCTCGCATCAGCGGCAGAACCTACTTCCAATGTCTTTTGATAATCTTATTAAATTTCGAACGCTACTACAATTTTTAAAAATTCATAGAATTCGTCAGCCAATATATCTGTATGAAAAACTTCGATTTTCGGCATCAAACGGATCTACATGTTTAATTCTGCCTCGGTTTTCATGTCTTAATTCAGAAAGACAGTTCTTTATAGCTGCATGTCGCCTGTGGAATTCACTTCCAGCTTATTTGCGAGAGATCAGCAACGTGCAACGATTTGAGAATGGTCTGCGTATTTTCTTCTCTGAACAAAGCAACTAATTTCTATCTTCATTCTATTTCCCTTTCCTTTTTTTCCATCTTTTTCATCTATTTCTCCTTTCATCTTCTTCCTTATTATTCTTTTTTAAACTTTTTATTTCATTTAAAATAACATTTGAATTGTTAATCAATTATTAAATTAATCATTTCTCCTGGATGTTTTCCAAACTTTTCATATGATTGTACATTTTTAGTCTATAGTATTAACTTGTAAACTTGAACAGTCAACTCATTATCTTCACAAATTTATAAGATTTATTATCTTACTGTGTAAGCTATTTGAACAATAAACTTAAACTTTGAACTTAAACTTAGCCGCGACTAGATCATCGATTGGACAGATGAGTTGAGAGTTGATCGATTGGACTGATGAGTTGAGAGTGACCTCCAGAAAAATTGATGATATCCCAGATCAACTGCAGCCAACAACGTCAACTTTCAACAGCTCCATACTTGCCCCACAACAACAAAACAATGTCTCTATTCTCGAGGAGCTGGTGAACGCGGATAAAACCCTTAACAAATTTGGGGTTACTTGGACTGAGTCGGAATGGAATAACAGACTGAAGAAAACGCCCCAAAATCAACCAAAGTTAAATGGGTTCGCTCTCTCTTCAAGTTTCGTTATTCGATCAACTTAACTTAGTGTATCTTAATGACGGCAAGGCGGTTTAAAATTTGTATTCCAACTAAATACTCTTGGATGTTTGAATGTTCCGGAAATGGGATCCAATTGGATGATATGCTGCTTTCACCTTTAATTGACTCTTCAACTATAGAACCACAGATAAAATCAATTTTTAATAATTTTAATCACCAATCTAAACCCTTTATCCCCAAAATAACACCAAACCCCAACCAGGCTCCAAAACCTTAAAATAAAAAAAATAAATAGGGTGGCGCAACAGAGCGAGGAGCCCCTGGGCCTAGCGCATTTCTCACAACCATGCCTTGTGAGGGAATGGAGGGGACCTACAATTTTATGCCGGATCCGAACGGCTAATTGAGAAAGCGCTTTTCATGGCATGAATTTACTGACGGAGGACTTGCCAATTCCTCGCGAAAGGCGATACCCGGGAAAAAACATTTTTTTGCCTCTGCTGGGATTCGAACCTCGAACCTCTGGGTTAGCAGGTGGACATGCTAACCATTGCACCACGCACTGAAAAAAATATTGGTTGTCATATTGATAATGGGTGGTTGTTAACTGAAAATTGTCATATTGATGAACAAAATAATCAATATGAAAACCAGTTTTTTGCATTTGATGATTGCAGTCATCAATTTCGGTTATCAATTTGCAATTGTCAATATGATGATCGTTATTTTCAATATGAAAACAAAGATTGTCAATATGATGATCGTTGATTTGCAATTGTCAATATGCGGTTGTGATATTGACAATCGTGGTTGTTAATAGGATGATCGTCGCTTTGCAGTTGTCATATTGACAATCGTGGTTGTTAATATGATGATCACCTCTATGTAGTTGTTGTTGCCAAAATAAAGCAAAAGACCGAAACAAAACGGTAAATCTAAAGACAAAAACTGTCTGCCTAAAAATTGTCATATTAACAACTTCGGTTGTCAATATGATGATCGTCGCTTTGCGGTTGTCATATTGACAATTGCGGTTGTTAATATGATGATCTCATTTTAGCAGTTTTCGCATTGAAAATTGCAATCATCAATGTGAAAACCCAGGCAAAAATACAACGGCAAAAAATGTTGTTTTAATCTATATTTTGAGTAAAGCGCGTCATTCGATTCGTAAAAGTTGAGGTAGTAGTGTCGCAGTACCAATTTTGTGTGCACCGATAATTATTAACAACCACTATTGTGAAAAGTAAGTGAAGTGAAAAATTTGTATCAGCATCGACTATATAATCTCTAAGAAATTTACGGAAGATAAATTTGTGATTGATAATAAATTTATAGTAATCAGTTGAGTAATTAGTAATTTCGTAATTCTTTATCTTGAATGTGTGGTTAATTTAATATTATTTATCATATCAAGTATTTATTGTTCCCTGAAATGGAGTGCTTCATTTATCGTCATAAATTCAATGCCAAGTGAACTCATCAAACATTTAAAAAAAAAAGAACATGAATTATCCTCAAACTCAAGTGCTTTGAAAGATCGTGCGCCCAGTGTTTCGAAAGCATTGATAAGCACCAATTTCATTCGAAACATCGGAACAAGACAATAAGATGACATCGAATTGCGAAACCTTTTGAAAAGTTGGAATCAAGAGCATTGTTATGATATTTTGAAAAGTAAGTGGACCATTTTATTATACATTTACATTATTTTATACATTCTTTTCTTTAATGCACTCAGGAAGAACCTACTTACCGATTCCAAGAATGAAATTGGGGCAGTATTCCGTTGTAATTTTTATCCAAAATACTTTTTCTGTCCACATAGGTTTTGTTGAATATTGAATTTTTATTTCATCTTATTTGATCTTTTTTGTTTTGCTTAGATCGATAAGGACTTTTCCATTCTGTATCCAGAATGCCGATCAATCTTTGGGAAAAATTCGTATCAGAAATTAAAAGAAAAAAAAATTTCTCATGCTTAATATAAAGGACAAGAGAACAGTTGATGCCCTCAAAAACATTAATGATGTTGATTTCGAGAAAGGTAAATGTCAAAGTGATGCACACAATTTACGTTTATAATTTTTTATATCTTTTCAAACTTTCAGATGACTTGGTATGCTGTGTCACCCATTCCAAAAACTAAAAAACCACGTTCCGACGACCAAAAGTATTACTTTTCGAGGCATACTATTAGGGATTCGCAAATCACTTTTCTCTTCGAGGTAGAAAGTGTCCAACAATTGGAGGACCATATAAAGTTCTTAAAAGATCGTGGGAAAACCATTCAGCCTTTCATCATGCATCTGTGTGAGTCAAATGAGTTTGTAGTCTATTTAGATGAATATAAATTTAAAATTAGTAATGCCTTACGTGCTGTAGACATTTGTTTTAAGTGTTTTTTAATTTTTAATGTACACAAACTTGTGAGAAAGTGTGGCAATTTATAGAATTTTTTTTTATATGATAAAAATAAATAAAGTTTTCGTGACCTAGGTGTTTACTTCAATATTAACCTTGAATTTAATGAGCATATAAGCTCAATAGTAAGGAAAGCACATAGAATTAGGTTTCATAAAAAGGTGGTCAAAAGAATTTGATGATCCTTATGTAACATTATCTTTGTATAACTGTTATGTTCGTCCTCATCTCGAGTACGCCTCACAAGTTTGGTCTCCCCTATATGAAATTCATAAACATCGTATCGAGGCTGTGCAACATAAATTTATACGTTTTGCTTTGAAGGGTCTTCCTTGGGAAGATCCATTCAATCTACCTCCTTATGAACATCGAATCAAACTTTTGCAATTGCAAACCCTTAGTCAAAGACGTATCAACAACGACCTAGTATTTTTCCATCAGCTTTTGACTGGCTTTATAGATGCTCCTTACTTGCTCTCGTCCATAGGTTTTAACTACCGTGGAGGATCTCACCACTTGCGTAATTTGGAGTTGATTCATTGCCCCCATCATAGAACCAATTACGGCATGAATGAGCCGCTATCGCGCATGAGTAGATTATATAATTCTAACTCCCTACTTTTAGATTTCAACATTAATAAATCTAGTTTAAAACAAAAATTTAAAACCAGTGCTCCATATGCATGATTTTTGTTCAATGTTTCTTAGTTTATATGTCCATGAAAGTATTTGTAGCTTATGTTTTATTTTATCTGTAGTAGTTTATTTAATTTATTATTGTAATTCATGTTAGGTGTTCTTTATTGTATGTCACTATTTGTATTTTTTTTATATATATAGAGGAAGTTGGGGTATTGTGGTATACATGTTTGTTTTTAACACTTAACAGAAAAAGTAGTGAAGCAAATGACCCGAATCTTTGCACATTTCACCAAAAACTAATAAGCCTTAAAGTTATTTCTTTGTGTTGAATTCTAACATCAATTACCAAAGATGTACACAAAATATTGATATGACCTCGAAATCATCGATTTTGAAACTGTAAGGGTAATGTGGTATACTATGCTGTCTAATGAGGTATACTATACTATACTACCAAGCCTTAATTTTTTTAATTAAAAAATTTAGATAAATGATTAAATTAATTTTTATTGAAAAGTATAGACAAATAGATCATGAGAAAAAATACAAAGCAGCCAACTTTGGAAAGGAACTCAATTTTATAGTGGGTAATGTGGTCTACTATACTATATGTGGTATACTATACCACATTAGCCCATGCCAAGTATACCACATTAGCCGAAGCTGTATACTTTTACAAAAATAATTATTAAAAATAATCTAAACACATTTTTAGCAAAACTTACATGTATTTTTCGTATAAGGTTTTTTTATTTTTTTGAAAAATATATTTTCACTGTTGAAACAGAACTTTTATAACCTCACAAACACTTTTTGTATCAAACCAAAAAAAACTCAAACTCCCTCAATTACTGTTGCTGACTATTTTTCTGACAGATATGTAGATTTTTTACTCGTTGAAACACGCATTATTAGTTTCATTAATATCTGCACCTAACAAAGTAGAAGACGTTGAAGTATGCTACTTAGTTTAAGAAAAAACTGCCTGTACCACATTACCCACCTATACCACATTACCCCAAATTACTCTATAATATATTTTCTATACGTTCGTTTTGTGCTGGTGTTGCTGTTTTCTAACCTCTAACACTTGCATTTATGATGAAGAGCGTAGATAAGTACGTACAAATGAGCTTGCTCTAAGCTTCGTGCGACTTAGTCTCTGAGATGCAAAAAAAAAAGCTTTATTACAAAAATTGTACCCACTGCTTGATGCGCTAAATAATTAATTTATTAATTTATTAATTTTCTAAATAAATAGATATATAAACACATATAATGTTTAATGTATTTTTATAATTAACTTCGGTTGCATTTCAGGAGGGAAGGAAGTTCATTAAGTGGTTCAATTGAAGTGCTGAATAGTAAGTATTTGTTTGCTAAATAATAATATTGTGGTTGTGAATATGATTACCGTGGTTGTCAACAGGATGATCGCAGTTTTCAATACGATTATTCCGATCATCGATATGATGATCGGAATAATCGTATTGAAAACTCCGATCGTCCTATTGACAACCAAAAAAATCAAATTGACAACTACAATCATCCTATTGACAACCACAATATTCTCATTGACAACTGCGATCATCATATCGATGATCGGAATAATCGTATTGAAAACAGCGATCATCCTATTGATAACCATAATCATCATATTGACAATCTCGGTAGTCAATATGATGGCCACAGGGTTCAGTATAATCATAATAGCAGTAGTCAATACGATGAACGCGGTTGTCAATGTGATGAAAGCGGTTTTCCAAATCATCATATTGATGATCGCGGTCGTTGGCTGAAAAATAACAACTTTTTTCATCAATATGAAGAACAATTTCATCAATATGACAACCATTTTTGGTTCAGTGCGGGTACCACCTCCAAAACCTTATATCCTCAATAAAAATTCAAATCCCAATTGGACTTTTAAAACAAAAATTTTCCCAAATTTTTCTGGCCCAATAACGAACTCATTTCTAAGACCTCCAGTTGCTCCTAAGTTGATTTCAAACCGTCCCCACCATTTCCAAAACAGCCATGTTCCTTCTAAACCTCAGCAAAGGGTCTCTTTTAATTTAACTCCCACTGCTCACTGTACCTCTTAAACGTCTAACCAATCCCCCTCAACACCCTCTTCTATGGATAAATCACCCTTCCCATCCTTCGATCTTACTTCAGGAGCAAAATACCCTAATTTTATAAGCTCCCATTAACTTATACCATAAGCAAACTATTGATTCCACATAATCACGATACGCCCTGTCTAGACTTAGAGACAAAAAGACATACGAAAACATCCGTATTTTCCTGGCTTACCTTCATGATAAGTCAGACATAGTTTGCTATGAAGGCAAAACTAAAACCAGTGTCATTGTCTCTATTTAGCAGAAGGTCTCCCCACTGATGTTCCCACCCTGAAGAAACTGTACATGAAATACCATGAGCTTTTTTATCTGTCCCCTGAAAAGGTCGCTAATGATCTTGAAGCTTTTGGTCAATATGTTCACTCAAAGCGAATATCCCACCTTCAACGTAGTAGAGCTGACCATGATAAGTTTTTTCGTTAGTAATCTACCTCTTACCTTTTACTATCAAAACGTAAGAGGTCTTCGCTCAAAAACAAGAGCAGTCCTTCAACAATCCCACGCTTTGCTTTTTGAAGTCTATGCCCTGACTGAAACTAATCTTATCCCTAGCATTAACAACCAGGAACTGTTCCCTTCTACTTTCAATGTTTATCGAGATGACGATCAAGACCGCGACACTGATGACTCTCCTTGTCGTGGTGTCCTGATAGCTGTCACCAATACAATTGACTCATCTCTTCTCTCAACATCCTCCTCCCCAAGCCTTGACTTATGACTATAATGGCTATAAATGACCCTAAGTCTTTTTATAAATTTGTCAACCACAAAAGAAAATCTGACGGGTACCCTTCCTCCCTTTCCTTCAATAACGAAACCTCATCCGATGCACTCGCCGTAGCAAACTATTTCGCAAATTACTTCAAACAGTCTTTCACGAATGATTCCTTTGTTCCTGATTCAGATTATTTCTCGTTTTTACCGAATTTTTCTTTTGATCCATTCCTTCCACGTTTCTTTGACTCCTATCTAATTGAAGAAAAATTAAATCATCTAAATGATGAGTATGTTCCTGGCCCCGATGGTATACCTGCCATATTTCTTAAGAAATGCTCCGCCACTATTTCCCTTCCACTCTCAAAAATTTTTAGCTTGTCCATATCCCTTGGTGTTTTCCCCCAAGCTTGGAAAACGGCGTTTATAACCCCTATACACAAAAAAGGTCCTAAGTGCGACGTGAAAAATTATCGTCCCATCGCTAAACTATCGCATATACCCAAAATTTTCGAAAGCATATTGTATGTGTAACGAACTTTCTTATTTAAATTAAATCAATAATTCTTTCTATATCTTTGATTAAATAACAAGTATACACCAGAGTGAACTGTCTGTGAAATTCCTTATTCAAACCTTCATGCAAAGTTAAATCGGTTAGATTTCAAAAGAAAACCAATTGAATAATAATGGGTTAACCACACACACAGTTTTGTTGACCATTCTACTCCAGTGTAAAAGCTCTTTCTTTCTCAAACTCCTTTGAATCGAACTCCTACAGGTCGTTCAGACCATCAAAGTTGAACTACGAAAGAGTTGTCCACTTTCTAAGTAACGGGTAGGCCTGCTAGTCCACGCACATCCTAGCTCGCCGGAGGGGTGGGATCTTGCTACTGAAAAATGGACAGTGTTACGTTTTTGTTTCAGGCCTATAAATTCGAAGATGGAATTCGAACAAATTAAATATTGTAGAGATGTGGAACCCGAATTTTAATTACCCTAAAAATAGCTTGTCATACTTGTGGAGAACATAGGTGATCGTGTTCTCTGAGCTATACCCTCCCCTTGCATCTAAAGAAAAAGAAAATTCTTATCTTAATGCACCTTGGTCATTGCGAACGCTCATTATACCGCCCTGACCCCTAAGATGAAACAAATATATTTTGTTTTAAAACATTCTGTTGAAGGTCTTACTCAACCCAGCTTCTTATCACATCCTAATTTAAATTTCTTAACAACCCATTATTCTAATTCAATCAAAAAAATTAAAATGTCACCTTATTAAAAGAAATGTTCATCTTTCTTTAAAAAAATAAATTCATTCGAAATCTATTATTTCCAACCTAAACAATAGCATAGATCTCAACAATGCAACAACAATTTCAATTGGGGTTAGGTTTATGGACCAGATGACGATTTCCATAAAAACAAATTAAATTTAGTAATGATATATGTACTTTTTAATTGTTCGTGGATGGTAACGTACAACAATTCAAAATTTTTAATTCAATTATTATAAAACCAAAAGGATATATCTTAAGGACTGGATATGGATTAGGATCGGAGTAGATGTAGTTTAAAAAAATTGAAATTAATTTCGTTTTTACACCTCTTTGGCGTCGACTAATTTGTCTTAAAACTTTATTTTGTTTCTTTTCTTCTTTCTTTAGTTTAGTTGTTTTGTACGAATGCAACTCTGTATAATCCGATATAATTCCTTTGATTTTGAATATAAAAATATAATCCCTTTAAAAATTATCAATGTACTTACTACTTCATTCAGCTTACTACGACTCCTGGCGAAAACGGTGCACTGTTTTGACTGGATTCGCTGGCCTTTTAATTTTGTCTGTTGGTTTAAAAATTATATTTTTATATATTTGTACATCAAAGTATTATATTTAGGAATTTTACTTAGCTTTTGTTTTATTTTTGTTTTAGGTTAGTTGTTAATTTCTTTTTTAGGTCTATCTCAAAATTGGATGTTTGAGGGAGGAAATGTTGGATGGGTGCAAATTTCAGGACAGGACAAAATATGGTTGTGGAGAGGAGAGTTTTCTTCGGAATTGTAGGATGGTGTGATCAATTGGTTTGACCGCTCATGTATGCCTAACTTGATCTTTTTTCGCTAATTGTTGTTGTTAAATTTCTCTGTTGGTTTTTTTCTCCTGTGTGTACTTGTTGTTTGATTGATTTTATGGTTTGATGTTAGCCTTGACTTCAGCTTAGGGTAAGCCGATTCCACCTGCGTGGCCTTGGACGTTGGCGCTTTGTGTATCCGACTATCTCGCCCTATATCTCACTATTATCTGATAAAGATACATACCGCGAAAACAACGAGATGCATAAGAAACCGAGATAAGCAAGATGAAGAATCAGATTCTTACCTTCAGTGGAATTTCACCTTTTTTTATGATTCAAAGAGCCAGTGTGACTCTCCTTTGATTTTATTTATTGTGATTTATTAAGGTTTTTAAACTTGTCTCGTTATTTATATACACGTTCTAGCTTCTAATCATTTAAACTTTTTTTGAATTTTGTCAAACTCGATGGATCGGCTTACAGCAATTCTAGCTAATCGATTCTTATCTAATTTAGTTTAAGAAAAAGGCACGGAAGATTTCTTTAAAAAAAAAAAGGAAACTTATAAAAAACTACATTTTTAACACGAAAGTTGACTGTACCTCTATGTTGCACTACAAAGCCACGGATTGATTTTATATTTTTGTTGGACACTTAAGTTTTAGTCCTTTTCCTTTGAGTGATCTGAGTCAACTAATTCTTATCGAGCGATAGTTTTTTGCCATTCGCTTAAACTCTTGAAGTAACCAAAAAAAATTAATCCTCTATGCTGTATGTACGTACGATAACGAAGATCACTGCACTGCAGAGTTCCCTTACTAGCTATTCCACTGCGGTATCGTTGTTTTTTTTTCTAATTTGTTTTAACCTTCGCAATGCAAAAATGCATGTAAAAAAAATTCTATGTTATTTTTCTAATCGGCTATAGGTCAGTGCCAGTGTTCAGGGGTGTGGGTTTTTTTAATGGTAAACAAAGATATTTATTTCTTTTGACTTGTGCCACAAACCAACTTAAGTTTTCGTTTGGTAAAAAAAAGATAGTTCCCTACATATGAAAACTTAAGTTTTCGTTGCAAATCTCTCATTTCCCCTAGACAACACGGGTTCCTCAAAGGCAGGTCAACAACAACAAACCTCGTTGACTTTGTCTCATTTTCCCTCTCAACCTTGGAGAATGGAAAGGCGGTCGATGTAATTTCAACAGACTTTAGTAAAGCTTTCGATAAAATCTCTCATAAACTTACTCTTTTTAAACTTTCCACCCTCGCCTTTGAACCTATTCTGTTGAGATGGATTTCTTCTTATTTAGAAAACCGTTTTTACAGCGTTCGGTTCAGATCCACCTTATCCAGCCGCTTTCTAGCTACATCCGGTGTTCCCCAAGGCAGCCTTTTAGGCCCTCTCCTCTTCATTCTCAGTATTAACGACATTGAAATGATCTTCAAACACTCCTCTATCTCTCTCTATGCGGACGATATTAAGTTTTACCGGATCATTTCTTCTTCTGAAGACTCGTCCCACCTCCAACATGACCTCGACAATTTTTCAATATGGTGCTCCAAAAACTGCCTGGAGCTATATGTTTCCAAGTGCCAATCAATAATCTTCTCACGTAAATGCATCAAATCTCCTCCCCGTCTCTATCTTCTAAACGGTCAAATCATTTCCACCGTTGAGGTGCTCCGGGACCTTGGGATTATTTGCGACCGTGAGCTGAATTTCCTCAAGCATATCGACGATATAGTCCTTAAGGCTAATTCAGCACTTGGCTTCGTGAAACGATGGTCCAAAGAATTTGCTGACCCCTACGTAACCCGATCCCTTTACATTTCATTTGTCCGTCCGCTTCTTGAATACGCTTGTCAAGTCTGGTCGCCTTTCCAACAAATGCACATTGCCAGAATTGAGAGCATTCAACGCCGTTTCCTCCGATTTGCTCTTCGAGGTCTTAATTGGAGTAATCCTCTGATATTACCTCCTTATCAAGACCGAATCAAACTCCTCAACCTCAATACACTGAAAGATCGAAGAGGAATATTTGACGTTCTCTTCATTCACCGAATCCTCACAGGTACCATTGACTGTCGAGCCCTTAACGAATCCATTTTTCTAAATACTAACCCTCGTAACACCCGGAATCCCCGTCTCTTCTATCTTCCCTCCCATCGAACCTCTTACGGCTCCAATGAACCCATCTCCCTAATGCTGAGGAATGTCAACTCACGCTCCTCTTGTTTTGACTTCAATATTAGTACTCCCTGCCTAAAACTTCGTCTCCTAAGCCGTCCAATTAGTTAGTAAGTCTTAGCTATTAAGTTTCTTAGTTTGTAAGTTAATAGCTTGTATTAAGCTTAATAAATGGGGGTTTTGCCCCACCAAAATTAAATTAAATTACTCCTCGGTATTCTTGCTGGCCTCTCTTACTGTTAGTAAGCTTGGATTGTACTTCGATTTCTTTTTGCTAAGGAGAACTGCACCTCGTGGCTGGTGCCGGTGAACTGCGCTGAGCCGCTCTATTTATACCCACAGCTCACTGTGGTACCGTGCACAACTCCCATTTAAGCTATTGGGATATCCCATACCCCTATGTATTTTTCATATCTCATATGCTTGCCAACACTACACCACTATGCCAACCATATTACTCAATATCAAGCTCTACCGCGTTGCATGGTCCGAACTACTTGTGCATGGGGAGTTGGGCACTCTTTGGTGTTTAGTGTATTTCCACCTACCCCACTACTCACCAACAAGTGAGGGTGCAAGCTTCCTACATGCATGGTGGGTTCCTTGTCTTATGGTAGAATATGGTTTCCCCTCACCACTAATTAGAATGTATCCTAGCTACACTAATATTCCTAGGTTGTTGCCTCGGGTGAGTGCGCTTTTTACCTTTATGCACTAGATGGCGATGACTGTTTCATTGAAGTGATAAATGAGAAGGTTGTGACGAAGCTTAAAAATGCTTCGTTACAAACTTGACTGTTGGCTTTGGTATGTCGGGTTGAGTTGGATCAGGTTTCTCTTCTACCTTAACTGTCAAAGTGCGCAGCTGTAGAAGAAATCTTTTCTACATTATTTAGTAAATGCTTCTGGGTCTGCGCGATCATCTTCTCTCTGCGGATCAGTTTTGTTGTATTTAACTGTTGTTCAGTCATTCTATTTTCTGATTTATGTTTTGATTCTGTTGCTGCTGGTATGGTAATGTTCTGCTGCTTCTGGCCCCGGTTCGTCTTTTCCGACCTGTTTCTCTTCTTCTCCTTCTGGAGTTCCATCAGCTAAGAATAGGAGATATTGGCTTAAGCTTAGGTATATCTGTTTCACTTTCCCCACTTTATTACTTTGTGTGTATAGAGTACGAGTATCTTTCTTCACAAAATTTTTCACTTCTTCATGGTTCCTTTCGAACTCACTCCAAAGAACTTCTATCTGCTCTAGCTTATTCTTCGCGTATTCTCTCGTCTTCCTTCCCGGTCCGTCCTTTGAAATGTTGGTTTGTAAGCGGTGCAATTCATCGGTGATGGCCTTCTGCATGGCCACTATTCTGTAGACATCCAATTCTTACATTTCGATTGGATAAATATAATTTTCTCTGTACTGGAGCTTAGGTCTGATGATCACCCTAGTATGCGTGGTGAATAAGTTCAATGAAGATGCCAGTGTTGCAGCCCTGGCAACGCTTATGTTGAGTGTAGATGCCAATGTTTAAGCCCTGGCAACGCTTATGCTGATGAAAATTGCTCCTTACTGCTGCGCATGCAATAATCATGTCGGTGTCACCAAATGTTCACGATGCTTCTATCGCAAGTGAAATGAGGACCAGACCACAGTACCTGTACTACGACTGGAAAAGGTGACTACAGTAGAACACTGTAACACCTTGTTCACGAGTATAGATTTTTAAATACCTCCCAGCAGACTCACTGGAAGAAAATTAGTAAACGTCTTGTTCTCTGCTTCGTAGCTATCTAAACTATATTTATTTCTCCCATCCTATTTATACAAGTTATTTTAAACTATATTAATTTGGTTTAAAAAAAAAGAATTTCATTTCTTTTTTTCTATTCTTTATTAACACTTCAAAATACAAAATTGAACTGAATAACTTACATCTACCTATCTTAATTGAAACCTCTGCTGCTGTTGTAAATGTGCTGACGACCTGTTGCCGGTGTTGGGGTGATGACCGTCGTTGAGGTCGACTGTGCTGGTTTTCGGGGAATTCGATATGCAATAATTGCAGTTCAAGTTGCTGCGCGTGGATATGAAGAATTGGATAATTTTGTTGACGTTAACTCCTCCGCCCTTAAATTCGAACGTCCTCGTTTGATGACCTCAGGTGTTTTCTTGATGTCTTCAATTCCTACTACCATGGTTTTTGCGTTTTTATCTAATTCTGGTGTTGAAGTTAGATTTTCGCTTTTTCCAATAGTTTTGTTCTTTCGATTTCGAAGGAATTTGAAAGCCAATATTATTGTTATTGTTATCAGTCAAAATGCTAGTGCAGAGCTGGTTGTGCTATGGATGATATTGTGATTTTCTAGCAAGTCTATTTTGTTTGTGCTATTTGCGTAGAGATTCTTAAGTCTCTCGAGTGATAAGAATTCTTCTTTGGCTTCTAACATTGGAGCTAGCTGAAGAACTGCTGGCATAGGATGATAGTTGATGATTTCTCTGTTTGTGAATTCTCTTTGGTTTATTAGTATCAAAGAGTTTGTATGGCGGATGATGTAGGTTCCATTGAGTTCGAGTGTTTCTTTATTAATAACTGCAGTACCATTGAATTGGTTGAGGAGGAGAATTCCAGGAGATATTTCTTCGAGTGATGGAATATGTTCGTTGTTTATTTGCGTACATGTTGGTTTGATGCTCTTCAGTAGGTTTGGTATGCTGGCAGAGGTACTAATATCTATTACATTTTTTTTATTACATATGGATAGTTCATTAAATTTTTTACATTCTTTAATTATTCCAAAAATCTTATCTCTACATTCTAAAACACTTTCGTAAGGAATTTTATTAATGACATTCTTTTTCTTTATTGCTTTTATTATAAAAACACTACAGGAATAACTTTCACTTGTAGGTAGTTCTAATATGTAAATTATATTTTTATTGTTGGAAGCAATTTTCACATTTGCGAATTCTAAAGCTTCATCTATATTGACATCAGGAATTTTTTCATTTTTTATTATAGTTTCAGTAATATTGATTTCGTTGCTACTTAAAATATATGAATTAACAATGTTGGCTTTAGCCCAATGTATGCCGTAGGCAATATTTATGAGTTCTTCTTTTATTCACTCAAGTTTATATTTTATTTTCATTATTAAACTAATTTCTACGTCATTTTGCTCTTTGAAGGTTTTGATTATATTATTTGTAAGGTTTGTGATTTCATTAATTTTTTCAATTGTTTTTCTGTTAATTATAACTTGATTATTATTATTACTTAAAACATTATTCATTTTATCTGATTTCGATTTATTAAGATTTCGAAGGCGTGCTGGTCCGGGTTTCCGGCGATCCATTTCCACGCACTTCCGATGAAATCTAATGATCTCTTATTTTTTTCTTTTCTTTTTAATCTTAAAAAGTAATTTTTAATTTTTTCAATTTCGAAGGAAAGGATAGTATATATAGGATGTTGGGGTTTCACGTTGGTTATTGCTGTTTCTAATTCAAGGATGAAATTGTTATAAACGTCGATGTCAATAACATGTATGATTTTGAAGGATCCATTTTGGATCTTGGCATTTCCAGTGTTAATTTTAATCAATTGTGAATTCGTGTAGTCCAATATTTGGACGTTTGCACTTATGGTACAAAGTTGTACCAATAACCTAAGGGGAAGGGAAAAAATCTAGTTTTTAATGAGGCTTTTGTGTATAGTTTTTCCTGATTGAGTAATGACGGTTGTATTTTTGTCTTCTTTTACTATTTCCTTTCTGTATTTGGCTGATAATTTATTTCCTAATCTTTTGTTGACCTTGACATAAATGGTTTCTCCGTTTGAGAACTTTTTAACAGGAGTTTTTTTCCAATTATGGTATTCTAAATCTGCATCTTGTTTTCCTATAAGTTTGCTTTTGGTGAAATCTCTTTCTATTTCAAGTTGTTTTAGTTAATTATTGGATAACTGTCTAGCAAAGAATATGTCTATTGGTTTTTTTCCTGTGGTTGAGTGAATGGAGTTATTATATTCGAAAATGGATTTGTCCAGAAGTTCTGGGAATGCATAATTTGTTTTTTGGGATTTTAAACAACGTATCACTTCGGATAGTGTTGAATGAAAACGCTCTACTTGTCCGTTAGCGGTACTGGTATATGGAGGAGTTTTGAATATTTTTATATTGAAAAAGTTTTCTAACATGAAAAGAACTGAATTCGAGTTTAGGGATTTTTCATTGTCGACGACTATAGTGTCAGGGACACCAAATGAAAGGATTAATTCTCTTAAGGGTTGTTTTATATCTTCGTCTGATCTTGATTTGAGGATCTTTACTAAAGCATATTTAGAAAATTTGTCAATGGCTGTCAAGATAATGCATTTATTCGTGAAATAAATGTCTAAATGCAATATTTGATGAATATTTGGAGTGGCTAGAATCATTGGTTTACTGGGGTGTCTGTCATATTTATGTTCCTTGCATATTTTGCATTCTTAGACTATTTTCTCTACCTTGCGGCGCACCTGCGGGAAATAAAATTTGTTCAGAATTTGCAATTTATTTTCTTTGCTATTTCTATGTGCACGTGTATGTTCTTTTATAATTTCAGACTCTTGTTTTTCCTCGTCAAGTAAATCTGTGACTATGTTTCTGGAAAATCAAGTTCTATATTGTTTGAAATGAGTTGGGTAGATTTCTTGAATCTGTCCCAGAATCCTTTCGTTTGTTTGTAAGCCATTGATTACGGATGGATTGAGATATCGTTTGAGAATATTGATAATTTTTTCGTCGGAAAGTTCTGGTTCTACTATTGTATGTCGATGATAGGTAGGGAAGATTACTTCGAAATTATAGGATGCCACAGGTCCTTCTGATAAAATAATTTGATTTTTGAACACATTTAAAGGCTCGGTTGCAAATTGAATAAGGCGTTGTCCTGAGCTTTCGTCACTATGTTGGGTGACGGTTAAAGAAATTATATTGCTATTAATCGGTGGTCTTGATAATGCATCGGCCACGACGTTGGTTTTGCCGGGCTTATATTTAAGCTCGTAATTAAACTCTTCGAGTATGGTTTTCCATCGTTTTAATTTATGGTTGGTGTTTTTGTTACTCAGCGCATAAGTTAAAGGCTGATGATCAGTGTAGATTTTTACAACTGACTGACCGTAAAGGTAATTTCTAAGAGTAGTGAGTGCCCATATGATCGCTAACATTTCTTTTTCGTTTGTAGCGAAATGTTCTTCAGTTTTATCAAGTGTTCGAGAGATAAAGGTAATGGGTTTCTTATCTTGTTCCAAGACAGCGCCAATTGCGTAGTCTGATGCGTCTGTCTTTAAATGGAATTCTTTTTTTAAGTCGGGATATGCGAGAACTACGTCTTCCGAGGTTAAAGATTTTTTTATTTTGTCAAATGCTTCTAATGCTTCGTCGTTCATTGCTATGACTTTTTTACTTGAGGCATGTTTGGACGTTCGTCCATCCTCTCCTCTTTAAAGGACTGTTAAGGGTTTCGCTATTTTAGCGTAGTCTCTTATGAACCTGCGATAAAACCCTGACAGAATGATCTTAGATCATTCAGTGTATTTGGACATGGAAAGTTTTCTACTGCTTTTGGTTTCTTTGGGTTGGTCTTTATTCCTTCAGGTGTTATAATAAAACCTAAGAATTCTACATTGGTTTGTAAGAATTCACATTTGTCCATTTGTACTTTTAAGTTGGCTTCTTGAAGAGTTCTGAAAATCATTGAAAGGTTTTCGAAGTGTGACTCTTCGTCTTTGCTGAAGACGACAATATCGTCTATATAGACGAAACAGATTTTTCCTATATGTTCTCGTAATATGTCGTCTAATGCTCTTTGAAAAATGGACGGAGCATTCTTCAGTCCAAATGGGAGTCGTACAAACTCGTATTTTCCGTTGCTTACGGAGAAGGCTGTTTTTTCTATGTCGTTCTCGTGCAGTTTGATTTGGTGGAAACCACTTTTTAAATCGAGTACTGAGAAGATAGAACTTCATTTATTTCCGGTATCGGATAGCGGTCGGGGATAGTGAACATATTCAGTTTTCGATAGTCGATTACTAATCGAAATTTTTTTTCGACAGATGCATCAACTTTTTTGGGTACAACCCATATTGGTGCATTGTAAGGAGACCGAGAAGGTCTGATGATGTCGTCTTTAAGCAATTGATTTATTTGCTTTTCGACTTCATCCTTTAAGGACATAGGGTATGGATATGATCTCGTATATATTGGTTCATTAGTCGAGGTTCTAATTTTTCCTTTCACCGTTGTGGTGTAAGTTAATTTTTCATCCGGTTCTGCGAATAGATCAGAGTGTGTATCGGTGAGCTTGCGAAGCTTTAACTTGCTTTCTTCGGACATGTGTTTGTCTCTGATAGTGACGGAGTTTATTGACTCATAAATTTGTTGTTTTAATCGGATTTTAAGCTTATTTTTAATAAGCATATAACTTTCTTTTGTAAAAATGACAGCTGACAAGTCCTTAAGGCTGTCGTTGTCCAGGATTCCATGGAAGGATTTGAGTGAGGGAAGAATGAAAAATTGTATTTGAATGCTATTAATACCGAAAAGATTTATCATAGTATGTTGGCTTATTTCGACTTGACCGCCAACTGAGTTTGCAAAAAAGTTTTCGTTATTCGGAACTGGATTCTTTACTAGGCTTGGCTGGATGTAGTTTTTGTTTTGTTTGACGCTGTATCTATTAAGAATTTTAAAATTTTACCGTCGCTCGACTTACATTCGAAGTATGGCAAAGACGAGCTTGTCAACCTAAAAAATGGATGTCTGCATAATCGTTCAATTGTTCATAGTAATTGCTTTATTTTTAAATATATTCATCTAAAGATTCATCTCCGATGTTCACTGTACTCATAGCATTTACTAAAGAGTTAATAGTGTTCAATATTATTAGTTAGTTCCAGGTTTGGATTGATTACTGTTTCGGGATAGGAATTAGGATTTACTGGATTAGTTGGCAAGTGGAAATTTCTTTGGATTATTAGGTGGGTGTGCTTGTGTAGATTGGGTTTGGGGGGGGAGGTTAAAATTTGGAAGTGGAATATTTGGTAATGTATTGCTAGAACCTGTAGGTTCTGTCATGATTGCTTTTTTATGTCCTTTTTCTTTCTCGTGTTTCGGAATTTTGAAAATTTATAATGTTCTTTTCAACTCTTATGTTTCAAATTATCTTAATTTTTGTATAAAATGCTTATAAATCGCATAAAAGGTACTAGAAAATAAAAGCTATTTGGTTTTGTTTTGTTTTTTTGAATCTATATTAACTACTTTTGCTCGTTAATGTGCAAAATTCTAAATACTTTAATTATAGTTTCACTTTTGTTCTGTAAAAATTTTCTTTAATTACGATTTTGATTTCTGGTTTCAGACTAAATAATAATTTCACTTTTTGTTTCTTAAAATAATTTTCTTACATAAAGATCTTGGAGATCATCCCACGCTGGTTTCCGTTGTCCTTTTTGCGTCAGCTACTAGGGTAAAACTCTTACACTCCCTCGTGGTACGTCTTTCTATCGATTGACTTTTATTGATGGGTTGGTTGCTTTGCTAGGTACACTTTAACTTAACACACGCGGCGAGCTATTTTAGGTCGGCTTAATGCTTAATAGTGTCTTACGAGGTGAGCTACTTTAGGTCGACTTACTTCGTTTGTACTTTAACAAAAAAAAACACGTATGGGCGCCAGTTATTATAAACTATATTAATTTGGTTTAAAAAAAAGAATTTCATTTCTTTTTTTCTATTCTTTATTAACACTTCAAAATACAAAATTGAACTGAATAACTTACATACATCTACCTATCTTAATTGAAACCTCTGCTGCTGTTGTAAATGTGCTGACGACCTGTCGCCGGTGTTGGGGTGATGACCGTCGCGTCGTTGAGGTCGTCTGTGCTGGTTTTCGGGGAATACGATATGCAATAATTGCAGTTCAAGTTGCTGCGCGTGGATATGAAGAATTGGATAATTTTGTTGACGTTAACTTACACAAAAAATGCTTAATCTACAATTATTTACAAAGGTATAGTTTGCTGGATGTGCAAGAGAATGTAACTTGAATTTTAGAAGAATTGAATTGCAAAAAACGTGTATAAGAGAATAATGCTGAATTGTAAGGTATACACAGGAATGTACTGTATGGCAAGCAAGTTAAGTTAATGAAATTAATGTCGTACAATATTGTGAGAAAGAAAAATTATTATAAGTAAGAACAAAAGTTTATTAATGTTTATGATGATTGTAAAATATTTCTTTTCATTTATACTTAAAGATGTTTTCTCTTTGTTCAGATTCTATGACTAAAGTAAATACACAAAAGCGATAGAAAAAACAGGACCTGTTGCAATGTTTAGTTACAGAAAGCTGCTAATTAAATAATTTATAGAAATAAAATATTATAAAATGGACATTTATTATAATGCATGCATAGTCAAAACCAATTATTTCTTGAGTCTTACAACTATTTTCTACAAAATTAAAAACTACTATTTTTAAAGCAATGTAACTACTATCTGCATAGTTGAAATCAACTCTTTTAATTGTAATTTGGCTGTTATTGGCATAGTTAAAGACTACTATTGATATAGTTAAAAACGACTACTTTTAATGCTATGTAACTACTATCTGCGTAAATGAAAATAACTTTTCAATAGTTCTTTAAATAATCTGACAATCAAAGAAGTCATAAGTAACAATTTTTAATAACAATTTTAGTCACGATTGAAACTACGAAACAGTCAAAAATTTGTCATAAACGACTACTTTTTTCTCTGAGTGCTTAAGAAAAGCCCGATAGTATTGAACTTTTTATTAATGCTAGGTATATGGCTCTACAATACTCCCTCACGTCGCGTCGATCTAAGGTCAACGGCCAAGTAGAGAAATTCCATTCAACTATCTTAAAAATATACCGTTGGCTCAAATAAAAGCACGAAGACCTTCGACTTAAGGATGTACTTATAGTACTTCAGTTGATAGATAAAACACCCACTATACACTCGGTCAGAAAGCGAAATATATGTGACATTTTTTTCGATAGGTCTCAGAAAATTAACTATCAAAACCTTACAGATTTCCGAATCAAGGTCAACAGAGAGCTTAAACCAGAAAATGGTAGAAAATAAAAAGAAATCAGTGGATTAAGAAATAAAAAAAAGACGCTTAACCACGCTAAAGAATTAGTTGGTTTTAATTATGCGAATAGTAGTTTACTTGATAACTTTAAACATAATTGTCTTTAACTATGTAAAAAATAGCCAAATTACAATTAAAAGACAATTGACAATGACATCTGTCAAGTAAGTCGAGCAGTTGTCTTTTAGTTTGATCATATTTTAAAATCAAAATTTTGTTATATTTTGCACACAAAAAGAAGACTGTTTAGTGTTCTATAGTGAAAACGAATACCGCAAAAGGCTACCGTATACGAGATACAAGTGAGTTTTAAGGTTTTAAGCTATAATCTAAGAATTGCAATCAGTAGCGAAAGCATAACCTCAATTGTACGTTATGCAGGGTGTCCCGTACTTCGTGTATTATCCTTTGGGGTGTTATTCTTGGTCATATTCTAAGAAAAAAAAATGTAATACAGTAAGGCTCGATTCTCAACTTTGACATCACTTTTTGACAATTTAAAAAAAGGCTAACTTTGGTGTACCCTGACCAATGTTAAATTCGATATCTCTGTCAATACTAATGATAGAGACCTAATCTTAAACTTAATTTTTTGTAGAAATAACAATCTTTAAGACTGTATTTAAGTTTTGCTTCAATCGGTTTAGGGTTGCCAGATTTTCAGTTTTAAGTGGTTTTCAAATTTTTTTCCCGAAACAAAGTTTTGATTTTGAGGTCATCTTTTTGCAGAAATTGCCTGTTAAACATAGAGTTTCTTTATTTTTTACAGATGAACAAAACAATAAAAAAGAAATAAATAATAAGGGCACCCAAAAACCAATACGTTTTATGATATTTGAAAAAATTCAAAATGGGTATAATTAAAAAAAAAAAAAAAAGATTTTTAAATTGTTTTATTCGTTTGAATAAAACAATAATATGGGTACTTTTAGTAGTTTTTTTTTCATGTATTTTATACAATAACAAGTGCTCAAAGTGCCTACGCAGACATTTCTTTCTTATATGAGTTTTGCAATGTAAATTCAAGAAGAGCACAACGAATATACCAGGAACTTTATCCTAACTGTTTGGCAACCCTAGGCCTAAAGGAATCCAATTTAAATACAGTTTCAAAGATTACAAGACTACAAGTAAGACAAGAGTTATCGAGAACAAACACCCACAGTGAATTTTAAAAACGGGCTCGCATTCAAAACGAAGGAGCGCTCTTTGAGCACTTGTTATAATTGTATTTGTATAAAATACATAAAAAAAACTACTTAAAGTGCCCATATTATTGTTTTATTCAAACAAACCTCAAATTTAAGAATCTTTTTTTTTTTTTATTTTACCCATTTTGTATTTTTTCAAATATCATAAAATGTATGGGTTTTTGAGTGAACTTATGTTTGAGTTTTTTTTTTAGTATTGTTGTGTTCATCTGTAAGAAATAAGGAAACTCTATATTTTCAGGCATTTTCTGAAAAAAAGGGACCTCAAAGTCAAAACTTTGTTTCGGGAAGAAAATTTGAACACCACTTTAAATTGAAAATCTGGCAGCCCTAAACCTATGGAAGCTAAACTTAAATACAGTCTAACTTACTTACCTACTTACTTAGGTGGGCATTACAGTTCGGGGTGAACCTTTGCCTCAACCAACATCCTTCTATAACGACTTCGATTTCGGGCGAGCTATCTCCAGTTTCGCACTCCAAGTCGGTTGAGGTCTTCATCCACTTGGTTGCGCCACCTAAGACGAGGTCTTCCCCTTCCGCGATTTCCCTGCAATGTGCTTTCGAAAACCCGACGAGCCGGAGCGTTTGGGTCCATCCGCTCTACCCAACCATTGTAGCCTCGCGATGCGTACTCTTCTGGCTATGCCCATGTCGCGGTACAACTCATACAGCTCGTTGTTGTATCTTCTTCTCCACACATTGTCTTCGCATACGGGACCAAACATCATTCGGAGAATTTTTCTTTCGAAACGACCAAGGGTTTCCTCATCCGCTTTCGATAAGGTCCATGCTTCCACGCCGTAAAGCAGGACTGGGATGATTAAGGTCTTATACATATGTAGATGACACTTTTGTAATCGTCGACGGAACCCGTACTATACTACCTCGAAGTTATGTCTGTCTATTGTGACGTTTTGTGCAATTCGTCGATGTTCTGTGTCCTTGTTTGATGACAACATATAATTCGTTTTGCCCTCATTAACCATCAAACCCATTTTTGCCGCTTCTGTTTCAATACTCGCAAAAGCACCTATGACATCACGCTTTTTTCTTCCCATTACATCAATATCGTCTGCATAGGCGAGTAATTGTACAGACTTTTGAAAGATTGTTCTTCTGGTGTTGACGTTTGAGTTTCTTACAATCTGTTCAAGTATGATGTTGAAAAATCGCATGACAGTTTGTCGCCTTGCCTAAAACCTTTTTTGACATCAAAGGTCTCGGTGAGTTCTTTACCTACCTTGAGTGAATTCTCCAAAGTCATCCTGGATCCTGCATGGTCGTACAAGTTTTGCAGGGATGCCGAATCTAGACATGGCTCTGTACAGCTCGTCTCTGTAGATACTGTCATAATAGGCCTTGAAATCGATAAAAAGATGGTGAATATCGATATTATATTCTCGGGTTTTTTCCAAGATCTGCCGTAATGTGAAAATTTGGTCTATTGTGGACTTCTCTGGTCTAAAACCACATTGATAAGGACCTATCAAGTTGTTGACGTGAGGTTTCAGACGTTCACATATTACAGCAGACAAGATCTTATAAGCGACGTTAAGGAGGCTTATCCCTCTATAATTGGCGCAATTGTGAGGGTCTCCTTTCTTTAGGATCGGGCATACGATACTGAGGTTCCATTCATCGGGCATGCTTTCTTCCGACCATATCATGCAGATCAGCTGGTGCATGCTCCTTTCCAACTGGTCTCCAGCTGCCTTGAAAAGTTCGGCATCAAGGCCATCTGCACCTGCAGCCTTATTTCATTTAAGTTTTCATATGGCAAGCTTAACTTGCTCTAGGTCGGTAGGACGGCATTCTTGATCATCGTCCAAGCTGAATGGGGCAATCTGCTTGACCACGGAATTTGTGTCCTCATCGTCGTTAAGCAGTCTGCAGAAGTGATCTTTCCAGATCCTCAGTAGCGAATGTGATTCTACAACTATGTTTCCCTTCTGGTCTTTACAGGCTTGAGTTGGGGGCATGCCACCCTGGCAAGATCCTTTTACCTTTTGGTAAAACTTCCGAATCTCGTTCATGTCATGGCACCTCTCAATTTCCTCAAACGAGCGCTTCTCATGCTGCTTCTTTTTCTTTTTGAGAATTCGGTGTTCCTCTCTTCTTTTCTCCTTGTAAATCTCGTTATACTGATCGTAGGCAGCCCTCGTTCGTTTTTGCATCAGCATTTGACGTGCTTTTTGTTTGGCTGCATTTGCCTGCCTGCATTCTTCATCGAACCATGGGTTTCGTTTTGGTGGCCGAGTGAAACCCAGAACCTCAGAGGCAGCGGCTCTGATGGCTTCTTGGCATTGCTGCCACTGGTCTTCAATGCTTAATGCTGGCGTCATGGGATTCAAGGATAATTGAAGGTACACTTGATTGGAAAAGGCATTGGCAATCTCTTGCGATTGTAGCTTTCCGACGTCATATCTCTTCACAGCGTTAGTTCGTGCTGGGCGTTAGCAAGATATCCTCATTCGTACCTTGGCTACAACAAGGTAGTGGTCCGAGTCAAAGTTGGCCCCTCGGAAAGTTTGGACATCTAACACACTGGAAGAGTGCCTTGCGTCGATCGCAACATGGTCAATTTGGTTGACGGTTAATTGATCTGGGGATCGCCATGTACCTTTATGAATTTTGAGATGCGGGAAGCGTGTACTACTTACAACAAGATTTAGCCCCGCAGCAAAATCGATTAGCCTCAGTCCGTTTTCGGAGGTTTTGTCATGGAGGCTATGCTTACCGATTGTGTTTCCAAAGATGTCCTCCTTCCCTAGCTTTGCGTTAAAATCGCCAAGAACGATTTTCACGTCGTGTCTAGGGCACTGCTCAATCGTTTCTTGGAGGAGCTCGTAGACAAAGTCTTTGGAATCGTCATCTTTCTCTTCTGTGGGGGCGTGAGCGCATATAAGGCTAATGTTGGCGAATTTAGCCCTGATGCGGATGGTCATTATACGCTCATTGACTGGATTTTGGCTAATCACCTTATCCCTGAGTCTTACTCTAACGACAAATCCGCACCCAAATAAACGCTGTTTCTGTTGTCTGTAGCAGTCGCCATAGATGTCACAGTTTTTCATCTTCTTTATGCCCGGTCAACTCCATCGCACTTCTTGGATGGCGGTTATGTCTGCTTTGCAGCAGTCCAGGGCGTCCGCTCTGCACATAGTCCGTTAAGAGATCTTACGTTCCACGCGCAGATCCGGAGGTCATTGTCCTTTTTTCGTTTGCTTGGGTCGTCAACTTTGAAATCATTATCGTTATCCGAGGCTATTAGTTGTTTCGGAACTAATATTTTTTTACGTGGTTGGGTAGTTAACCCTACGCGCAACCCTCAACCTGGAGGGCCAGGTCCTTTTGGATCCCTTCGGACATAAAGGGCTGGAATATCCAGTGTCAGTACCCTGCTTCAGGGGTGTGAGTGCTGCCGTTGGCTCACCAGGAGCTCATCCGCCACCATGTCTACTTCAAAACCCTGTCCTTAAACGCATGAGGAGATAGACGTGTTTGATAGTACCGTCCGGCAAATTAGCTTTATTTATCCACGCGAAGATTGTATCACTATCCATAATTTTCAAGTGCAAAAAGAAAATCGTTCTCTGTGCAAATAAGACCTATATTTAAAATCAAAGTGCGCTCAAAAAACGAAAAAAAAGAACAAAATAGAATTATTAATTTCTCCCTGAGTGTCACGCGCCTTTTTTTCTATATATAATACATACATTTTTTTAACCCAGAGAATTCGAATTTCTGTTTTCTGTCTCTTCTCTCTCTTAAATAATGGCAGGAAGAACCCGCTCTGAAAAAGAAAACGGCAAAGTTGTTACCCCTACAACCTCTAAAAAACCAGAGATTAAAAAGACTGCTACTCCTAAAATAAAAACATCCTCCCCCGCAACATCAAAACAAATCCTATCATCACCAATGTTCCCACCAAAATCAACGATCCCATCGAACTTCAACCCAACACTTCAACCTCCCACGCCAACACTGCCGAAACTGAAGCCACCTTTACACCGCCACCTTCTGCCAACGCTAAGGAGAGAGAATCCACGACAACCACATCCGCAATATCACGATCTGAAATGGTCACCTTGATAAGAGACCATTCAAATGATACTTCATCCAACGATTTGAAAAGATCGGAAAAAATTTTGCAGCTTACATCGAAAAAACCGACAAGACGATAGAATCTCTTACAGATCGAATTGCAAGAGTGGAATCTTTGCACTTGAATGATGTCAACGAATTGAAGGAAGACTTAGCTGACCTACAACAACGATGCGACAGTTACGAACGCAAGGAGGTTGCATCCGATGCTGTTCTTCTAGGCATACCACACCTGCCTAACGAAGATATCAAATCTTTATTAAACAGCATCTGCTACACTGTGAACTGTGTACCTCCCACTTTAAAAGCAGCTTTTCGACTTCAACGCAAAAACGACAACAACAATCATGACTCTCCCATTATATTAAAATTCAATTCTCCACTTGATAGAAACATGGTTCTCAAATCTGTCGCTCTCTTTCATAAAACTCAAAGACGATCGCTTCATATTGCCGACACAGGAATAAACGTGCAAGGGAAAAGGCCGCAAAAAGTCTACTTGCATGCCAGCCTCACGCCCAAAAACCGATTTTATTTAAAGAAGAAATTTGATAATTGTCCTTTATTGACCACAATTAAAAGAAAGAAATTCAAAATCAAAATAAAACGCAAATTTTCCTTTTTTCTTTTGAATTAATTATTTTTCGAATGCATTTCGAGTTGACATGCAACTCATCATCAGCGATGTTAAAACGTCTACTAACATTAAACAATATTTTGAACGAAAAAGAAAAGAAAGAAACAAAGTTAAAGTATACAACAAAGAAAAACAGTATAAAAACATTACATTTACATGAATACATTATACTAGTGCAAACAAATGAGACAAAATATTTCCACCATCTGTGTTCATCCTCTCCTTCGTCTTGTGTATTATCAGCGACTCATATGCGTCAAGTTTCCTTGTACTTGGTACAGATTTTAACAACCGTACGCTCTCTTCAAACGGTCCGATGGTATGTGGTGGGTCTTCAGCAAACACATGAGCAGCCACAGATGATCGATTCACTTGCTTGTTTTTGATGCAGTTGACGTGTTCTTTGAACCTTGTTTTGATGCTCCGTTTTGTTTGTCCTATATATTTTTTGTTGCAATCTTTACAGCTGATTTCATATATGCCGCTTTTTTCACTTGTTGGTGTTTCGTCTTTCGTTGAGCCGAGAATTTTTTTAAGCTTCGTGTTGCTGTTGTAAACTATGTGTATATTTTCTTTTATTAGAGGTTTTCTCAACTGGTTTGTTATTGTCGGTATATATGCAAATGATACGCGAAATTTTGTTGTTGATGTTTTATTTTGTGTGAAAAGTGTTGTTATATTATTTTTCCTTATATTATTTGATTGCTTTTTAATTATCTTTTCTATTATTTTCTTATCAAAACCGTTGACATTTGCTAGGTGCACAATAAAATTAAACTCTTTTTTAAAACTTGAAACTGAAAGTGGCAGTTTACATAATCTATATGCCATAGAGTGAAATGCTGCTATTTTATGTTGGTATGAACAAAATGAGTCCCTAGTAATGTATCGATCAGTTGTTGTGCTTTTTCTGTACACCTCGAACTCCAATCTATTATTTCGATTTTTGCAAAGCACATCCAGAAATGGTAAACAACCCTGGCTGTCTTCCTCCTCTATTGTAAAGTTTATGCTTTCATATTGGTTGTTTAAAATGTTCAGTATGTTTTGAGCTGTTCCTTTTTTGATAATACTGAAAACATCATCTACGTATCTTAGCCAAATTCTTGGAAGTAAACCTTCATTCTTTAAATCGTTTTCAAATTTGGCCATAAAAGCTTCAGAGATGAGTGGTGACAAGGGATTACCCATGCTGGTTCCGTTTTGGTTTTTGTAGAATTTACTACGGAAAACGAAACAATTGTGTGACATACAAATTTTGGCTGCTTTTATGTATAAAATTCTTTTCTTTTCTTCAATCTCTTTCGTTTCAAGATGAGCTTTTAAAGATTCTAGAGCGATTTCAATTGGAATGCTTGGGAAAAGTGCTTGAACATCAAATGACACAGTGGTTTCATCATCTTGAAGGTGAATACCTTTTACCTTATCCACGAAATCAAACGTGTTTACCACAGACGCACTTTCGAATCTTCCATAAGTTTTCATCTCATCAACGAGCCATTTTGAAACATTTACGAGAGGTGAATTTATGTTCGACACAATTTTCCGCATTTTGTTGCCTGGCTTGTGAATTTTTGGTAAACCGTACATTTTTGGAACTTCCGGATTTGACACGAGGAATTTATACTTATTTATACCAAATGTAGTACATATTTCTTTAATTATTCCTTTAGCATCATCTATCATTTTATTCAACGGTGACTTTTTCATGACTGTAAAGCCATCTTCAATTATTGATAAATCCATTCTTTCTTCATAGATTGACTTGTCTAAAATAACTATGTTGTTGCCTTTGTCCGCTTTTATGTAGTAAACCACCTTGTCACCACTCATCTCTGAAGCTTTTATGGCCAAATTTGAAAACGATTTAAAGAATGAAGGTTTACTTCCAAGAATTTGGCTAAGATACGTAGATGATGTTTTCAGTATTATCAAAAAAGGAACAGCTCAAAACATACTGAACATTTTAAACAACCAATATGAAAGCATAAACTTTACAATAGAGGAGGAAGACAGCCAGGGTTGTTTACCATTTCTGGATGTGCTTTGCAAAAATCGAAATAATAGATTGGAGTTCGAGGTGTACAGAAAAAGCACAACAACTGATCGATACATTACTAGGGACTCATTTTGTTCATACCAACATAAAATAGCAGCATTTCACTCTATGGCATATAGATTATGTAAACTGCCACTTTCAGTTTCAAGTTTTAAAAAAGAGTTTGATTTTATTGTGCACCTAGCAAATGTCAACGGTTTTGATAAGAAAATAATAGAAAAGATAATTAAAAAGCAATCAAATAATATAAGGAAAAATAATATAACAACACTTTTCACACAAAATAAAACATCAACAACAAAATTTCGCGTATCATTTGCATATATACCGACAATAACAAACCAGTTGAGAAAACCTCTAATAAAAGAAAATATACACATAGTTTACAACAACAACACGAAGCTTAAAAAAATTCTCGGCTCAACGAAAGACGAAACACCAACAAGTGAAAAAAGCGGCATATATGAAATCAGCTGTAAAGATTGCAACAAAAAATATATAGGACAAACAAAACGGAGCATCAAAACAAGGTTCAAAGAACACGTCAACTGCATCAAAAACAAGCAAGTGAATCGATCATCTGTGGCTGCTCATGTGTTTGCTGAAGACCCACCACATACCATCGGACCGTTTGAAGAGAGCGTACGGTTGTTAAAATCTGTTCCAAGTACAAGGAAACTTGACGCATATGAGTCGCTGATAATACACAAGACGAAGGAGAGGATGAACACAGATGGTGGAAATATTTTGTCTCATTTGTTTGCACTAGTATAATGTATTCATGTAAATGTAATGTTTTTATACTGTTTTTCTTTGTTGTATACTTTAACTTTGTTTCTTTCTTTTCTTTTTCGTTCAAAATATTGTTTAATGTTAGTAGACGTTTTAACATCGCTGATGATGAGTTGCATGTCAACTCGAAATGCATTCGAAAAATAATTAATTCAAAAGAAAAAAGGAAAATTTGCGTTTTATTTTGATTTTGAATTTCTTTCTTTTAATTGTGGTCAATAAAGGATAATTATCAAATTTCTTCTTTAAGTAACCTCGACCACAATATCGGTTCAATACTTTCAACATTAAATTTAGAAAGTTTACTACCGATTTTATTTCCAACAAGCAATGCGTCTGAAACACTGTGGTGCTCTAGCAAAAGTGTATACGCGCTCTGGCCTCTGGGTCAGTTAATGTCAAAGAGAGTGAGCAAGGAGAGATTATACACATCATCAATGATGCAATACTAAATGCCTTACACACCAACACCACCGCTGCTGATGCCGCTGCGACAGTCAATCAAGAAGAAGAAGAACACTAAAAGTATACATTCAAGATTCAACCATGATCAACACCAACAACATCTTATTGTATGATTTTTTTTTATCATTATTTTTATTTCTCTTTTTACCACTATCATTATTCTTAATTTTCACCTTTATTTCTTTTCCTCTTAATTTTTTCTCTTTTGCTTCCTACATATGCATTCTATTTTGTAAAAGTTTTTGCTCTGATTTTTGCCAATATTTTGCATACAGTATATCAATTCGATCTCACTCATTGATCGCTTACTACAGAGTCGAGTGAACTTACTGTGGGTTCTATGGGTAACACCAGCGATGTTATACTCCGTACAATGTTAAAAGTATTTAGTCATAGACGCGATGGTTTTAAAATAGCACACATCAATGCTCAGAGTTTACCGATGAAGATCGATGAATTCAGATATCTTTTTGAATCTTCTAATATCGACGCAATATGTGTATCCGAAACATGGTTCTCTGCATCTGTTCAAGATGCTGCTTACTCTCTTAATGGCTACAATATCTTTCGGGCAGATAGGTGCAACCGTGGAGGGGGTGTCGCTATTTATGTTAGAGACAAATTAATATGTAAGAAGACATACTGTTCGACACCAGGTTCCTCCTGTGAATACGTTTTCGTGATGATAAAAGGAAGCGAATGTAATCTTCTCATAGGAACAATCTATAGGCCTAATAAATATATCGATTTAGAACCAATTTATCAAATTATTGGTGAAATAACAGTAAGCTCCTCAAACATAATTATTTGCGGGGATTTTAATTCAGACCGTTTAAAAGATAAAAGATTGAGTGAAAACATGAGTTCTTTCGATCTGCACACAGTTAATACTTCACAACCCAATCATTTCACCCACTCATCTAGTACGCTAATAGATCATTATTATGTGAACGAAATTGATAGGGTTCTTCTATACGACCAACTAGAAGCTCCAGTTTTCTCGAAACATGACCTCATTTTCTTGACATACGAATTTAACACTTGTGTTTCACAAGAAAATACAGTTCAGTTTAGGGACTTCAAGAACATTTGCACAAGTTCTCTCGAAAATGATATGCATAATATTACATGGAATGACATTTTTCTTATGCCTTCACCAGATAATCAGGTCGAATTCCTAAATACAAATCTAAATTTATTATATAATACACATGTGCCATTAAAAACAAAAATTAGGTCTCGGGAAAATAAACAATGGTTTACAAACTCGGGAAAATAAACAATGGTTTACTGAACTAATCAATCAACGCGATTTTGCTTATCGGCGATGGAAACGTTTTCGGGTCAATGAATTTCACGATATTTACAAATCACTACGAAACAAAGATGTATAACGGCTCTAACTAAAATAATTGAAGATATTAGAGCAGATCTCGATGTCGATAATGTTACTTTTCTTATTTTACTAGATTTTTCAAAAGCTTTCGACATGGTGAATCACACTATACTTCTGAAAAGGCTTCGGCAAGGGTTCAATATATCGTCTGAAGCTATCAAATACAACAAGGAGTTCCTCAAGGCTCCATTCTGTCCCCTCTCTTATTTTCGTTGTATATAAATGAAATCGGTTCTCTCATCACCCAAGCATCAAAACACTTTTACGCCGATGACATACAAATCTACAAAAGTTGTCCGTTGGGGTTAATTGATGACTGCGCCTTCATCTTAAACCACGAACTGGAAAAGATATCCATGTGGTCATCTTGCAATGGGTTGAAGCTCAATGCCAATAAATGCAAGTGCCTAATTATTTCAAAAAAAGAATTAGATCTTTCATATTTTCCTTCCATAAAACTAAACGAGAACACACTTGAATTTGTTGATACTTATAAAAACCTAGGTGTAATATTTAATAGAAAACTAACCTGGAATGATCACATTAATTCAGTGGTAGGAAAGACTTATGGAACGCTCAGAACGCTGTGGTTAGCCCAAGAATTCACCCCAATAAAAACCAGATTAATGTTAGCAAGAACCCTTGTGATACCTGTTCTTACCTATGGATGCGAAATATTTTACAATTGCGATACCATCAGCAAAAACAAACTTAAGATTGCTTTCAATAGTATCATCCGATACATCTATAGGTTAAGGAGATACGATCATGTTTCGCATTTGTATGAGAGCCTCCATAATATGTCGTTTAATAACTTCATTAAATTCCGAGCATTGATACTGTTTTTTAAAATTGTGAAAACTCGTCAACCATCATACCTCTTCGAAAAACTAAGACTGTCAATGTCCAACAGATCAACAACCATCATATTACCACGCCTCTCGTGTTTGACCTCGGAAAGACAGTTTTTCATCGCCGCCTGTCGCCTATGGAACTCACTTCCTACTCAACTTCGAGATACGAATGATATACAGATTTTTCAAAATAACCTTAAACCGTTTTATTGCAATCAAAATCAAAGCAACTAACTTAACTTCTCCTTCAATACAAAATTAAATAAATTAAATGTTATATATGCACTTCTCATTTTTTCATCTATCTATCTTTTTTCTATTTCGATTTATATCTTTTATTATAGTTATACGTTTTCAAAATCAAATATGTAGTACTTAAAATATAGGTTGAGAATTATTTATATTTATTTGCATTTTTCAATTTGAACCTTATTTTGTTTTTTTTTCTCTATATTTTTTCTATTTTCTTTCTTTCTTTCTCCTTTTACTGAAATCTTATCTATATTATTATTTAAAATGTATATATATATAAACTTTCACTATATTATAAGATATCTACTATCTTACTGTGTAAGTTATACTTCGAAATAAAATAAAATATTCAAATATTCAAATATTCCTAGTATTGAAAGACCCCGAAAGACATTTAAACCAAATATGTTGGAGTAGCTCCTTCAGTGGTTTCTGCTATTATGGCTGCTGAAGTCCACCGTTGATTCTGTCCTTCGAATTTATCCGCTGGGACATTTACACGAAAGCTCTCGTAGACCACTGAGATTCGTGCAGTCAGTCATTGTTCGCAGAGCAATTATAGTGTTGATCGATCACAATTCTTTTGTTCCGGATTACTTTGTCAACACTCGCACTTACTAGTTTAGCAGGTCAGCTCTGGACGGAGCATCCCAGGTCCCAGTGGATACCGCTTGGAGGTATAGTAAGCACAATTGACGTGTACTATAAGTTACAGCATCTAGGCGCCGCCAAGATGGCACCAGTCAGAGCCTACCCGAATAGTACAACGACCATCCACATGTAGAAGCTAAACTTAAATACAGTCTTAAAGATTGCTATTTCTTCAAAAAATTAAGTCTAAGATTAGGTCTCTATCATTAGTATTGACAAAGATATCGAATTTAACATAGGTCAGGGTACACCTAAGTTAGCCTTTTTTTAAATTGTCAGAAAAAGATGTCAAAGTTGAGAATCGAGCCTTACTGTATTACATTTTTTTTCTTAGAATATGACCAAGAATCACACCCTAAAGGATAGTACACGAAGTACGGGACACCCGGTACGCTTTGGAAATCCAATTAGTTTGGAGTTTCATTGAACTTTCCTTTTATTAAATTGAAAAAATGAAAGTAATAAAAACCTCATTACAACGAATTTTGTTATGAATTAGAAAATAGAAATTACGATGAGTATTTTGAATCATATTATGTTATTTGTTCCGAACACATAAAACCCTTAGTTCTTAAATTATCTGAAGCTTTTGTCTTTTCCTTGTTTATCTCTAGTAATTGTAGTAAATATTCAGGAGAGTAAAACACTAAATGGTAGGTGTATTTAAAGAGCTTTTGGACATCAAAGTTAATTTTTTCTTATAGATCCCTTAAACGAAAACTTCATAAACTGCAAAATATTGTAATGACATTAAATGGAACTCTTCATATTCTTCTTACATCTTGTTTCAATATTATTTTAAATTTAAGTTGGGTATTGATGAAAGCTAGTGTAATTTCACTGTACCATGTCAATAAATATCTTCATTAGTTGCATTTCACTTAATGTATACATATATAAACTTCAACTATACTTATTACTATGACTAAAGTAAATACACAAACGCAATTAGTTAATTGTAATTCGCGACGACCGGTTGGTAATTGAGGGCAAAGTTTTTACTTGGGACTCCGCTTTAGGGCTGCAGTGTGGTGAAAATAATGCACTTAAATTAATGTTTGGAGACATATCGTTTCTTAATTTTTTAATAAATGAACTTCTAAATGAAAACAATGTGTATAAAACGTCACAATCTTAAATCACGAAAAATGTCAAATATGTCAACGCTGGTGACAACCAAATTTGTAGGGTGGAAACAAGTTTACCAAGATTGAATTCGGGTGGAAGCACAAGCAGTGAGTGTTTACACTTGGCGTGAGATTCAGCAGTCTACCAACAGAAATGTAATCTGAACGATAATTTATTAGTTAACTTTAAGATTATAAGTTATAATGTATCAGGTTTAAAAAACAAACTACACTAGGGGAAAAAATTAAAGGATCAAAAAAAAGATCCAAATTTTTTGGGGTTTTTCAAGTGGTTGCAATTCTCTTAATAATGGTCGTACAGGAACTTCAAAAAAGCGTTTTGAAGCTCAAAGCTTCTAGTTTTGAGATCTAATGACAAAAAATTTTTTCAAGCTACTAAGTTCGCTCAGTCCAAATAAATACTGAGAAAAAATTTTTTTCGAAATTTTTTTGGTTTTTTTTTTTTGGTGTATGAACTTGGAAAAATTTTTGCAATGCACGTCCCCACACAGCAAACATCTTACTTACTTACTTAGGTGGGCATTACAGTCCGGGGTGAACCTGGGCCTCAACCAACATCCTTCTATAACGATTTCGATCTCGGGCGAGCTCTCTCCAGTTTCGCACTCCAAGTCGGTTGAGGTCTTCATCCACTTGATTGCGCCACCTAAAACGAGGTCTTCCCCTTCCGCGATTTCCCTGCAATGTGCTTTCGAACACCCGACGAGCCGGAGCGTTTGGGTCCATCCGCTCTACATGGCCCAACCATCGTAGCCTCGCGATGCGTACTCTTCTGGCTATGCCCATGTCGCGGTACAGCTCATACAGCTCGTTGTTGTATCTTCTTCTCCACACATTGTCTTCGCACACGGGACCAAAGATCATTCGGAGAATTTTTCTTTCAAAACGACCAAGGGTTTCCTCATCCGCTTTCGATAAGGTCCATGCTTCCGCGCCGTACAGCAGGACTGGGATGATTAAGGTCTTATACAAGGTCACCTTGGTTTTTCTAGAGAGGGTTTTGTTTCTCAATTGCCTTCTTAACCCAAAGAAGCAACGGTTGGCAAGAGTTATTCTCCGTTTGATCTCCGCACTGATGTTGTTTTCCGTGTCTACAGCGGATCCTAGGTAGACGAAGTCCTGTACTACCTCGAAGTTATGTCTGTCTATTGTGACGTTTTGTCCAATTCGTCGATGTTCTGTGTCCTTGTTTGATGACAGCATATACTTCGTTTTGCCCTCATTAACCATCAAACCCATTTTTGCCGCTTCTGTTTCAATACTCGCAAAAGCACCTATGACATCACGCTTTTTTCTTCCCATTACGTCAATATCGTCTGCATAGGCGAGTAATTGTACAGACTTTTGAAAGATTGTTCCTCTGGTGTTGACGTTTGAGTTTCTTACAATCTGTTCAAGTATGATGTTGAAGAAATCGCATGACAGTTTGTCGCCTTGCCTAAAGACTTTTTCGACATCAAAGGTCTCGGTGAGTTCTTTTCCGACCTTGACGCAGCAGCGTGAATTCTCCAAAGTCATCCTGCATAGTCGTACGAGCTTTGCAGGGATGCCGAAACTAGACATGGCTCTGTACAGCTCGTCTCTGTAAATACTGACATACGCGGCCTTAAAATCGATAAAGAGGTGGTGAATATCGATATTATGTTCTCGGGTTTTTTCCAAGATCTGCCGTAATGTGAAAATTTGGTCTATTGTGGACTTCTCTGGTCTAAAACCACATTGATAAGGACCTATCAAGTTGTTGACGTGGGGTTTCAGACGTTCACATATTACAGCAGACAAGATCTTATAAGCGACGTTAAGGAGGCTTATCCCTCTGTAATTGGCGCAATTGTGAGGGTCTCCTTTCTTTAGGATCGGAGTACTGAGTATCGTATATACTGAGGTTCCATTCATCGGGCATGCTTTCTTTCGACCATATCATGCAGATCAGCTGGTGCATGCTCCTTTCCAACTGGTCTCCAGCTGCCTTGAAAAGTTCGGCATCAAGGCCATCTGCACCTGCAGTCTTATTTGATTTAAGTTTGCATATGGCAAGCTTAACCTCTTCTAGGTCGGGAGGACGGCATTCTTGATCATCGTCCAAGCTGAATGGGGCAATCTGCCTGACAGCGGAATTTGTGTCTTCATCGCCGTTAAGCAGTCTGCAGAAATGATCTTTCCAAATCCTCAGTAGCGACTGTGACTCTACAATTATGTTTCCCTGCTGGTCTTTACAGGCTTGAGTTCGGGGTTTGCCACCCTGGCAGGATCTTTTTACCTTTTGGTAAAACTTCATGGCACCTCTCTATTTCCTCAAACGAGCGCTTCTCATGCTACTTCTTTTTCTTTTTGAGAAGTCGGTGTTCTTCCCTTCTTCTCTCCTTGTAAATCTCGTTATACTGATCGTAAGCAGCCCTTGTTCGTGTTTGCATAAGCATTTGTCGTGCTCTTTGTTTGGCTGCATTTGCCTGCCTGCATTCTTCATCGAACCATGGGTTTCGTTTTGGTGGCCGAGTGAAACCCAGAACCTCAGAGGCAGCGGTTCTGATGGCTTCTTGGCATTGCTGCCACTGGTCTTCAATGTTTAATGCTGGCGGCATGGGATTCAAGGATAATTGAAGGGACACTCGATTGGAAAAGGCATTGACAATCTCTTGCGATTGTAGCTTTCCGACGTCATATCTCTTCACAGCGTTAGTTCGCGCTGGTCGTGAACAAGATATCCTCATTCGTACCTTGGCTACAACAAGGTAGTGGTCCGAGTCAAAGTTGGCCCCTCGGAAAGTTTGGACATCTAGAACACTGGAAGACTGCCTTGCGTCGATCGCAACATGGTCAATTTGGTTGACGGTTAATTGATCTGGGGATCGCCATGTACCTTTATGAATTTTGAGATGCGGGAAGCGCGTACTACTTACAACAAGATTCAGCCCCGCAGCAAAATCGATTAGCCTCAGTCCGTTTTCGGAGGTTTTGTCATGGAGGCTAGGCTTACCGATTGTGTTTCCAAAGATGTCCTCCTTCCCTAGCTTTGCGTTAAAATCGCCAAGAACGATTTTCACGTCGTGTCTAGGGCACTGCTCATACGTTTCTTCGAGAAGCTCGTAGAAACAGTCTTTGGAATCGTCGTCTTTCTCTTCTGTGGGGGCGTGGGCGCATATAAGGCTAATGTTGGCGAATTTAGCCCTGATGCGGATGGTCATTATACGCTCATTGACTGGATTATGGCTAATAACCTTATCCCTGAGTCTTCCTCTAACGACAAATCCGCACCCAAATAAGCGTTGTTTCTTTTGTCTGTAGCAGTCGCCATAATAGATGTCACAGTTTCTCATCTTCTTTATGCCCGGTCCACTCCATCGCACTTCTTGGATGGCGGTTATGTCTGCTTTGCAGCGGTCCAGGGCGTCCGCTAATTCTACAGCTGCACCTAGTAAAGAGACCTTACGTTCCACGTCAGATCCGGAGGTCATTGTCCTTTTTTCGTTTGCTTGGGTCGTCAACTTTGAAATCATTATCGTTATCCGAGGCTGTTAGTTGTTTCGGAACTGTCCTTTTTTAACGTGGTTGGGTAGTTAACCCTACGCACAACCCCCAACCTTTTTGGATCCCTTCGGACACAAAGGGCTGGAATATCCAGTGTCAGTACCCTGCTGCAGGGGTGTGAGTGCTGCCGTTGGCTCACCAGGAGCTCATCCGCCACCATCTCTACTTCAATACCCTGTCCTAGTATTGAAAGACCCCGAAAGACCTTTAAACCAAATATGTTGGAGTAGCTCCTTCAGGGTTTTCTGCTTTTATGGCTGCTGAAGTCCACCGTTGATTCTGTCCTTCGAATTCAGCCGCTGGAACATTTACACGAAAGCTCTCGTAGACCACTGAGATTCGTGCAGTCAGTCATAGTTCGCAGAGCAATTATAGTGTTGACCGATCACAATTCTTTTGTTCCGGATTCCCTTGTCAACACTCGCACTTACTAGTTTAGAAGGTCAGCTCTGGACGGAGCATCCCAGGTCCCAGTGGATACCGCTTGGAGGTATAGTAAGCACAATTGACGTGTACTATAAGTTACAGCATCTGGGCGCCGCCAAGTTGACACCAATCAGAGCCTACCCGAATAGTACAACGCCCATCCACCACACAGCAAACATCACCAGACGCTTTTTCGAGAGACATGACATCTCGTTACTGCAGCACCCGTGAGTTCAGACCTCAACCCCATCAAGCATGTTTGGGACATAATGGGTCGTCGTTTGCGCAGAGAGTATCCAAATCTGCAGAACTTAGCCGCATTAGAGCGCGCTCTTCTGGAAATTTGGAACACTATTCCGCAGCCTCAGATTGCCCGCTGCATCAATATGGCTGAGCGCTTGGGAGCCGTAGTTGAGAACAGGGGTGGTAATACCCGTTAATAGCCAAAACCAAACACACACACACACACATCGGAGAATGAGTTTGGAGTCAATAAATACTGAGCAACTGACGAGCCTCTGGGTCTCACTTCTGAAGATACACACACACATACACCCACACACACAAGAAGCGTAAATCCGACCGGACAACCTTCACGTGGTACGCTTTGGGTAATGCTAATGCTGGCGGTAGTTTTTGTTTAAAATTTTTTGGAATGATAAAAAAATTTTTTCAATTTTTCAAAAATTAAATTTTTTTTTCATTTTTTTGCATTTTTTAAGATAAATATGATCATGTAAAGATGAGATCAAGATCCTTTATTTTTTTTTTTCCAAAATTTGATCGAATAAAACAAAAAAAAACGGCTTGATGGATTGAATCGAAACTTTGTGAGATTTTTGTGGGCATATTAAACTGTAAAAGGCACGCTCAATATGACCGGTTTTCTTAACAGATTCAACTTGGTGCTTGATTGTTCCAAAACACACCAAAAGCCCATTTTTCTTAATTTTTTAAAATAATGTACAGATTAAAAAGAATTTTTTTTTTTCGAAAAAACCAAAATGATTTTTGTTGGAAATTTATTCAAGATTTCTAAACTCTCCTTGTTTTTCTTGTGCAATCACCGGTAGCTGAGATATTGATGGTTAAAGACAAACAGACCCTTTTTCATTCAAAAATCGATATCTCAATGAGAAAAGGTCGAATTGAGCTTTCCAGAAAAACAAATTCAAGCTAAACAAACAAGCTATCCAGTCCATATAGTGGTTAAGTTGAAAAAAAAAATTCCAATTTCATACACCAAAAAAAAAGAACCAAAAAAATTTCGAAAAAAATTTGTTCTTAGTATTTATTAGGACTGAGCGAACTACGTAGCTTGAAAAAATTTTTCGTCATTAGATCTCAAAACAAGAAGCTTTGAGCTTCAAAATGCTTTTTTTAAGCTCCTGTACGAGCATTTTTAAGAGAACTTGAAAAACCCCAAAAAATTTGGATTTTTTTTTTATCCTTTAATTTTTTCCACTAGTTTATTATTTCTAAATTTTTCAATTACTTAAAAAAGTTTGATTTATTTATTCTTTTCGAAACACATTCATTGGAAAACGAAGCAGTACAATTTAAGAAAATAGATATTCAGTTACTACGAATTAAGATGGGTGAATGCAGTCAAGATAGCTAAATACGGACGAGGCAGCGGATGTTTGTTTTATGGATACCGCAGGGATTAAACTGAAATTAAATCGGTCATTTCAAAAACCACTTAACCCTCCTTTACAAACTGGGGTCCATTTGGACCCCAGAGCATGTTTGAATACACTTAACTTTTTTGTTTTTAATTTTTTTTTAATGGGATTTTTACTCAGTGAACAAAATTCAATTTTTTATTAATTTCTTTAGATGAAACGATTATCAGATGTTTACAGATTTTTCTGCGATTTTTTTGTGAAAAGAACCCGTTCACCTGAACTTGGCAAGGGCAACAACATCTGCCACATCCATCCCAGGTGGTTCTGGTTTTCTTGTCATCTGCTCTTGGGCAAAGGTGACATCTGCCCCTTTTACAAGAGAGCCTTTCGGGGACTGTTGGTAGTACTTCCTGAAATTTCCCCAAAATTCAGATAGCATCCGATGCAGATTTTCCAATGCCAGATTGTGTTGCAGGTTGTGAACGGTTATTCAGTTCTGACTCAACCAGTTCCTCCGCTAGTTCGATGAGTTTATCTCTTCTGAACAAATTTTTGTTTCTTCTAGGCGGATGGAAGTGTCGGAAAATGATGACAGTTGCTAGGGCTGCTACGTCTAGTAAGTTGTAGAATACAATCGGCCAGCGATTTGTTTGACGTGTACATGAACATATTGAGACCATTTGGTCGAATACATCGACTCCACCTTTGGTGCGGTTATAGTCCAGTATCATGGCAGGTTTACTTTGATGACCAGAAGTGGCTTCCTCCCAGTTATTTTGTTGATAGCAATACCACTTGTTTGTTTGGCTTCGTAACATAACTCTCCATTGCCATTTTTCCAGGAAATCCAAAGATGGGTCAGTGGACTGGACATACTGCATTTTGTTATTGACCTTTATGTGCTCATTCTGGTCATCAAGAACCTCCTTCGCTACAAAATATTGAGGCAAATCTCTTTTGTTTTTCCAAATCGTGCCAAGAATAGTGATCTTCTTATCCAGCTACTTCAATGCCAAATCCACGACGTAAAGAAATTATTAATAGTGAGGTTGCATCCAGAATTGAAATATGATGTCCACGACCAAGTCTTGTACTTTGGTCAGAGCTACCAGTGTAGATAGAGAACTACAGTGGATAGCCCGTTGAGCTTTCATTCAGACACCAAAACTTCAAGCCATAATTGGCAGGCTTGCTTGGCATGTATTGGGGATATTCAGTCCTTTTTGAAATCATAAAACTGTTTGATGACCTGAACAAACTGAAGCAGTGACTATTTTTTCTTTTGATAGGCATACCTGACAGGAACAATTGATATGGATGAATTTTACAATCAGTAATTACGTAAAACAGACATATCGAAAGCAGGGTTGTTACGGATGTGCAAATTTTGACATCCGCGGGTGCGGATGCGGATGCAGATTTTGGGAAACTAATATCCGCGGATGCGGATGCGGATGCGGATCTTAGAATTTGCGAAATATATATCATTTTAAATACATAAATGAATGAAAATTTATCAATTTTAAATTTTTTTTATTTAAAAATAAAAATAAAAATTGTGTTACTGAATAAGAAAATGGTTTAATAATTAAACATAACAGCACACACTTTCCCGTTCCTTTCTGGTTTCTTGTTGTTGCAATAAAAGCATTTGGTTGTATAGAAGAGGCGCAAAACACACCGAACAGAACAAAACAAGAAACAGAAATCGACAAGAAGAAAAAATAATTTCGCTTCAGTGTGTGTTGGTATTTGCCATATTTTCTTGTCGACTCTTAGTATGAAAACAACACTCACTAGCTATGTTTTTTTTTCAATTGGATTTCTGTAATACGTTATTGTGTACATTGGAAAAAATGAAAAAACCGAATAGTTTCTCTTTGCTTTTTAACTGTGTGCAGATAGTAAGTAAAAAAAACTTTGAATCACATCCGCATAAACTCCGCATAAATTGATGCGGATGCGGATGCGGATGCAGATGTTGAAATCAATGCGAATAATCCGCGATTGCGGATGCGGATGCGAATATCTGCAACACCCCTGATCGAAAGGTATAAGCGGGAATCACAGATTTGCGAAATTAGGCAATTTCCATCGTTTTTGAAATTGAAAAATTTCATTGATGACCTCCTACATACCTGCATACTGACATCTCTGCTAAAATTTCTTTATCACTGCTATATGAAATACTTAGAAACAATTCATACAATAGCCAGAAGAACTATAACTGAACAATATAAGTCAGAAATCAAAAAAATTTCGAAGAAAAAATCGAGGTGTCCATTTGGACCCCAGTTGGGTTGTACACGACTTTTGCCGGTTCGTAAAGGAGGGTTAAGTCACATTTTTTCCAACATGCTTTTTTTGCTGAAAATGGTTCCTCACAGGTAGAAACCCATTTTCAGCAAAAAAAAGCATGTTCGAAAAAATGTGACTTAAGTGGTTTTTGAAGTGACCGATTCAATTGATATTAACTTCAGAAGAGTAAATGATAATTATGCGATGGCCGATGGACGTGAAACTTAAAATGATTCTATGTGCTGTGCATAGTTCCCATTTATATAAACTGCAGCCATTGGAAATCTGATTTTGACAAGCTGTGTGAAGCTATACAAGTTATCGACGCAACGAATTTGATGCTAATCGGAGACTTCAATGGCTTGTCTCAAAATAAATTCTACAGTAAACAATGGCCTATCTTCAATCCAAACCGAAACTCAAAGGATTCACTTTGTGATCATAAAGGCAATCAAATTATGGAACTTTTAAATGAATATAATTGTTGTATTCTGAATGGAAGCACCTTCAGTAATCCAGACGGCGAACTAACATTTATAGGAGGACAAAATAGCTCTACAATTGACTACTGTTTCATATCTGGAGTGTGGAACAATGTTGTAAGTGATTTTAGAGTAGGAATTCAGACGTTCTCCGATCACATGCCATTAGAAGTAACTTTTACAACATCCGAAAGCGAATTACCTATTGGAACAAAACGTTTGAATCTCATTCCGAAAATACAATGGGTAGAAAAAAATAAAAGCAAGTTTCAGGAAAGTATGAGAAACGAAATAAGAAAGCTTGAGGAATCAAATGTGCGTGCAGACATAATAGCTTTGACGCAAATCATAAAAGAATCCAACCCTCAAAGCCATCCAACAAAAAAGAAAATTTGTTGTAAGCAAAAGTGGTTTGACTCGTACAGTCGTATTTATAAAATTTGCTTAGAACATTCTTAGACAACTGTCCAACTAGACGGTGTCTAAAGAGTTGGACAACCCTAAGCCAATTTCGTATTTATAAATGGATTCCAACAGTTGTCTAAACAACCCCTCAAACTGTCAACTTCGAATGAAAAACTAACTGGTGGCGTTCATGATGTATCCGTGCAGTACCATTTTTTGTGTTTTGATATACGAGTGCAACAACTAAATGGCTCTGAAAGAGTGTGGCGTAGCACTTGAACCAGACCAAAAAAACAGCTGATTTGACTTTGAGTTACAGCTTTTCCAAGTCTCATAAAACGATGAAATTTGAGCAATTTATAAATTAAATTGTTGAAAGTATTATTTTTGCACCTCAAACTACTTATTTTTTTTCGATCTTAGAGCTCTCAACAGTGTTTTATAACATGTTCAACAAAATTGTTTTTTGCTGTAGCAAATGCCACTTTAGCCATAGTTTAGACAACCAATTTCGGTGTCTAAAGTTAGACGTTCCTTAGACAGCGATGAAAGTGTTTATAAATACGATTTCGAGTTGGACACTATTCTAAGAGCTGTCCAAAGTTAGACATACTTTGGAATGGGATTATAAATACGACTGGTAGTGTTTAAAAGCTAGACAGATATCTTTTAATTTTTTGGAACTCTTTCGTTCACGAAACTTGCCCGTGTTCCGAAAACTTTACTCTGAGGCAAATAAAGAGTACAAAAGGATTTGCTTTGCGAAAAAACAAATTTTTGAACAAGCAACTGTTTCTGTTATCAACCATACACGCAGTTCCGCTGAATTTTGGAAGGCTGTTAAATTTCTAAACGGATCCACAAATATAATTGCTCTAGGAATACAAGCAACAAGCCTAAGTAACCATTTCAAAAGTCTTCTTAATATAGAGATTAACTCTCCACCAATTCAGTACGCAGTCCCGTTAATTTTTAACGATTATTTAGATGCACCATTTTCAATTCATGAAGTCAAGGAGGTTATTGAAAAAAGTAAATTAAATGAGGCACCTGGAGATGACCGCATTCCTTTTGAACACTACAATCACGCTACAGAGAATTTCTTATCCCTGCTTACAGACGAATTCAACCGAATTTTCCAAAGTGCGATAGTCCCCGATAGTTTTAGGAAAGCAATAATTTTTCCACTTTTCAAAAAGGGTAGCCACGATGAAGCCTCAAGCTATAGAGGAATATCTTTCCTTAATACATGTGTTTAGTTGTTCGCAAGACTTATTGAGAACAGACTGTCCGAATGGGTAAGGGAAAAGGGCATACTAACAGAGTTTCAAGCCGGTTTTAGGAAAAACTACTCCACGAAGACCACATATTTTCGTTATACAACATTGCTGATGCTTATACAAGGACAAAGAAGAAATTATATGTGTTTTTTGTTGACTTCCGTGCTGCTTTCGACTCTATTGTTCGTGAAGCGCTCTTCTATAAGTTGCATACTATCGGTTTATCCAACATAATTATAGAAATCTTAAGATCTTTGTACGCAAATAACGCAGCTTACGTATGGAATGGAACGACAGTCTCAAAAGAATTTCACACTAAAATGGGTCTCAAGCAATGATGCATCTTGAGTGCGGTGCTATTTACACTATTTATTAACGACATAACGGATGTAGTCAAAGGAGGTATAAAGTTCGGAGGTGTAACGATACCAGCTCTCATGTTCGCAGACGACATGGTTTTCTTTGCAGAGACGGTTGAAGGGTTGCAGGTCGCGATGACTAGGATTAAGGAGTATTGTGAGAGCTGGAATCTTAGCGTCAACCTATCAAAATCGAAGATAATGGTGTTCAGAGGGGGAGGTGGCAAGCATGCGAATAATGAGAAATGGACCTTCAATGGCGAAACTGTTGAAATTGTTCGTGAATACAAATATCTTGGTGTTTTATTGACGTCAAACCTTAACATGAATAAGCACTTTGAACAAAAATTGGTAGAGTCAAAGAGAGCAATCTCATCCGTTTGGGAACGTTGCTTCAAGAACGATGCCATAGAACTTAGTGCCAAACTAAAGTTTTTCCAATCTACGGCAACCACAATTTTATTAAATGGATCACAGGTTTGGGGAGGTGCCCTGACATAAGGCCATACGACATAAGGCCATATTCGAACATAAGGCGCTATGACGCTTTCAATTGTGACTTAATACCATATTCGAACATATGGTCTAATGACGCTTTGTCAAAGCGTCGTAAAGCCATATTTTTTTGCGACTTTAGGCCATATAGTGAAATGCCCTAATGACGCTTCTCTAAAGTGTCATGAGGCCATATTTTTTTGTTAATAGTTGACCTTGAAACATTATACAGTTTTATGAAGGAAACGCAATGTGCAATCTTACAAAAAAAAGCAACAGTTATGAGGTTGAAAAAAAATTTCCATTGATCAGTGAAAACTTGCATTCATTCATTCATTCATACCTTCATCAAATCATTAGATACTTCTTAACCAGTTGCACAAGCGGTCATTACAATAATTTAGAACAAAATGGAATTAAAAGAGCTTATATATAATTTTAATTTTTGCGAAGGCTTTCGATAAGGCAGCAAATCTATATATTTAAAGCAAAGTTGATATTTTGTTTGTCCGCAAAAATCTCGAGAAATAAGTCATCGATTCACTTGGTGTTTTTTTTAAATTATTCGAAATGTTAATGAGACGGACATAGGCAACTTTTTTAAAATTTATTTTACAATTTTAATAGATAAAAATGGGAAAAACAACCCATTTCGGCCGATTAATGAATTTCACAATTACAATTATTATTATTCATTTGCTTAGCTTTCAAATTTGTTTTGAAGAAAATTTCAATAAATCAAGTCATTTCTAATTGAAAGTCTTTTGAAGATACAAAACTTAGTATTTCCGATTCTATTGCATATATTGAGCTTGAGCCCGACTTAAGTAAGTCTACTGAAAAATAAATAAATTTTATCTACAAATCTACGCTTATACCCCCATTTCGAAAAATTTCAGCGGAAACGGAAAAGACGCTATTTAAACATTTGAAAGTCAAATTGAAGAGAATATTCTTTCGCCAATAAGCTTAAGAAGAAAGAAAACTGAACCCAACACTTCTCTGAGCAGTCAGTCAGTCGGTAAGAATATTTTTATCGTACCTATGTGTATGTAGTTGTGTTGTTTCTTCCTTTTCGAACGAGCGAATGCGTGAAGAGAGAAGAATCAACACAACTTCATACACACACACTTTTGGTTCGTGTATATATAGTATCTTCTGTCCAAAAATTTTATTTTCCTTTTCCATACTGTATTTTTCGCAAAAATTTAAGTAATTATAATATTTTTACAGCATCATTCGAGTGATTTTCTCTTTTTTGCTCGAGTTTTGCTGACAAATGGAACAAAATCTTTGTTTTGTGTAGTGTTCAATTCGATATTGAAATACAGGGTGTCCCCTAATTCGTTTTACATACTTTGGGATATGATTCTTGATCATATTCTAAGAAAAAATTTTTTATACAGTAAAGTCCGTTTCTCAAGTTTGACATCACTTTTTGACAATTTAAAAAAAGGCTAACTTTGGTGTACCTTGACCTTTGTTAAATTCGATATCTCTGTCAATACTGATGATAGAGACCGAATCTTAGACTCAATTTTTTGTAGAAGTAACAACATTTAAGACTGTATTTAAATTAGGCTTCCATAGGTTTAGGGTTTCCAGATTTTCTATTTTAAGTGGTGTTCAAATTTTCTTCCCAAAACAAAGTTTTGACTTTGAGGTCATTTTTTTGGAGAAAAAACCTGATAAACATAGAGTTTCTTTATTTTTTACAGATGAAAAAAATAATAATAAAGAAAAAACTCAGCATTAAGTTAACTCAAAAACCCATACATTTTATGATACTAAGAAAAATACGAAATGGGAAAAATTTAAAAAAAAATAAAAAAATTTCTTGCTTTGAGGTTTGTTTGAATAAAACAATAATATGATCACCTTTAGTAGTTTTTTTATGTATTTAATACAAATACAATTATAACAAGTACTCAAAGCCCCATCCTTCGTTTTGAATCCATGCCAGAGCCCGTTTTTGGATTTCATTGTGGGTGTTTGCTGTCGATAACTCTTGTCTTACCTGTAGTCTTGTAATCTTTGAAACTGTATTTAAATTTGACTCCTATAGGCTAAGGGTTGCCAGATTTTCAGTAAGTATAAAGTTCCTGGTATCCTTTGTTGTGCTTTTCTTTCCATTCATTTCAATTTCCATTAAAAAACTCATATAAGAAAAAAATGTCTGCGTATTCTTCTCTCGTAAAAGAAAGCATTTCAAAAAACTCTCTGATCAAACTGCAATCATGACTTTTTATGATATACTGATGAACAAATTTGTTTACTTATTCTTTTATACGACTTGTTTACCTATTGAACATTCATGCCCCCAATTTAAAGCAAACATCCACAATGAAATCCAAAAACGGGCTCTGGCATGGATTCAAAACGAAGGAGGGCGCTTTGAGCACTTGTTATAATTGTATTTGTATTAAATACATAAAAAAACTACAAAAAGTGATCATATTATTGTTTTATTCAAACAAACCTCAAAGCAAAAACTTTTTTTTATTTTTTTTTAAATTTTTTCCATTTTGTATTTTTCCAAGTATCATAAAATGTATGGGTTTTTGAGCTAACTTAATTTTAAGTTTTTTCTTTATTATTGTTTTGTTCATCTGTAAAAAATAAAGGAACTCTATGTTTATCAGGCTTTTTCTCCAAAAAAATTACCTCAAAGTCAAAACTTTGTTTTGGGAAGAAAATTTGAACACCACTTAAAATTGAAAATCTGGCAACCCTAAACCTATGGAAGCCTAATTTAAATACAGTCTTAAAGGTTGTTGTTTCTACAAAAAATTGAGTCTATAATTAGGTCTCTTTCATCAGTATTGACAGAGATATCGAATTTAACAAAGGTCAGGGTACACCAAAGTTAGCCTTTTTTTAAATTGTCAAAAAGTGATGTTAAACTTGAGAAACGGACTTTACTGTAGAACAATTTTTTTCTTAGAATATGACCAAGAATCATATTCCAAAGTATGTAAAAGGAATTACGGGACACCCTGTATAAGTGTTACGATGAGATAATTGAAGTAAATTAATTGTGTTTTTAGAAATAGAGAGTGTGAGAGAGTGAGTGAGAGAGTGATATTGGGAGTGAGAGAGAAAGATAGAGAGAGAGAGTGAGAGAGAGAGAGTGAGAGAGAGAGAGTGAGAGAGAGAGAGAGAGAGAGAGAGGGAGAGAGATAAAGAGAGGGAGAGAGAGAGAGAAAGAGAGAGATAGAGAGAGAAAGACAGAGAGAGAAAGACAGAGAGTGAGTTAGAGTGAGAGAGGAAGAGAGAGTGAGAGAGGAAGAGAGAGTGAGAGAGGAAGAGAGAGTGAGAGAGAAATTGAGAGAGATAGAGTGAGTGAGTGAGAGAGAAAGAGAGTGAGAGAGAAAGAGAGTGAGAGAGAAAGAGAGTGAGAGAGAAAGAGAGTGAGAGAGATAGAGTGATAGAGTGAGAGTGGGAGTAAGAGCGAAAGAGAGTGATGGACAGAGACAGAGAGAGAGAGAGAGAGACAGAAAGAGAGATAGATAGAGAGAGAGAGAGAGAGAGAGAGAGAGAGAGAGAGAGAGAGAGAGAGAGAGAGAGAGAGAGAGAGAGAGAGAGAGAGAGAGAGAGAGAGAGAGAGAGAGAGAGAGAGAGAGAATGAGAGAGAAAGGGAGATAGTGAGAGGGTGAGAGTGACAGTGGGAGTGAGAGAGAAAGAAAATGAGAGAGAGAATGAAAGTGGGAGGGAGAAAGAGAGTGAGAGTGAGAGTGAGAGTGAGAGTGAGAGTGAGAGTGAGAGTATAGTGAGAGTGAGAGTGAGAGTGAGAGTGAGAGTGAGAGTGAGAGTGAGAGTGAGAGTGAGAGTGAGAG